>JALIGW010000095.1:761238-1241238 GCA_023053685.1 Diadophis punctatus similis
CTCCTGTTCCTCCTCCTATTCCTCCTTTACTATTTTCCTTCGCCTCCTCCTCCTCCTGTTCGTCCTTTGCTTTCTCCTCCTCCTCCTCCTCCTCCCCTCCCTCCTTCTCCTCCTCTTCCTCTTCCTTCTCCTTCTCTTCATCTTATCCTTTCTCCTCTTCCTCCTGTACCTTATTTTCCTTCTCCTCCCTCCTTTTCCTCCTCCTTCTTTTCGTCTTCTCCTTCCTCCTGTTCCTCCTCCTATTCCTCCTTTACTATTTTCCTTCGCCTCCTCCTCCTCCTGTTCGTCCTTTGCTTTCTCCTCCTCCTCCTCCTCCTCCCCTCCCTCCTTCTCCTCCTCTTCCTCTTCCTTCTCCTTCTCTTCATCTTATCCTTCCTCCTCTTCCTCCTGTACCTTATTTTCCTTCTCCTTCTCCTTCTCCTTCTCCTCCTGTTGCTCCTTTGCTTTCTTCTCCTTCTCCTCCTTCTCCCCTCCTTCTCCTCCCCTTCTCCTCCCCTCCCTCCTTCTCTTCCTCTTCCCCTTCCTCCTCTTCCTCTTCCTCTTCCTCCTTTACCCTTTCCTTCTCCTCCTCCTCCTCCTCCTGTTTCTATTTTGCTTTCTCCTCCTCCTCCTCTTCCTGCCCTCCTCCCTCCTCCTCTTCCTCCTCCTCCTCCTTCATTTTCCTCCTCCTTCTCCTCCTCTCCTCCCTCCTCTTCCTCCTCTTCCTCCTCCTCCTCCTCCTCGTTCTTTTCCTCTTCCCCCTTCCCCTCCTCCTCTTCCTCCTCCTCCTCCTTCATTTTCCTCCTCCTTCTCCTCCTCTCCTCCCTCCTCTTCCTCCTCTTCCTCCTCCTCCTCCTCCTCGTTCTTTTCCTCTTCCCCCTTCCCCTCCTCCTCCTCCGTCTTCTCCTACTTCTCCTGTTTCTACTTCTAGGTTCTGAAGACATTAAAATTAAGTGAGACAAAGTTTGTGATAGATGCTAAAGGATGCGCTGATAAGCACACTGCCTTTCAGACAAGTATTTTTGCCTCTCTCTTTAATAGAAAAATACAACTGGCACTAATATTATCTCTCCCCAACAGATTGCAAACAGCTTTATAAAGCACAAGAGATTAGATTAACTGTTGTGACTTGCAAACGATGCACTTCCCTCCCGCCTGCCTCCCACTTTTCAGTCTTTTCACAGAGCTAATGAAATCCTTTCACAAACATCAAAATTCCTAGGCATTACTTCTCTCAGCAGGGCATCCCATGTTGACTTCAAATATTTGATCTTCATTTAACCAAAACTGCTCCCTCATTATGGTTAAATACAGCAATCAGTATCCCAAACATTAATGAAATCCGAATAATGGTTAGCTAAGCACTGTCAAATGTGGCCAAAGTTTAGGTTTCCTTAGTATTACCAAAAGAGAACATTGAGTTAAATAGCAATAGCAATAGCACTTAGACTTATATACCGCTTCATAGTGCTTTACAGACCTCTCTAAGCGGTTTACAGAGTTCAGCATATTTCCCCCAACAATCTGGGTCCTCATTTTACCGACCTCGGAAGGATGGAAGGCTGAGTCAACCTTGAGCCGGTGAGATTTGAACAGCTGAACTGCTGAACTGCAGTGCTGCATTTTAACCACTGCGCCACCTTGCCTCATACTCGGCTTAAAGCCCAAATGATCAAATCGGAGCATTTCCAGGCAGTTCAAAAATGTCAAGATGGCCTCCATAATCACATGACCACAGCCGGTGACACATATAAGAATATGGGGGTGGCTTCAGTCGTATGGTTACACATCCCACCTTGACTTTTTCAAACTCTGCCACCATGGACAGCCCAGAAATGACTTTTAGACGCCCTACCCAACTCTCTTCATCATCATTTCTCAACGTTGGCAGCTTTCAGATGCGTGGACTTCAACTCCCAGAATGCCCCAGCCATGCTGGCTGGGGAATTCTGGGAGTTGAAGTCCACGCATCTGAAAGCTACCAATATTGAGAAACATCGCTGGTTTAACTCCTCATTGACACGTCTGCGCCACGTGCAAAGAAAAAGTGGAGATTTATTTATTTACCGTTATTTTATTTCCTCATTTATTTATTCTCCAAACAAAAATTACAAATTCGAACGAACAAAATGAAAAAAAAAACCTAAAATGTGACAGGCACTATAGCAACATTACTGCCCCCTTAAGAACCCCTTAAATATGGAATGAGGTCCACAGAAATTAAGTTGGAATTAAATCTGTGAAAGTTAGTAGCCGAAACAACAGAATCAGGTAAGATATTCCAGACTTTGACAACTCGGTTACAAAAATCACATATTTGACAATCATGTTCAAAGTGGTTTACATTAAGCTTAAAGCGGTTGTTCGCACGGGTTATGCCAGTCAGTCTTAGAAACACAGGATTTTAGAGAGAAGCAGAAACCCTGCAGATGAAATGAAAGACACAGAAAATCCATTTATTAAATAAATGGCATTTCTGGACCCCTACATGATTGGGTAACTGCGTTCCTGTCTAACAGACAACAAGTGGTCAAAATTCGAAGTGCCATATCAAATCCTGCTCATGTCAACAGTGGTGTCCCTCAAGGCAGTGTTCTAGGACCAACACTTCATACTCTACATAAACGATCTTTGTGATCATATTATAAGCAACTGCATTCTCTTTGCTGATGATGTTAAACTATTTAACACCACCGACAATGTTGCTACCCTTCAAAAAGACCTTGATCATGTAGCAGAATGGTCAAACAACTGGCAACTTCAAATCTCAACCAACAAATGCTCTGTCTTACACATTGGCAAAAAAAAATCAGAATACAAAATACAAACTTGGAGGAAACAAACTTGTAGATGACCCTCACTCTGCCAAAGACCTTGGAGTACTCATATCCAACGACCTAAGTGCTAGAGCCCACTGTAACAACATTGCCAAAAAGGCACTAAGAGATGTTAACCTAATCTTGCGTAGCTTCTTCTCTGGCAACATTACATTGCTAACCAGAGCATACAAAACATTTGTTAGACCAATTCTGGAATACAGCTCACCTGTCTGGAACCCGCACTGCATATCAGACATAAATACAATCGAGAGGGTCCAGAAATATTTCACAAGAAGAGTCCTTCACTCCTCCGCTCACAACAAAATACCTTATTCCACCAGACTTGAAATACTGGGATTAGACAATTTATAACTACGTCGCCTCCAATCTGATCTAAATGTAATTCATAAAATCATATACCAAAATGTCCTTCCTGTTAATGACTACTTCAGCTTCAACCGCAACAATACACGAGCACGTAATAGATTCAAACTAAATGTAAAGCGCTCCAAACTCGACTGCAGAAAATAGGACTTCAGCAACAGAGTGATCAATGCCTGGAATGCACTACCTGACTCTGTGGTTTCTTCCCCAAACCCCAAAAACTTTAACCATAGATTGTCTACAGTCGACCTCTCCCCGTTTCTAAGAGGTCTGTAAGGGGCGTGCATGAGCGCACCACTGTGCCTACCGTCCCTGTCCTACTGTCCTATTGTCTTCTTTTATCGTTACTTTTTACTTATGTTTATACAAACTACTACTATCCTATACATGTTTGATAAATAAATAAATAAAAAATAAAAAAATAAAAAAATAAAAAAAATAAAAAAAATAAAAAATAAAAAAATAAAATAATAAAATAATAAAATAATAAAATAATAAAATAATAAAATAATAAAAAAATAAAAAATAAAATAATAAAATAATAAAATAATAAAATAATAAAATAATAAAATAATAAAATAATAAAATAATAAAATAATAAAATAATAAAATAATAAAATAATAAAATAATAAAATAATAAAATAATAAAATAATAAAATAATAAAATAATAAAATAATAAAATAATAAAATAAAAATAAATAAATAAATAAATAGCCTGACTGGGAGAAAGTTTATTTTAATGCTTAGCAGAAACAGCCTGCCATAATTTCCACATTTTAGTTTTCAGCTTGCTTGCTGGAGCCACAGAGAACAATCCTGTTCTCTCTTGTTTGTAACAGAGCTTCAGATTGTCGGCTACCGTTAATCTTCTCTGCTTCTGCTCAACAGATCCTGATCTCTAAACAGGGCTTTCCAGCATCTCTTGCAGCTCCCGTATCCGCTTAGTATTCTAGTATTGGAGGGAGTTGTAAATCAGTTTTTTTAAAAAATCCATTACTTTGCTTTCCGCTGTATCCGATGAGCATTTCAATCCATCTATTTCTTCCAATAGAATTTTAATCTTAAAAATCCACTGACAATCTGTGGATGAAAAAACAAATCATAAGCAAAAAACCAAAAAAAAAAAAAAGAGTTTAAAAATTGCTTTTATTTTCGCATACAATTTGGTTCTGCATCCACAGATTGTCAGTGGATTTTTAAGACAAATGGCTTTTTAAAAATGGTTCAGTGGGACTGAAGAATCTGGTTTTTTAAAAACTTTTTTAATGTTGTTGTTTTTTAATTGCTACATACAGTGTGGGTTCGGGATATTTCCTTCAGCAGTACGTGCTGGGATACCCTAAAGGTGCTTTTCCAAGAGGCAACTGGACTTCCTTGTTTTTCTTTGAAGACGTTTCGCTTCTCATCCAAGAAGCTTCTTCGGCTCTGACTGAAGAAGCTTATTGGATGAGAAGCGAAACGTCTTCAAAGAAAAACAAGGAAGTCCAGTTGCCTCTTGAAAAAGCACTTGACCTGGATGACTAAGAATCTCCATAGACATTTGCTGGGATAATCATATTATCCCTAACCCAGGGGTACAAGGACATATGGGAAGAAATGGTTAAGAAACAATCTATATTTGTAAATGAATGGATTACTCTTTCTTTCTATGTGTAAAGGTAAGGATAAATTCCATCTTCTGCTGAGCTGAACTCAGGAGTAATATGGCATTATTATTTTATTGGTAACATTATGGAATATAAAATAGAATATTATTTATTGAACAAGTGTGATTGGACAAACAAGGAATTTGTGATTGCTATCAATGTTTATCCGGTCATATGTTTGCTTGTTCAGCCCCACAGTCCAGTTTGGTGTAGTGGTTAAAATGATGGCCTAAAAACCAGGAGACAGTGAGTTCTAGTCCCACCTTAGACATGAAAGTCAGCTGGCTGACTTTGGGCCAATCATCAGAAGGCTGTGAATTCCAGTTCCACCTTAGGCATGAAAGATAGCTGGCTGACTTGGGCCAATCACCAGGAGACAGTGAGTTCTAGTCCCACCTTAGGCATGAAAGTCGTGACTGATTTGGACTAATCATTCTCTCTCAGCCCAACCCACCTTACTGGGTTGTTGTCATGGAGAAAACAGGAGGAGGAAGGAGTACGATGTATGTTCTCCACGTTGAGTTCCTTATAAAGTAATAAAGTTGGGATAAAGATCTAATAAATAAACAAATAAGGTGCCACCCAGGAATTTTGTCATAGGTTCTTATCCAAGTGATCAATGGATCATGTGCCATTAAGTTGGTGTCAAATCCCAGTGTCCACAAAGATTTTTCTCCCTGACAGTCTGTCCCCAACGTGGTACTTCAGGTTTCCCAGTGATGGCCACAACGATTGGTCAAAAGCGTGTCTTGTCTTATTTTCATGGGTCACACATACAAAAATTGGTGGAGTTTTCATCTGGGTTGCTAGGGTAGAAAGCTATCCGGCCTTTCTGATTTTATCCTGAAAACATCCCTGCCATAATGACAAGAAGCAACGGGTGGAAACTAATCAAGGAGAAAAGCAACCTAGAACTAAGGAGAAATTTCCTGACAGTGGAACAACTTGGCTCCAGAAGTTGTGAATGCTCCAACACTGGAAGTTTTTAAGAAGAGATTGGATAACCATTTGTCTGAAATAGTATAGGGCCATGATGGCGAACTTATGGCACACGTGCCACAGGTGGCACGCAGAGCCATATCTGCCGGCACGCAAGCCATTGCCCTAGCTCAGCTCCAGTGCGCATGTGTGCGCCGGCCAGCTGATTTTCGGCTCATGCGGAGGCTCTGGGAGTGTGTTTCTGGCCTCCAGAGGGCCTCCGGGGGAGCGAGGGAGGGGGTTTTTGCCCTCCCCAGGCTCCAAGAATGGAGCCTGGGGAGGGCGAAAAACGGGCCTACCGGGCCCACTGGAAGTGGGGAAATAGGCTATTTCCAGCCTCCGGAGGGCTTCTGGGAGGACGGGGGAGGCCATTTTCGCCCTACCCAGGCTCCAGGAAAGCCTCTGGAGCCTGGGGAGGGCACAAAATGTGCCTACTGGGTCCACCAGAAGCCGGGAAACAGGGGAGCAGGGGGGTCATGCATGCATGCATGGGTGCGGGGCAGCACGGGGAGGGTCATGCATGCATGCATGGGGGGCACATGGGGGGCATTTAATTATGAGTGTGGGCACACATGTGTGTCCATTAGCACACACACACATGCTTTTCGGCACCCAAGGAAAAAAAGGTGCGCCATCACTGGTATAGCGTTTCCTGCCTCAGCAGGAGGTTGGACTAGAAGACCTCCAAGGTCCCTTCCAACTCTGTTATTCTATTGTATTCTATAATCTGAATACAGAGGAAAGTGGAGAACAAGAAGTCACTCCAGCAAAAAATTCATGGGAGAGTAAACATAATCTGATGTAATTGATCCCTGTGTATCACTTCACGGCTAGTGTTTTGAACCTGAAATTATCTGCCATTTGACAGAAAGCTCCAAAGGAGAAGATTAAAGCTCTCTCCCCAGTAAGAGCATTCATTCAAGTTATTTGCTTTCTTTGCTTTAATGACAAATTCATGAAAATCACTGGAGTGAAGAAAGAAATGTCTGTTTCAAAGGAGCTCACTAGAACTCAATTGAAAGGTCTACTAATGCATCCATCTGTACATATTTTATTTGAGAAGAGAGGCCAACGCAAAGCCCATCTATGGGTTGATATTTACTAGAGGTAGTCCTACCACCATTCACTTAGTGACAGTTTGAAGTTCCAACGGCAGTAAAAAAAAAGTGATTTATGAATATTTTTTCACACAACTGTTTCAGCATTCACATGTATTTATTATTATTTTTTATTATTAGGTTCTTCTATGCCGCCCTACTCCCTAAGGACTCAGGGCGGATCACATGTGATCAGAATTTGAGCACTTGGCAACTGGCGTGTATTTATGACAATTGCACTGTTCCAGGGTCATACGATCAAAATTTGTAACCTTCCCAGCAGGCTCCCAACAAGTAAAATCAATGGGGGAGGGCAAGCCAGATTCGCTTAATGACGGCATGATTCGCTTAACAGCATCAGTGATTCATTTAACAATTGTGGCAAAAAGGTCGCAACATGGGGCGCAGCTCACTTAACAATTACCTTTCTCAGCAACGGAAATGTTAGGCTCAATTGTGATCATAAGCCAACGCAATTATAGGCTGCATTTACAGAGGGATAGAATCAAGATCGCGTGAAGTGTTAATACCACTTTATAATGCCTTCATAAGAACACATTTGGAATACTGCATCCAGCTTTGGTCGCCATGATGTAAAAAAGATGTTGAGACTCTAGAAAGAGTGCAGAGAAGAGCAACAAAAATGATTAGGGGACTGGAGGCTAAAACATGAAGAACAGTTGCTGGAATTGGGTATGTCTAGTTTGATGAAAGGAAGGACTAGGGGAGAGATGATAGCAGTGTTCCGATATCTCAGGGGTTGCCACAAAGAAGAGGGAGTCAAGCTATTCTCCAAAGCACCCTGAAGGCAGGACAAGAAGCAATGGATGGAAACTAATCAAGGAGAGAAGCAACCTAGAACCAAGGAGAAATTTCCTGACAGTTAGAACAATTAACCAGTGGAACAACTTGCCTATAGAAGTTGTGGGTGCTCCAATACTGGAGTTTTTTAAATAGAGATAGAACAACCATTTGTCTGAAATGGTATAGGGTCTCCTGTTTGAGCAGGGGGTTGGAATAAAACAGCGCCCCCAACCTTTTGGGCACCAGGGACCAGTTTCATGGAGAGAGGTTTTTCCGCGGATCAGAGGGGGCGTGTTTTCATGTGGTGCCTGCATCCCACAGATGGGGCTTTGTTTGCATGGACCCAGAGGTGGGTTCCTGCCTGTTTTTGCCGGTGCGGTTAATAGCTGTTGTTTGGCGCAGAGCTGAAGACACTGCTGCCGTTCGCAGCGCGGGAGCTTTCCCTGGGCGTTTTCCCCACCCGCATAGACGCCACCAATTGCGTTCTTTTGCCCTCTGCGCATGCAGAATACTTTGTGCATGCGCAGAGGGCAAAAGAACGCAAACGGCGGTGTCCATGCCGGCTGCGGCAGCACCCGTGGAAAGCCCCCGTTCCGCGAACGGCAGCAGCGTCTTCGGCTCTGCACCGAACAACAGCTATTAACCGCACCGGCAGGAACCCACCTCTGCATGGACCAGTTTCTGGCATGCCATGGCAAACCAGGGGTTGGGGATCTGGGACTAGAAGACTTCCAATGTCCCTTTCAACTCTGTTATTCTGTAACTACCTGTACTTGAGCTTAGTATACACCTGCAATGGGCTAATAATTTCCTGACTTGTATCTGTTATGGCCTGTCAGGCAACAGCCTCTCCAGCAGCCGAATCAGAAGAGGAGGAGCCGTGGGAGTCAGGGCCAGCATTAAGACAACCTGAGAGCTCCAAGGGGGAAGAGGGAATGGAGCTATCAGAGAGAGAGAGAGAGAGAGAGAGAGAGAGAGAGAGAGAGAGAGAGAGAGAGAGAGAGAGAGAGAGAGAGAGAGAGAGAGGCAGAGCCTGGGCCGTCCATCAGCCCTCAGATGGAGAGTCAACAGCCCCCAGGTCTGGAGGTGGCTGATGAGGAAGAGGAGGAACAGCTGGGTCCAGTGCCTGATGCCCGAATGTGCAGAAGACAGTGGAGAGGAGAGCAGTGGAAATCCGTGGGCCGATCCTTGGGATGGAAGAGCCACTGCTTCTAGCGAAGCCCCACCCTATCTCTGGGGATAAAAGGAAGGGGGCAGAGATGAATAGATGTGGCAGACAACTATTCATCTCCCTGCCGGACAGACCTGCGTTGAGAGAGAAACTTTTTTGACGGGGCTGCTGGCGTTCCTAATAAAGGAATCATTGATTGATTACAGAGGGTTTGTCGTGTTTGGGGAGTTGGGTCAGAACAGTATCCCTCCTAAAATTGCTTCTGACAATTTTAAAGGACAGACAGGAAAAGTGCTATTAAAATGCTTCTGCTCTAATATAATCCAGAATCACAAGTATTATTTCTTGAGCATCAGCTTGTGGGAATTCTTCTGAAGGTTGGTTTCCCTCTGCTAAATCATCGGTTTCATTCAGGGGTCTCCAACCTTGGCAACTTTTTTTTTTCTGTATCCATATATTTAGAATACTATTAAATATGAAAATATATAATAACAAATAAGATGAATTTATGTATAGATACCTATATAAGTATACATATATATATATGCACACGTCTTTTTTTTAACATTGTTTTTTGTATGGTTTTTTTTTTCTTTTCCTTTTGTATTATGTCTTTTCGTATTTTTGTATATTTTAAAACAACTCAATAAAACTATTAAAAAAAAAAAGACTTGTGGACTTCAACTCCCAGAATTCCTCAGCCAGTTGCTGGCTGAGGAATTCTGGGAGTTGAAGTCCACAAGTCTTAAAGTTGCCAAGGTTGGAGACCCCGATTCATACCATTGGTTTAGCTTAAACCAAGACTTCCTTTCAGATGTATTCTCGTCATTCCTGACTTGCAAATGGGAAAGCTGTATAAGTGTATTAGCTGCTGCTCAGACTCTGTCTGGCAACACAGGTAGTCCTCAACGTACGACCATAATTGAGCCCAAAATTTATGTGGTTAAGTGAGAAATGTGTTAAGTGAGTTTTGCCCCCTTTTATGACTTTTCTTGCCATGTTTGTTAAGTGAATCACTACAGTTAAGTGAAGCTAGTAACACGGTTGTTAAGTGAATCACTGCAGTTAAGTGAAGCTAGTAACACGGTTGTTAAGTGAATCTGGCTTCCCCATTGACTTTGCTTGTCCGAAGGTTGCCAAAGGAGACCATGTGACCCCAGGGGACACCGCAACCATCATAAATGTGAGTCAATTTATAACAGTACACAGAGAAAAGAGAAATACCTTGCTAAAACAACAAGAAAAGGAAGTCTTGGAGATAGGTGTTCAAATAATGCAACAAAAAGAGACAAAAGGCACGCAGAAGGAAAAGATTATTAGATACAAAAAAAATTAAAAAGACATATAAGAGCTTGAGAGAGAGAGATAAAAGGCTGCCTAAAAAATCAATAAATGATGGAATTTTAGAAAGATTAAGGGATGATGGATAATAGCAATAGCACTTAGACTTATATACCGCTTCATAGTGCTTTACAGCCCTCTCTAAGCGGTTTACAGAGTTCAGCATATTGCCCCCAACAATCTGGGTCCTCATTTTACCGACCTCAGAAGGATGGAAGGCTGAGTCAACCTTGAGCCGGTGAGATTTGAACAGCTGAACTGCTGAACTGGCAGTCAGCTGAACTTGCAGTGCTGCTTTTAACGTATTAATGAAATGGGAAAAATAACATAACCCCAATAAGTGTAGATCAGTAGATGGTAATCTAAGATTAGGTAATGTAACTGCATTATTAATATTGATAGTGTGTTAAAATATATTGTACTCCCGTGATGGATTGAATATTGTTAATAATTGGTGTTATTAATAATCCCGCACATCTGGGACATTGAAGCTATGGTGGAATTATGAGTGATCTTTATAATATTGAAGGATAATACCTAGTAAGGCATAATAGAGTGCAAGAAATGTTATTTATGTTTAAACGAACTAATGGGAAAATGTAAAAGGAATATATATTGAGACAAGTACTGTTGAAGTTGGAAGCTTAGAATTCCACATACTACAGTATTTGAATTATTATTATTTTTTGGGGAAAAAATTATTTACTTTTAAATAAATTATTCTTCAATTATTCTTCAAATAAATATCCATACATATACCATACTATTTGAATTATTATTGCCGATGTTGTCTAAAAAAGAGTTGACCCAGTAAAAGCAATGTCCACAAATTATGTATGTACGTTTATTACTAGAAAAAATAAAAAAAATTATTTGGGGGGGGAAATGTGAATCAATTGCCAAGTGTCTGAATTTTGATCACGTGATCATAGGGACGCTATGCTGCAACGGTTGTAAGTGTACAAAAACGGTCATGACACTTTTGTCAATGCCGTTGTAACTTTGAAGGGTCCCTAAACTGTTTGTAAACTTTCAGTGCTGTTGTAAACCTTGAACTGTTGTAAGTGGAGGAATTCTGTAGCTGTACAACATTCCTGGTGTGCATGAAGTGATTCTTACGCATATGTGTGTGTAAGACAATCAGTGGTGGGTTCCTACCAGTGTGGTCCACTCTATAGCACCGGTAGCGGCCCGCTGGTGACATCACAGTACCGGTGCGATCAGTTGCCGATGCCTGGGCACCGCCATTTTTCTAAAAAAATTGATTTTTTTAAAAAAAATTCTTCTGCGCATGCCCAGAAGCCGAGTTTCCAGTGCTGCTAATGTGCTGCCTTCCTACCCCACAGTGAGTCCAAGCAGGGGAGGATGGCTGAGGGAGCGCGTGAGACGCTGAAAGAACGGGCGGCAGGACCTATCTCAGTTCCCCTCCCTTCAGCAGTCCGAGAAGCCACGAACGTGCGGTGATGATCCTAGGCATTTTTGCACATTCGAGGCTTCTCAAGCTGCTGAGAGGAGGGGGAATGGGTGGCAGGACCTATCTCAGTTCCCTTCCCTTCAGCAGTCCGAGAAGCCATGCCCACCCGGTCACATGGCTGGCAAGCCACACCCACAAAATAAGCCATGCCCACAGAGTGGTAGTAAAAAAATTAGGAACCCGCCCCTGTAAGACATGTGTGTGCACATTCAAGCAAGAGTCCTTCCTTCGCATAGATACCTCTTCTGACCCATTGACCCTAAGAACCCCGATACAATACGAGGATAAAACAACACAGTTTTGTTAAGATTTCCTACCCCCACCCCTTCCCTTCACTGTCTTCAAGAAAATACCCTGCTGTGCGTTTGGCTCATCTTGGAAAAAATTACACATTTCTCAGAAGTGCAGCTGGGAAAACCGACATGAAGCCTTATCTCATCTGACAATGCTTTCATTTAGAACAATTTATCTCCAGGATTGAAAAGCAGCCAACCTTTTGAACAAAACATTTATCAATTTTATGGCAGGGCCAGCATGTCGGTCTTGGAAGGGATGCTGTGGAAGGGTTGGTCTGTTGACATGTTTTTCTTTAAGGAAGAACCCCAAAATTGAAACTGATAACCATAAAAGGATGGCTTAGAAGGCCCACCCTGTAGTCACGCTGTCGTGAACCTGTAGAATATGAAAAACATATTCTAAAACATATTCTAAAACATATGAAGAACGGTTACAGGAACTGGGCATGGCTGGTCTAGTGAAGAGGAGGACCAGGGGAGGCATGATAGCAGTCTTCCAATATTTGAGGGGCTGCCACAGAGAGGAGGGGGATCAACCTTTTCTCCAAAGCACCCGAAGGCCACACAAAGAATAATGGATGGAAACTGATCAAGGAGAAATTCAACCTAGAAATAAGGAGTAATTTTCTGACAGTGAGAACAATCAACCAATGGAACAGAAGTTGCCTTCGGAAGTTGTGGGAGCTTCATCACTGGAGGCTTTCAAGAAGAGTAACTGGACTGCCATCTGTCAGAAATGGTGTAGGGTCTCCAGCTTGGGGGGGAGTTGGACTAGAATAGAATAGAATAGAATAGAATAGAATAGAATAGAATAGAATAGAATAGAATAGAATAGAATAGAATAGAATAGAATAGAATAGAATTTTTTACTGGCCAAGTGTGATTGGACACACAAGGAATTTGTCTTGGTGCACATGCTCTCAGTCTACATAAAAGAAAAGATACGTTCATCACGAATCATAAGGTACAATGCTTAATGATAGTCCGGGTACAAATAAGCAATCAAATCATATTAGGAATTGATATAAATGGTAAGGATACAAGCAACAAAGTTACAGTCATACAGTCATTAGTGGGAGGAGATGGGTGATGGGAACGATGAGAAGATTAATAGTAGTGCAGACTTAGTGAATAGTTTGACAGTGTTGAGGGAATTATTTGTTTAGCAGAGTGATAGCGTTCGGGGAAAACCTGCTCTTGTGTCTAGTTGTTCTCATGTGCAGTGCTCTATAGAGTCGTTTTGAGGGTAGGAGTTGAAACAGTTTGTGTCCAGGATGTGAGGGGTCTGTAAATATTTTCACGGCCCTCTTTTTGACTCGTGCAGTATACAGGTCCTCAATGAAAGGCAGGTTGGTAGCAATTGCTTTTTCTGCAGTTCTGATTATCCTCTGAAGTCTGTGTCTGTCTTGTTTGGTTGCAGAGTCAAACCAGACAGTTATAGAGGTGCAGATGACAGACTCAATAATTCCTCTGTGGAACTGTATCAGCAGCTCCTTGGGCAGTTTGAGCTTTCTGAGTTGGCACAGAAAGAACATTCTTTGTTATGCTTTTTTTATTATGTTTTTGATATTAGGTGTCCATTTTAGATCTTGCGATATCGTAGAACCTAGAAATTTGAAGGTCTCTACTGTTGATACTGTGTTGTCTAGTATTGTAAGAGGTGGAAGTATGGGTGGGTTTCTCCTAAAGTCTACCACCATTTCTACAGTTTTAAGTGTATTCAGTTCCAGATTGTTCCGGTTACACCATAAGGTTAGTTGTTCAACCTCCCGTCTGTATGCAGATTCATCATTGTCTTGAATGAGGCCGATCACTGTTGTGTCATTTGCGAACTTTAGTAGTTTAACAGATGGATCGTTAGAGATGCAGTCATTGGTACAGCAAGAGAAGTGGAGAGAGCACACAGCTTTGGGGGGCCCCTGTGCTAATTGTACAGGTATCTGATGTGATTCTGCTTAGCTTCACCTGCTACTTCCTGTTTGTTAGGAAGCTTATGATCCACTTACAAGTGTGTTCAGGTACTGCTAGCTGGTTCAGCTTAGTTAGAAGAGTGTCTGGAATGATGGTATTGAATGCTGAACTAAAGTCCACAAAGAGGACCCTTGGTCTTTGGAGATTCAAGATGTTGTAGGATGTAGTGCAGAGCCATATTAACAGCATCATCTGTTGATCTGTTTGCTCCGTATGCAAATTGCAGGGGGTCTAACAATGGATCCGTGATGGTTTTCAAGTGGGACATCACTAGCCTTTCAAAGGTTTTCATAACTACAGATGTTAGAGCAACTGGTCTGTAGTCATTCAGTTCCTTGATGGTGGGCTTCTTCAGCATTGGGATGATAGTAGAACATTTGAAGCAAGAAGGAACATAGCACATCTCTAGTGATTTATTAAAGATTCGGGTGAAGATGGGGGCCAATTGGGCAACACAGACTTTTAAGCAAGAAGGAGTTATCTTGTCTGGGCCTGGAGCTTTTCCTGGCTTTTGTCTGTGAAATAGGTCTTGCACTTCCTTTTCTGTGATCACTAGAGGTTGTGAACCCAATGGTCTGGGATCAGTTGTAGGAGGCTTGGCTGTTGTTGGTGTGTCTGAGATGGGGGTTGTGGAGATAGGTGGCTGTAGTTTCCTTTCAAACCTGCAGTAAAATACATTCAGGTCATCTGCCAGTTGTTGATTTCCTTCAGCCTGGGAAGGAGGTTTGCCATAACCAGTGATATTTTTAAGAGTTCTCCACATGTTTGCTGGTTCATTTGTTGAGAACTGATTCTTTAGCTTTTCAGAGTAGCTTCTTTTTGCTGCTCTGATGTCCCTTGTTAATACATTTCTGGCCTGATTGTACAGCATTTTATCATCTTTTCTGTAGGCTTCCTCTTTGGAACAACGGAGCTGCTTAAGTTCAGCTGTGAACCAGAGTAACAGAGTAACAGAGCTAGAAGGGACCTTGTAGGTCATCTAGTCCAACCCCCCACTCAAGCAGGAGTCCCTACACCATTTCCGACAGAGAAGAGCAACAAAGATGATTAGGAGACTGGAACATATGAATAATGGTTGCAGGAACTGGGTATGTCTAGTTCAGGGGTCGGCAACCTGCAGCTCCGGAGTCGCATGCAGCTCTTTGGGCCCCCTGCTGTGGCTCCCTGTCCCATCACTGGCTGGCCTCGCCCTCCCCTCCCTCACCTGGCCTGAGAAGGTAAGGGCGATGGTGTGAATGGAGGAGCAGCCGTGGCTGATTCTCTGGCGCTGGTTGAGGAACATAGCCACCCCCCGGCCGAGGCTTCCCTTCAGGTGACCCTCGTCCCCCTCTTGCGACTCCCTGGCTGGCTGTGGCGGGGTCAGGAGTGTGTGCGTGCGCAGGGAGACCCTCAAGCGAGCGCCAAGTGCAGCAAAGGCACACTCGGAGGGTGAGCGGCGGGCGGCTGCTTGCTTAAGGAGGGTCTTTGGACGCGGCTTCTCTCCTGTCCTAAGGATCTGGCCATTGCCTTGCCGTGTCCTGTCCCATCCCCCCCACAGCTCTTCGGCCGAGCGGGGTGGACGTAAGCTTCAGCCCAAAGCGGCAGGAAGCGAATACTCTACACCGGTTCCAGGACAAAACACTGTTTACTAAGCACTTATGTATGTTAAAGAAAAATGTATAAATAAAATATATAAAAAAAGAAAGAATCAAATTGATGGTCTAAGATGGGCCTTACTTGGTCTTACAGTTTTTGTGCCATGAGTAGCTGTGAAAGGAAAGACAATCATTGTGTGAATCAGACTATGGACATGGGGGAAGCCAGGATGGTTTGCCAAAATATTAGAGAGTTATAAGGAAGGGCTTGGGGATAAATTAGATCTAGTTATATTTCCTCTTCATCTTCTTATCTTGTGTCTAATTTCCTGGGCTTCATATTTTTACTCCCTGCTTGCATTTGCTTAAGGTTTCTTTTTCTACCTGAAAGGCACTAGTGTGATCAATAAATACGGATGAATGTAAGAAAATTGTTCAGTCCGGTCCTTTGTGTAGGAAAGTTTTTCCTTTCCTTTCCTTTCCTTTCCTTTCCTTTCCTTTCCTTTCCTTTCCTTTCCATCCCTTTCCCTTTCCCTTTCCTTTCCTTTGCTTTCCCTTTCTTCCTTTCTCTCTTTCTCTCTTCTTTCTCTCTTTTTTCTTTTCCTATTTCTCTTTCTCTCTCCCCTTCTCTCCTTCCTTCCTTCCTTTTCATGAACTCTAACTATTACAAATCCCAGGGACCCTAGCAGTGGTTCTATGGAGTCACCAGAGGGGATATGAAGAGAATATTTAGGCATTTCTTTCCAAGCTTTTCAATTCTTTTTAATGTGCATATTTCACTGGCTTTGTTGTTTTGTTTTATTTTATGGTATGAAGTTTCCAGTGCTTTCCTTTTATTTGATGGATCTTTTCTCTGCCATATTTTGTTTCATTTTTCATGTAGCTAAGGGTCATCAAAACATTGTTCATTTGCTAAGCTTGGCCATTCACCCTTTGACAGGGAGATGTCAAAATAGAAATAGCCACCCAGACCATCCAAATAATATATTTCATTTAAAGTCAGTCTAATCACAACAAGAACCTCCAACTTGCTCTGTTCCTAATTCAGAAGCCTACGCAGATCCCTCCTCAGTGACCAGCTCAAAGCTCAGCCTGCAAAAAAAGATTTGAGAAATTGATGGAAGTGGCTTTGACCAGCAATTATAACTAACAGAGCAAGTATGCCACCAGACTTGAAATTTTGGGCCTAGAAAATTTAGAACTGTGCCGCCTTCAATCTAACCTAAGTGTAGCACATAAAATTATCTGCTACAATGTCCTATCTGTCAATGACTACTTCAGCTTCAACCACAATAATACACGAGCACACAATAGATACAAACTCAAGGTAAACCGCCCCAAACTTGATTGCAGAAAATACGACTCCAGCAACAGAGTGGTCAATGCTTGGAATTCATCACCCCACTCTGTAGTTTCTTCCCCAAACCCCCAAAACTTTAACCTTAGACTGTCTACAGTCGACCTCACCCCATTCCTAAGAGGTCTGTAAGGGGCGTGCATAAGCGCACCAGTGTGTCTACCGTCCCTGTCCTAATGTGTCGGAGTGAGAATTAATCTCACAGAGGCGATGTTTGATCTTTCTCCCGGAATTCAGACATTAGAAATAAAGCCGGAGCTTAAAAGTCTAATTAAAATATTTATTTCGGTACAAAAACAATAAAACCTCATTGTTTACATCTCTGCTATAAAATGCGACTCTCCCAGTCAAGAGTCAAAGTAAGAAGAGAAGAATGGAGATTCAGGAATGCACACATGCGTACAAGAACATATCAATCACGTGCTCAGGAATGTACCATTATATTAGATAGGGACGCAGCTCCCTGCATATACATACAACGGACAATAAATCACACCGTGACATAATGTCCCCATGTTTTCGTAAAATATCATGTGTTCATAACCATGCTTGTACTTCTTATATATTCACAATCATGTTTATACTTTGTCTGTAATCATATACACGCTTGATAAAATAAATAAATTTTTAAAAAGTAATGCAGATCTAGGGGAGGAAGCATGCTGCCTTTCATACATTAATGAAAGATGCCACATTTTTCACCTTTCACCATTGTTTAATTTTCTGTTTAGTTTCATCTCACTGTGCTGCAAAGGGCAAGTCAATCACTCAGACTGTAATGGAAAGTTAACCGAAATAAAACTGTGCACTGATTGTGCGATGTATGATAGGTTTCACTTAATAGCTCAAATGTTTTTGCCATCCTGAGCAAAACCAAGTTAGAGGCATAGTTAACCTGCTATGTCTCTCTTGTCCTAAAAAAAAACCAGGAATAAACTGGGACAGGCAATCTCAGTCTCTCCTTCTGTCCAATACAACGCAGCTGATGTGACTTTCCCAGTAATCCAGTCACAGTTGATGGAGCTGTCCTTGCGATTTTGACTGGCCATTATAGCACAGGAAAAGAGAGATAGAGACAGGATGGTAACTTCAGGATCGGAAGGTAGCAAGGTAGGAGGCAGAGAGGCAGGAAGCATCCCTAAGATATGGCCCTAAAGGCCAATATTTCATAATGGTGTTATTAGTTCTACCTGTTTTTTTATGTGTATTCAATGTGAAAAGGGAGGGAGGGAGGAGAGAGAGAGACAAGAAAGAAACAAGAAAGAGAAAGAGTGGGGAAAGAAAGAAAGAGAGAAGAAGGAAGGAAGGAAGGAAGGAAGGAAGGAAGGAAGGAAGGAAGGAAGGAAGGAAGGAAGGAAGGAAGGAAGGAAGGAAGGGGAAAACATCCTTAACTACAAGATTTAAATTATTTTAATATTATTCAGAACAGACTGATTCTGCCTGGCTGCAATTTGACGTCCTGATCCCTTAGTTTATCTGATATATTCTTGGTCCCTAGCCAGCCTCATTCACACATGCAAATCTGATAGGTCTTAATAACAAGCTCATTTCACATCCAAGGAACTGGAGTGTTGTGACGTTAGAAGTAACTTGTTGACAGAATTGCGCAGTGCCGAAAAATCCGTAAAAAATAAATAAATAATTAAAAAAGCCAAAAAAAAGATGGCGACCGCATGCACAGTGCCAGAAACTCGGCTTCTGCACATGCTCAGAAGAAAAAAAAATGAAAAAATTAAAAAAAATTAAAAAAAATTAAAAAAAAGATGGCGGCACCTACGGACCGGCACCGACCGAACCGGTTCCGTGACGTCATCGTGACGTCACCAGCGGGTTGCTACCGGTTCAGGCGAACTGGTCCAAACTGGGAGGAACCCACCTCTGGCACCAACATGCCTACCGTCCCTGTCCTAATGTCCCCATTTATTCATATCTATTTCCTGTATTCATAATCATGTTTAGACATATCTGTTAAGCTTGACAAACAAATAAATAAATAAAAAGACAGCCAGCTGGTTTTCATGCCTAAAGCAGGACTAGAACTCCCAGTCTCCTGGTGTTTGGCCTAAAGTCACTGAGACAGTTTTCATACCTACGGCAGGACTAGAACTCACACTCTCCTGGTTTTGAGGCCAGCCTCTAAACCACCTACACCAGTGTTTCCCAGCCTTGACAACTTGAAGATGTCTGGACTTCAACTCCCAGAATTCCCCAGCCAGCATTCGCTGGCTGGGGAATTCTGGGAATTGAAGTCCAGACATCTTCAAGTTGCCAAGGTTGGGAAACACTAACCTACACCAAACTGGCTCTGTCTGAACACTGACAAACACCGAAGCCCCCTTTGTTTTGCACTATCAGTGCGATGCTTATCTAACACTTTTCCCTTCGGCGAGATGGAAATTGTGCTGTTGTGCTACACGCTTTCTGTCAACACACAGCGGTGGACCCTGAACTCCAACGTTGCTCTTTCGTCATCCTCGTTCGCCCACTTAGCTGCAGAGAAAACACACTCGGCTGTCCTTATGTACTTTCCCATTTTGGAGTTATAAATGTAGAATGTCATTTGGATGTTAAACAAGCTGTCATGGAAAGGAATCCCACTCAGTGGATGGTGACATGGATGGAAACTATTAAGCACTTTGCAATTCAGCCAGAGTGACTGTATACCTTTTTATGGGCATAAGGTGGCTGTCTCTTGTGAAATGCCGTGAATTGTCTCGTCTGTGGCCATCAATTAAAATGCTTTGTGGTCCTCTTGTATTTATTTAGCCTTTGGGAAACGGAGCTTACGACGAACTCCAAAACTCCAAAGATGATTAGGGGACTGGAGACTAAAACATACAAAGAACGGTTGCAGGAACTGGGTATGTCTAGTTTAATGAAAAGAAGGACTAAGGGTAAAATGATAGCAGTGTTCCAATATCTCAGAGGTTGCCACAAAGAAGAGGGAGTCAAGCTATTCTCCAAAGCTCCTGAGGGCAGGACAAGAAGCAATGGTTGGAAACTAATCAAGGAGAGAAGCAACTTAGAACTAAAGAGAAATTTCCTGACAGTTAGAACAATTAATCAGTGGAACAGCTTGCCTCCAGAAGTTGTGAATGCTCCAACACTGGAAGTTTTTAAGAAGGTGTTGGATAACCATTTGTCTGAAGTGGTATAGGACTTCCTGCTTGAGCAGGGGGTTGGACTAGAAGACCTCCAAGGTCCCTTCCAACTCTGTTGTTGTTATTATGATGATGATGATACAAAATGACCCAGAGACACTGGTCGATTTTGCTTGTTGTCTCGGTCTCTTAACTTTTTCAGGTATAGCCAAATCTTTGCACCCTTTTGGTACAGGGGTGGGTTCTGCTTATCTTCCCTACTGGTTCGGGGTCACGCCGGAACCACATCGCTCCCGGGTTACACTGGTCTGTGCATGCGCAGGAGGCTTTGCGCATGCGCAGAGAGTTATTTTCGCATACATTTGGCTCCAGTGGACGGATTTGAAGCCAGAGGACCGGTTCGGGGGTTTGTCCAGCTGGCCTTCGCTGCCGGTTTGGCGAGCAGGGGGAAATTCCCGCTACCGGTTCTAGCGAACCAGTCCAAACCGGCAGGAACCCAGCTCTGGTTTGGTAGTGTGACACAGTGTCCTTTTGCATTTTGTTTTTTTTAATGTTCTTCAATTTCAGATGGGGAAAAATGCTTTTTTGGGGTGGGGGGGAACTTCCATTGGAAGGGAAATTAAATTTTGATCAAAAAGATCAGAAGCAGGCTTTGGATGGGGGTTCTTGCCCTTGCTTAATGCAAATTTTCAGTTTTTCATACTACGACGTTGTTTTCAGGCTGTAGCCTCCAGTGGTTCTAAAATGCAATGTGCAAATTTCCAACTTTTCCTCACACAGTTGTGTTTTCAGGCCGCACCCTCCAGCGTTCCCAAAATGTAATTAAAAAGTTAAAATTTGATCAGATCAAAATTAAGTCAGGTCAAAATAAGATGAAGAAGCATCTTCGAGGAGGCTGTTGAATGATGAACTAAATCGCAATTCAGAACTGAAGCATCCCCAACTGCCTTGCATAAAATTATAGAGTTGGAAGGAGATCCGGTGTACATCTAAGTCACATCCCAGCTCAACACAGTATAGGTAGTTTTCGATTTACAACCGTTTGTTCAGCGACTGTTCAAAGTTACAACGGCACTGGGAAAAAAGTGACTTATGACCATTTTTCACATTTACGGCCCTTGCAGCATTCCCCATGGTCACGTGATCAAAATTCAGACGCTCGGCAACTGACTCATATTTATGGTGGTTCTCATCCAAGAAGCTTCTTCAGCTCTGAAGAACTTTTCGCTTCTGATCCGCTCTGAAGCTTCTTGGGTGAGAAGCGAAACGTCATCCGGGGAAAAACAAAAGTCCCGTTGCCTTTTGAAAAAAAGCATTTTTGGGACAACCATGATCTCGAAGACACGAATCTCCATAGCCAGTCATAAGTCACTTTTTTACAGTGCCGTTGTAACTTTGAACGGTCACTAAATGAACTGTTGTAAGTCAAAAACTATCTGTACAAGGGTGGTATTCACTTACTTTCCCTACCGGTTTCGCAAATGTGAGCGCGCGAACCACCACCACACATGCGCACAGCCTCCCGCGCATGCGCTTTACTCACACACACACCTTCCGCGCATGCGCCCAGCCTCAAAAATGGGGCTAAATAGGACCGCATTACGTCCGGGCGGGGCCAGGTTCACCCGCAGTTACCGCTACCAGTTCACCCAAACCGGTCCAAACCAGCAGAATACAACCTCTGTATCTGTATTTCAAAAGGGTTGTATGGAGGTCGAGGAGGGATGTGTGTTTTGTTTTGTTTTGTTTTGTTTTGTTTTGTTTTGTTTTGTTTTGTTTTGTTTTGTTTTTGTTCTGTTCTGTTCTGTTCTGTTCTGTTGTTTTGGAATCTGAAGAAAAGAGACTGTTAACTATAGCTTCAGCCTTTGTTCAACATACATTTCTTCACAAAATGATAGTCTAAGGCCAGGGGTCTCCAACCTTGGCCACTTTAAGACTTGTGGACTTCAACTCCCAGAATTCCTCAGCCAGCTTTGCTGGCTGAGGAACTCTGGGAGTTGAAGTCCACAAGTCTTAAAGTGGCCAAGGTTGGTTCCAAGTAACACCCCCAACCAAGTAAGACTCCCTGGCCAACAGTTCCTCAAAGTTCCATTTTATTAGAGATGTCATATTGGCACATCTGGGAAAACCCGAATCTGAAAGGGCCCCTGGGTTTTCCCCACCTAAAGGAAAGTCGAAGTCCCTTCCCCTGCACCCACATGTCCATCATGTGATCCAATCAATGCACCGTCCCAACTGGAGATGTTCCCCCAGTCATGCCACTCCAGATGCAGGGCAGAGTGACCTTGACTCCCAGAGAAAAGAATGTTGTTATGGCTAAATAACTCTACCAACTCCATGCAACCCCCCTCCCGTTTTCCCACAGCACTAAGTGTGGCAGCCCTGAAGATCCAAAGAAAAAGAGCTGACAGCTGGAAGTGACCTTGGGGGTCTTCTAGTCCAGCCCCTGCTCAAGCAGGAGATCCTATACCATTTCAGACAAGTGACTGTCCAGCCTCTTTTTTAAAATTTCCAGTGATGAAATACCCACAACTTCTGAAGGCAATTGTCCTCACTGTTAGGAAGTTTCTCCTCTATTCCAGGTTGCTTCTCTTCATCATTAGTTTCCCTCAATTGTTTCTTCTCTTGCCCTCTGGTGCTTTGGAAAATAAATTGACCCCCTCTTCTTTGTGGCAGCCCCTCAAATATTGGAATACTGCTATCATGTCCCCCCTAGTCCTTCTTTTCTCTAGACTAGCCAAACCCAAATCCTCCGACTGTTCTAGCCATTTTACCATGTCGGAAGCAGGGGCGGGTTGCTCTCGAAGTTGCTACTGGTGCGCTGCGCGTGAATCTCCACATTTTGTGCGTGCGCGATTTTGCTTCTGCGCATGCATGGAAGCAAAATCTCACAAAGGGACGCGTGTGCATGTGTGATTTCAGCGATTAATCACTGAAATCTCACGCATGCGCACGTCCCCTCACAAGATTTTGCTTCCGCACATGCGCAGGAAGCAAAAAAAAGCCCAAAAATTCTGAAAAAAAGATGGCGACGCGCGACGGACCGGTGAAGTCGACGGATCGGTGTCGCGCGCAAATTACGTCATCGGCCGGCCGCTATCAGTATGGTAGAGTGGACCGCACCGGTAGGAACCCACCACTGGTTGGAAGACACGGTAGCTGCCTTTCAACACGCTAGCAGAACGCTAAGCTAACGGCTAAGGGAAGTTTACATTGAGACAATTAGCAAGCAGCTCAACAGTTTTCCTGAAGTCTCTCTCTTTTTTGTAAAAGGAACATCCATTCTGAATCATTGTTTGTCTGCAGAATGTCACGCTGAGCCAAGTCTTGACAGGGCTGAGCCTCAGACACAAACTTTGCTCTACTCCCCAGCATTGCTGCTAATGTTTGAAAAACTCCAGCAGAGTCGCTGTTCTCCAACAAGCCAACTGTGCCATGAATAAATCGCTCAGCAATGAAAAGATAGGAAACCAGATTATCGGTGAAGCCACGGGGATCATTTAGGATGGGAAAGAATGAGGTGGAAGAGCTTGGCCTTGTCTTTCTTTCCTCTCTTGTGTTTCCTCTTCAAATTTTCTCACCTTTCTCTTTTGCTGCTCTGCACTGAATCTTAAGGGGAAGGGAAATCAACTACATTTCCTGGTGGTGTTCTCTTCTTGTTCTTTGCTTTGTTCCGAATAGAATAGAATAGAATAGAATAGAATAGAATAGAATAGAATAGAATAGAATAGAATGGAATGGAATGGAATGGAATGGAATGGAATGGAATAGAATAGAATAGAATAGAATAGAATAGAATAGAATAGAATAGAATAGAATAGAATAGAATAGAATAGAATAATGGAATGGAATAGAATAGAATAGAATAGAATAGAATAGAATAGAATAGAATAGAATAGAATAGAATAGAATGGAATGGAATGGAATGGAATGGAATGGAATGGAATGGAATGGAATAGAATAGAATAGAATAGAATAGAATAGAATAGAATAGAATAGAAATATGGAATGGAATGGAATGGAATGGAATGGAATGGAATGGAATAGAATAGAATAGAATAGAATAGAATAGAATAGAATAGAATAGAATAGAATAATGGAATAGAATAGAATAGAATAGAATAGAATAGAATAGAATAGAATAGAATAGAATAGAATAGAATGGAATGGAATGGAATGGAATGGAATGGAATGGAATGGAATAGAATAGAATAGAATAGAATAGAATAGAATAGAATAATAGAATAGAATAGAATAGAATAGAATAGAATAGAATAGAATAGAATAGAATAGAATAGAATAGAATAGAATAGAATAACAGAGTTGGAAGGGACCTTGGAGGTCTTCTAGTCCAACCCCCTGTTTAGGCAGGAAACCCTATACTAGTGTTGGCGAACCCTTTCAGCACCGAGTGCCAAAACGGGAGTGCGCATGCACACACGGGGGAGAGCCGGAAACTGGAAGAGCAGTTCCCCAGCACGCATATGTGCGCCGGGAAGCTGAGCTTCCGTTTTCCGGCATGCGCATGTGCACCGGTCACCTGGTCTTCTGGTTTCTGGCATGCATGCTTGCGTGAAGACCAGCTGGCCACACCAGAGCCTAAAAGAAAATGGGCAATGGCTGGCATGTCTGGAGAGATGGCTCTGCGTGCCACTTCCAGCATGCATGCCATAGGTTCACTATCACGGCCCTATACCATTTCAGACAAATGGTTATCCAATCTCTTTTTTAAAACTTCCAGTGTTGGAGCATTTACAACTTCTGGAGGCAAGTTGTTCCACTGATTAATTGTTCTAACTGTCAGGAAATTTCTCCTTAGTTCTAGGATGGTTCTCTCCTTGATTAGTTTCCATCCATTGGAACACTGCTATCATGTCTCCCCTGATCCTTCTTTTCATCAAACTAGACATACCCAATTCCAGCAACTCTTCTTTATATATTTTAGCCTCCAGTCCCCTAATCATCTTTGTTGCTCTTCTCTGCACTCTTTCTAGAGTCTCCACATCTTTTTTACAGAGCAACAAAAATGATTAGGGGACTTGATTGGGTATGTCTAGTTTAATGAAAAGAAGGACTAGGGGAGACATGATAGCAGTGTTCCAATATCTCAGGGGCTGCCACAAAGAAGAGGGAGTCAACCTATTCTCCAAAGCACCTGAAGGCAGGTCAAGAAGCAATGGGTGGAAACTAATCAAGGAGAGAAGCAACCTAGAACGAAGGAGAAATTTCCTGACAGTGTGAACAATTAATCAGTGGAACAACTTGCCTCCAGAAGTTGTGAATGCTCCAACACTGGAAGTTTTTAAAAAGAGATTGGACAACCATTTGTGTGAAATGGTATAGGGTTTCCTGCCTGAGCAGGGGGTTGGACTAAATGACCTCCAAGGTCCCTTCCAACTCTGTTATTCTATTCTATTCTAAGCTCGGCATCTGATACAAATGTCACTGCTAAGTTCCTAGCTAACTTAGTTTAAGGTGTTGTGTGAACCCAGGTGGTGCACACAGTCAACTACCCTGCTATCTTTGTGTCCTTTTTTCTAGCCACCCAGAAAATCCCATTTTCTCCTTCTGCTGCCACATGTTGCTCAGTTTTCTGCTTTAAATATTATCTTAAACTTGCATCAATTTATCCTGCATGATATTAAGGTTCATTTTCTTCCCCAGTTTGCTTTGCTGGATGTTTGGTGAGGAATGTTATCTCTCCCCACTGCATTATTTTGCTAGTACAGGTATGAGAAAGAAACGATTAGATAAACTCTCTCTTGACAAGAGGAAAAAATAAGGAAAGGAAAACAACTTGCTGTGAGCTAATGGATGTCTGGCTTTCAGCCCTTCCAAATATTAAATGACGTGGCTCTCGGCATTTTGAGATCAGAAAAACTTAAGCTCCATTTAAAGAAATGAAACTGGGGAAGATTTTTTTCAAGGGTATGGTGGAATTGAAAGTGGCAAGCTAGCATAAGAATAATGAATCAAAGAATGATTGACAGTAGGAGGGAGAAGAAAGATGCAGTGCGAACTCAAGCAATCACTCATCGCTTGGGGTGTTTTTTATATCAGGATTTAGAGGCAATATGAGTGCTGCAAACTGATGGAAAGCTGGGCTCCTCCCATACTGAAATATGAGAACCCAGCAATAGCAGTAGCACTTATAATATATACCACTTCATAGTGCTTTACAGCCCTCTCCAAGCGGTTTACAGAGTCAGCTTATTGCCCCCAATAATCTGGGTCCTCATTTTACCCACCTCGGAAGGATGGAAGGCTGAGTCAACCTTGAGCCTTGTCAGGATCGAACTCCTGGCAGTGGGCAGTGAGTTAGCCTGCAATACTGCATTCTAGCCACAGCGCCACCATGGCTCTTTTTAACCACTGAAATAGTGCTTAAGGCACCAGGCTGGTAACCAGGAGATGGGGAAATCTAGTCCCACTTTAGGCATGAAAGCTGGCTGGGGTGACTTTGGGCCAGTCATCAGAAGATTGTGAGTTCTAGTACAGAGGTGGGATTCAGCAGGTTCTGACCAGTTCTGAAGAACCGGTAGCAGAAATTTTGAGTAGTTCGGAGAACCGGTAAATGCCACCTCTGACTGCCCCTGCCCCTATCTATTCTCTGCCTCCTGAGTCCCAACTGAACAGGAGGGAATGGAGATTTTGCAGTATCCTTCGCCTGCTACGCCCACCAAGACACAACATGCCCACCAAACCACGCCCACAGAACCAGTAGTAAAAAAAAATTCAGTAGAAGAGAGCTGGAAGGGACCTTGGAGGTCTTCTAGTTCAACCCCCAGCTCAAGCAGAAGACCCTATACCAGTGATGGCAAACATTTTTTTCCTCGGGTGCCGAAAGCACGTCTGCATGCGCTATCGCGCATGCGTGAGTGCCCACACCCATAATTCAATCCCTGGGGAGGGCGAAAATGGGCTCCCCTGCCCCCCGGAGGCCCTCTGGAGGCTGGAAATGGCCCATTTCCCAACTGCTGGTGGGCCTGGTAGGCCCATTTTTCGCCCTCCCCAGGCTCCAGAGGCTTTCCTGGAGCCTGGGGAGGGTGTAAACAGTCTCCCCCGCCCCCCCAGAGGCCCTCCAGAAGCCGAAAACACCCTCCCAGAGCCTCCGTGCGAGCCGAAAATCAGCTGGCTGGCATGCACATGCACGCTGGAGCTGAGCTAGGGCAACAGCTCGCGTGCCAGCAGATATGGCTCTGCGTGCCACCTGTGGCACGCGTGCCATAGGTTCGCCATCACTGCCCTATACCCATGATGGCGAACCTATGGCCCACATGCCAGAGGTGGCATGGAGCGCCCTCTCTGTGGGCACACGAGCCGTCGCCCCAGTTCAGCTCTGCTACGCATGTGCGTGCACCTCCTGCCAGCCAGCTGGTCTTCAGGTCTCTGCTGTGGATGTGTGGGGGGAGGGGTGCATGAGGGGGTGCACGTGCATGCACAGGTAGCAGGGCACATGCAGGGGGCAAACGTGCATGTGCAGGGGGTGCACGGGGGCACTTGCGCAGGGATGGGGCACACGCACAGGGGTCACGCATGCATTGCATTTTGGGGGTTCGGGCGCATGCACATTCATGCCTTCGCGCGCTTGCGTGCTCGCTTTGGACACTCGGTCCGGAAAAGGTTAGCCATCACTGCCCTATACCATTTCAGACAACTGACTGTCCAGCCTCTTCTTAAAAACCTCCAGTATTAGGAGAACAATTAACCAGTGGGACAGCCTGCCTTCAGAAGTTGTGGGAAATTTCCCTTGATGGGAAATAATTTGCAAAGAACTGTATCAAGGCTGTATTTAATTTAATTAATTAATTTAATTAAAAGTTCTTATAGGCCGCCCAATCCCGTAGGACTCAGGGCAGCGTACAAACAGAGATAAGAACGATACAATAAAATAGCATTTTAAAAACATTACATTGTATTTAAAAACCATTCATACATGGGGGAATCCTCTCTTCACCCCGCCTGCCGGAAGAGGCATGTTTTTACTGCTTTGCGGAAGGCCAGTAGGGTGGGGATAGTCCGGATCTCTGGTGGGAGTTGGTTCCAGAGCGATGGGGCTCCCACAGAGAAGGCCCTCCCCCGCGGGCCCACCAACCGACATTGCTTGGTTGATGGAACCTGGAGGAGACCGACTCTGTGGGACCTAACTGGTCGTAGGGAGGTATGTGGCAGGATGCGGTCCCGAAGGTAACCTGGCCCTGAGCCATGTAGGGCTTTAAAGGTCAAAACCAACACCTTAAATTGCAACCGGAGACTAATGGGCAACCAATGCAGCTGGCGGAGAATGGGTGTTACGTGGGTGTATCTCGGTACACCCACCACAGCTCGCACAGCTGCATTCTGTACCAATTGTAGTCTCTGGATGCTCTTCGAGGGTAGCCCCATGTAGAGCGCGTTACAGTAGTCCAGCCGTGAGGTGACAAGGGCATGAGTGACTGTATCATATAGCCTAAAGGCTGTAAGGACGGAGTGGAGAAGACTTAGCACAAAGGGGGCCAGATGGACTGAAGCTTAAACATGAGAATGTATCTCTTAAATTTTTCAGGGTTTATCTGAACGATGCAGACAACTTTATCTTGTTCGTTATTCGGGATGCTATGATTCAGTATGCCCGGGAGAGATCAGGTTGGGAGAAGCTGCTTAATCTAATTTAAGCTGCTTACATTGTGTTGGTACCCAGTTACCAACAGGCAATTTTCAATAGGAAAATGCTGTCTTCTAAACTCATACACTGATATTCCCCCCACCCACCCCGCCCCTAATAGCCTGCAGCAAAAATAGAAAGCAAATGAGCAGAAACAGATCTCTGCCCCCGTTCCTTTCGGGGTTTTTTTTTTTTAATCTTTTGTTCTTTTCGTAGTCGCTGTTTATTTAAAAGCTACACATTTGACGCACAGGGAAGGTGAGGAAAACAAGTTTTATACGGGATGACATCAATAACACAAGGAAAATGCACCATTATAAATTGTGATGGCCTCTGCCTGCAACAGCCTAAGATTTGGAGGCTTAGGTAGACAGTAACAATTTTACTAAAAGTTTCAATTACAACAATAAAAGAGAATGCAAACTAGAAAAGGGAAAAAAAGTGGAAGAAAGAAAAAAAAAGAAAAAAAATCTCCCCTCCACACAGATACCAAGAGAGCACCTTGTTATTATTACCGTATTTTTCTGAGTATAAGACACACCGGAGTATAAGACGCACCTTAGTTTTTGGGGAGGAAAATAAGAAAAAAAAAATTCTGCCTACCAGCATCCATCTGGCTAGCGTCCTTAGCAAACAGCCTGGAACAGGTATATTAGCCTTGCAAAGGTCCGTTTTAAAGGCTACTTTTTCAGTCTTGCAAAGCTCCGTTTCAGAGGCTGGGCGGGGCTACATTCAGTGTATAAGACTCACCCAGATTTTCACCCTCTTTTAGGGGGGCGAAGGTGCGTCTTATACTCCGAAAAATACGGTATTATTATTTTGTTGTTAAAATATTTTTATTGTTGCAATTGTTTTATACTTTTGGAATTGTAAGCCAAATCATTGATTGAGATGGGCGGCTATAGAAATTGAATAAACACAGGTGGTCCTCGACTTACGACGGTAAGTGAGCCCCCAGATTTCCACTGCTAAGCAAGACAGTTGTTTAGTGAGTTTTGCCCCATTTTATGACCTTTCTCGTCACAGTTGTTAAACGAATCACTGTAATTATTGAGTGAATCAACAATGTCTTTATCGTTAAATAAATCTGGCTTCCTGATTGACCTTGCTTGTCAGAAGGTCACAAAAATGGGATCACATGACTTCAGGACGCAGCCACTGTCATAAATCTGAGTCAGTTGCCAAGCACCTGAATTTTGGTCATGTGACTAGGGGGATGTTGCAATAGTCATAACTGTAAAAACTGGTCATAAATCACTTTTTTCCGGTACTGTTATAACTTTGAATGGTCACTAAACAAATAGTTATAAATTGAGGACTATCTCTAAATCAAGGTTGTCAGACTCAAAACCTGCGAGCCAGATCCGGCCCGCGGAGTGTTTAGATCTGGCCCATGGGGCCATCCTGGAAACAGCAAATGACCAGCAGGGGCGGGTTCCTAATTTTTTTACTACCACTCTGTGGGTGTGGCTTATTTTGTGGGTGTGGCTTGCCAGCCATGTGACCAGGTGGGCGTGGGCCTCAAGAGCTTGGCAGTGACCGGAGAAGCCCCCCTGCAGCAGCGGTTCTTCTAGGAGGCTCCGTCCGCCCTGAATGCTTCTCCCCATTCGATGATCCTAGGCTCCTGCCACCCGTTCGCCCTCCCCTCACCAGCTCGAGAAGCCTCGAACGTGCAAAAATACCTGGGATCATCATCGTGTGTTCGTGGCTTCTTGGACTGCTGAAGGGAGGGGAACTGAGATAGGTCCTGCCGCCCATTCCCCCTCCCCTCAGCAGCTCGAGAAGCCTCAAACGTGCGAAAATGCCTAGGATCATCACTGCGCGTTCGTGGCTTCTCGGACTGCTGAAGGGAGGGGAATGGAGATAGCTCCTGCTGCCCGTTCTTTCAGCGTCACACGCGCTCCCTCAGCCATCCTCCCCTGCTTGGACTCACTGTGGGGTAGGAAGGCAGCGCATGCGCCATTTTTTAAAAAATGGCAGCACCCAGGTACCAGCAACCGACCGCACTGGTACTGTGACATCACCAGTGGGCCGCTTCCAATGCTATAGAGTGGTCCGCACTGGTAGGAACCCACCACTGAGGACCAGCCTATGATGCCTCTGCCAGCAAAAATAGAGGAGGGGATGGCCACGTGCAGCCCCCCAAGCTCCATTTTCGGCAGTGACAGCCCCCTGCAGCCCTCTGCCAGCGAAAACGGAGCTAGGGAGGGACACACGCGTCCGTCCCGAGCTCCATTTTCTCTGGCAGAGCGCTCAGCCCACCACAGGCCCCGACATGAGTGATGTTGAGCTGGCCACGCCCACCCTGGCCATGCCACGCCCACCCCTAAGGTCGAACACAACCCTGATGTGGCCCACAATGAAATCAAGTTTGACACCCCTTTTCTAAATAAATAAACTTCCCACCCTCATCACAAAAGTATAAACAATTTTACAATCTCTTCACCTCCTCTTAATTATTTTTATTTATTTATTTATTTATTTATTTATTTATTTATTTATTTATTTATTTATTTATTTATTTATTTATTTATTTATTTATTTTGTCAGCACGTGTACAAGATAGTAGGTATTGGTATAAACATAAACAAAAGCAAAGTAGGTATAGGTAAATTTAGACAATAGGACAGAAGGACAGGGACGGTAGGCACAATGGTGCGTTTATGCACGCCCCTTACAGACCTCTTAGGAATTGGATGAGATCAACTGTAGACAGTCTAAGGTTTCACAAGCATAAATTCACATAAATTTCACAATAAATTTATTGTGAATAAATAAATAAATAAATAAATAAATAAATAAATAAATAAATAAATAAATAAATAAATAAATAAATAAATAAATAAAAGCATAAATTTCACAAGCATAAATTCACAAGCATAAAACTCTTCATGCCATAACTCATCTCTTAACAATGGACTAATCAAATGTAACATGTTTGCCAATTATCAGTTATGAGCAAAAAGTCCAATCGGACTTCTAAAATAATGACATTAATTGAAATTGTATAAAGCTCAACATTCCACATCTCAACTCTTAGCTGTAAGCAAAACTCCATTTAAAAAGCATTAAGTGGGCCTGATACCCTAGTGCAGTGTTGGCGAACCTTTTTGGCACCAAGTGCAGAAACGGGAGCGGGTGCGGGAGGGGGAGCACCGGAAACCGAAAGAGTAACTCCCCAGTGCGCATGCTCGTGCCAGGAAACTGAGCTTCCAGTTTCCGGCACTCCCATTGCGCAAAGACTAGCTGGCCAGTGCCAGAACCCGGAAGAGCAACGTGCGACGGCTGGCGTGCCCGGAGAGATGGCTCTGCGTGCCACTTCCAACACGCATGCCATAGCGTCTCCATCATGACCCCATTGTAAGCAAAATTAAACTCTTACATATGAGGTTACAGAAGGACCGTCTCTCCTTTAAAAAAAGAAAAATTCCAATGCACAATATTTTTTTCCATTCCAGATGCCAACAATTTCAAAGAAACCCACCCCAAGTAACAATGCATCTCATTCAAATAAACATTTCATATCTCCTCTAAACTATAAATAAATCCACATTTCGCAAATAGAACGTAATCCCGGTATGCTGCCATGAACAAAAGAGACAACAGATACAGAGACAATGCTATCGAATTAGGAAACATATACGGTAGCTATAAAAGTTTAAACATCTTATTAAATGATTTGATGTCTAACCCATCCTATTTTAACTCTAGTCAAAGAAATTGACTTTGTATTCTTTTTTTTATACCAAACAATCTTTCTCTCTAATCCATTCAGTTGCTCCTTGGTATGAATTTCTTCCATACTTTGAACAGCTTCTTTTGTAAGTTCGGCAAAAATAAAATTCTTCCAGTTGGGTGATAAAAATTGGAAGCTACATTAGAAATTATTTTCCAAAGAAATCTATTAGAAACCTATTTTCCAAAGCACCAGGAGGTAAGACAAGAAAAAAAATTGGATGGAAACTAATCGAGGACAGAATCAACCCCAGAGAGATTTCCTGACAGTGAGAACAATTAATCAGTAGAATGGTTTGCCTCCAGAACTTGTGGGGGCTTCATCACTGGGGGCTTTTAAGAAGAGACTGGACACCCGATGTCTGGAATGCTTGAACAGGGGGTTGGACTAGAAGACCTCCAAGATCCCTTCCAACTCTGTTATTCTGGTAAATGTCATGATGGCCTTGCTTGACCTAGTCGAGGTTAGAACTCCATGTGGTTGATCAAATGTTCTCCTGATGCTCACATCATCATCATCATCATCATTATCATTTTAGCCATTGTCTATCCTCCTGTGAGTCCCTTAGACTGCAAGGTGATCAAACTGGTCAGTCCTAGAGGAGATCAACCCTGACTGCTCTTCAGAAGGCCAGATCCTGAAGATGAAACACAAATACTTTGGCCACCAAATGAGAAGGAAGGACTCACTGGAGCAGAGCCTAATGCTGGGAAAGATTAATGGTGTCACGATGTGAATATTGCCAGTTGAGCACCTCTGCAATATTTCTAGGTTTATTGTATTTTCTAATCAGCAGACATGTGACATGAATTACTGTGCATGTGTGCATTCCAGGAGTCTCCTCCTTTTCTTCTTCTCCTGTGAGCCTCGCCCGAGGCAGACGTGATTTCTTAGCTGAGACAATGTAGCTTAATAAGTTTTATATTCTTTTGTTACTTTTGTTCTAAAATAAATATTTTGTTAATTAGAATTGAATCTCGGTTTTATTTTCTAACTAAGAATGACTTCAAGGAAGCAAGATCCTATATCACCTCTTTGATAGGAATAATTCTTATTCTGTCAAAGGGCAAAAGAAGGGGACGACAGAGAATGAGGTGGCTGGATGGAGTCACTGAAGCAGTAGGCGTGAGCTTAAATGGACTGTGGGGGATGGTAGAGGACAGGAAGGCCTGGAAGAATGTTGTCCATGGGGTCGTGATGGGTCAGACACGACTTCACAACTAACAACAACAACAAATCGGCTGCAGGATGACGGCCTCTTCCGGATGTTTCCAACCTATACAGTCCTGAGCTTCCTTTTGCCAATTGGGACTGCAATTCTTGCTGATATTGTCCCTCCATCTTGTTTTAGGTCTCTTTCATGGATGTTTTTGATCAAGTAGGATCCATTCTACAACTGCCTTGGTCCACCTGCCATCAGTTCTTCTTGCTCTGTGACCAGCCCATTTCCATTTCAATTATTTTATTCTCTTGATGGCATCGTACACTTTCGTTTGTTCTCTATCTTGTCTTGTGATGCCTAGCAGGTATCTTTTCCATGGCTCTTTGTCCTACATGTAGCTTTTGTATCAATTGTGAGGTTAGTGTTTCGCCGGCATATGTTAGAGCAGATAGCACATACTGATAGAAAACTTTTCTCTCCAGCCAGAGGGGGAGGTTGTTCTTGAAAATTATGCTTAGCTTGCCGAATGCCTGCCAATCACATTTAACACACCGTTCAATTTCCTTTATTGTACCGTCCTCCATTGAGATCCATTGGCCAAGGTATATGTAGTGGTCTACTACTTCTAGTTCTTTTCCAGATATAAACATTTCTCTTTCTTTGGTGAATTTATAAACTGGCTTTTCCAGGTTTATTTTTAAGCCAAATAATGCTCACAGGCAGGGGTGGGATTGAGAAATTTTAGCAACCTGTTCTCTCCCGGTTGCTGGGTGGGTGTGGCTTGGGGGCATGGCCTACTCGGCCTCCTGCACCACAGGGGGAGGGGCATTTTCGCCCTCCCCGGGCTCTGGAGGTTTTCCTCGAGCCTCCGGGAAGGTGAAAACGGTCTGCCCCTGGCTCCGGAGGTCCTCCGGAGGCCAGAAACAGGCCCATTTCCAGACTTCTGGTACTTCCGGTAGGCCCGTTTATCACCCTCCCAGAGCCTCCGCACGGGCCCTGCACTTATCTGGCATCCAAAATGGGCTGCATGGAGACTCCTGCGAGGGGCGGGGTGGGGTGGGGTTGGCGGGGCCAGCCAGTCCTTGCAACTACCAGTTCAGCAAACCAGATGTAAAATTAACATCCGGTTCACCCGAACTGATCCGAACCGGCTGAATCCCACCCCTGCTGTCACAGACAAGAGATGAAGCCCTATGCAATTGCCAATATTGTCCTCTTGCAATTGATATTTCGAGGCATGCTGTCCCCAATTTGGAGGCAACTTGCTTTACACATGACAAAAAATATTAGTTTATATAACTGATGGAAATGAGAAGGTAACTGCTTCCTGCCTTGTAATTTTTTTAAAATCTGCATTATAGAGCGTATGTAATTCACTGGAATGGAAACAGACTTTGGTGATCCTTTCTCGATCCCTTCCTTTTTCTTTTAATTAAAATGTTATCATTTAATCAATTCAGGTCAGAGTAGGGAAACAGGAATAGAGAAAAGAGTTGATTTGAGTAGAGCCAAAAATGGCAACAGAAAAGTTATCTGAATAATGGCAAAGAAAATAAGAAACATTAATCAAGCTGTTTTTCTTGGAACAACAAGCTTTGTATATGTTGGATGTTAAATGAACTCCCCCAAAGTGGACCAGAGGAATGCTGTCAATATAACTTACTTGGACTTCAGTAAGGCATTTGATAAAGTAGACCATAACCTACTACTAGATAAAGTAGAAAAGTGTGGGTTAGACAGCAAACCACCTCTGGTTTAGTTTAATGAAAAGAAGGACTAGGAGAGACATGATAGCAGTGTTCCAATATCTCAGGGGTTGCCACAAACAAGAGGGAGTCAAATTATTCTCCAAAGCACCTGAGGGTAGACCAAGAAGCAATGGGTGGAAACTAAACAAGGAGAGAAGTAACTTAGAACTAAGGAGAAATTTCCTGACAGTTAGAACAATTAATCCGTGGAACAGCTTGCTTCCCGAAGTTGTGAATGCTCCAACACTGGAAGTTTTTAAGAAGATGTTGGATAACCATTTGTCTGAAGTAGTGTAGGGTTTCCTGCCTAAGCAGGAGGTTGGACTAGAAGACCTCCAAGGTCCCTTCCAACTCTGTTATTCTATTCTATTCTAACTTTGGGAGATTCTAGGAAGTGACTATCTTAATTCTTTTTCCCAGTCTCCTATCCAGCTCTGGGCTGTTGCCTCTTGTCTCATCTCCCTCCTTGGCATTGGCTCCTTTCTTCCCTTCCAACTCTGTTACTATTACTAAAGTTACTAACCTTGATGACAACAGACAATAGAAAAATGTCCATTTTGACCTCGGGGGTAAGTCCAAATTCATAGCCTTATATACCCTGTTTCCCCCAAAATAAGACATCCCCTGATAATAAGCCCAATCGGGCTTTTGAGTGCATGGCAATAAGGCCAAGCGCTTATTTCAGGGTTCAAAAAAATATAAGACAGGGTCTTATTTTCGGGGAAACACGGTAGATCTCACTCAAGTGAATCACAGAATCATAGAGAGACAAGTTCAATTCCCCGTTTGATACAAGAATCCAAGTGAAAGCTTCCCATTGTCCCCCAGAAAAGTTTCTGTTGAGTTGGTGTAGCCACAACTGGACACAGAAACAAAATCCATCAATCATGACGTGAGCTGGTTAAAATGAAGGGCACACTACATCGCAAGTGTACAAATCTATCAAAGCACAGAGGGAAGAAGATGTTTGGGGCGGTGACGTCTATTCCTAAGAAGGTTTGATGGTTAAGGTTAAAAGTTTTAACTTTTTCATCATTCTTCTGCAAATAGCCCACTTTTAATTTTTTCTTTCATTTTGCCAAGGTCAATGGTCAAAGATGACAGGGGGCCATTGGGAAGACTTGTCATTGAACCCACCACACCCACACTTTATTTATGAGAGTGGTCAGTTTTCTCCAATTCTGTCATATACAGGTAGTCCTCAACTTACAACAGTTCATTTAGTGAGCGTTCGAAGTTACAACGACACTGAAAAAAGTGAGTTGTGACCATTTTTCACACTTATAACAGTTGTAGCATCCCCATGGTCACACGATTTACATTCAGATGCTTGACAACTGGTTCATAGTTATGATGGTTGCAGGGGTCATGTGACCACCTTTGGTGACCTTCTGACAAGCAAAGTCAATGGGGAAGCCAGATTCACTTCACAAGCATCTAGGTCCGTAATGGCGAACCTATGGCACGTGTGCCACAGGGGGCACGCGGAGCCATATCTGCCGGCATGGGAGCCATTGCCGAAAATCAGCTCCAGCATGCATGCATGAGCTGGCCAGCTGATTTTCAGCTGGCCACACCCCCTCCCCTCCCAGGAGTCTCCAGCGGCCCATTTTGAGGTAAGTAAAGGGCTCGCGCGGAGGCTCTAGGAGGGTGTTTCTGGCCTCTGGAGGGCCTCCGGGAGGTGGTGGAGGCCGTTTTTGCCCTCCCAGACCTCTAGGAAAGCCTCTGGAGGCTGGGGAGAGTGAAAACCGGGCCTTCTGGGTCCACCGGAAGCTCAGAAATGGATCATTTCCAGCTTCCGGAGGGCCTCCGGGGGGTGGGGAAGGCCGTTTTCGCCCTCCCCAGGTTCCTAGAAAGCCTCTGGAGCCTGGGGAGAGCGAAAAATGGGCCTTCTGGTCCCACTGGAAGTTGGCAATCAGGCCATTTCCAGCCTCCGAAGGGCCTCTGGGGGGCTGGGGAAGGCCGTTTTTGCCCTCCCCAGGCTCCTAGAAAGCTTCTGGAGCCTGGGGAGAGCGAAAAATGGGCCCACCATGCCATCACATGCCAAAAGCGAGGGGATCGTGCGTGCGCGGGGGCAGGGCGCATTGAATTATGGGTGTGGGCATGCACACACCTGAACCACCACCCCGCGCTCCCCCTACTTTTGGCACACGACGCCAAAAAGTTTAGCCATCACTGTTCTTGAGTCTCCACATATTTTTTACATCGTGGCGACCAAAACTGGATGCAGCATTCCAAGTGTGGCCTTGCCAAGGCATTATAAAGTGGTATGAACACTTCATGGGATCTTGATTTTATCCCTCTGATAATGCAGCGTAGAACTGCGTTGGCTTTTTTGGCAGCTGCTGCTCTTATCCTCCCGCGATCCTGCAGTAGGAAGCTGGAACTGGCAACTGTGTTCGGTGCTCCTTTAATTATCTCACCAGCCTTCTATTAGAACGCTTGGAGGGGAAGGCGTCAGCTGTGGGTTCCCTGCCAGCTGTGACTAGATCAATAGAATAAGAACATGCTCGGCTACGGAGAAGCGACATTGTGGAAAGAGGCTGGTAATAGCAAAAGAGGAGAATTTGCAAAAGGTTGAAAGCAGAGCCAAAACTAAGTGTTTGTCTTCTGGAAAGAAAATGGCTGTTTAAAACATCTTCGTTCAGAATCAGCGACAACCTCTGAAGACCAAAGGGATTGAAAGAAAGCCTTCTTTACTCAGTAGGATCTATGGGGTGTAAAAATCCAGGCTATTATTATTACTATGAATAGCAGTATTATTAATACAAATAGTATTACTAATACTGTTATCCTTCCCATCTTTTCTATTACCTTCTACTATTGTTATCTTATCATTATGTTTTTTTGTTGTTTGTATGTACACTAAGAGCTTATGCACCGGAGGCAAATTCCTTGTGTGTCCAATCACACTTGGCCAATAAAGAATTCTGTTCTGTTCTGTTCCATTCTGTTCCATTCCATCTCGTTTGTTGTTTGTTTGTTTGTCTGTCTGTCTGTCTGTCTGTCTGTCTGTCTGTCTGTCTGTCTGTCTGTCTGTCTGTCTGTCTGTCTGTCTATCTATCTATCTATCTATCTATCTATCTATCTATCTATCTATCTATCTATCTATCTATCTATCTATCTATCTATCTATCTATTTATTTCTATTTGTATGCCGCCCAACTCTCGAAGGACTCTGGGCGGCTTACAACAAACAAACAAAAATTCATATAAAACAATGGAAATAAATTTTTAAAATACAGTAAAAAAAATTTAAAAAAATTCCACCCATTCCTATCCTAAAGGGGGTAGCCTTCTAAACTTTCACAACAAAATTCCTAACCCCAGGCCTGTTGGAAAAGCCAGGTTTTAATGGCTTTCCGGAAGGCCAACAAGGTGGGGATGGTACGGACCTCCGGTGGAAGTTGGTTCCAGAGAGCCGGAGCCGCCACAGAGAAGCCTCTCCCCTGCGGGCCCGCCAGTCTACATTGTCTAGCTGACGGGACCTGTAGAAGCCCAACTCTGTGGGATCTAACCGGTCGTAGGGGGGTATGTAGTATTAAGCAGTCCCAAAGATAGCCTGGTCCTGAGTCATGTAAGGGCTTTAAAGGTAATAACCAACACCTTAAATTGTGCCCGGAGACCGATGGGCAGCCAGTGCAGCTGGCGGAGAATTGGTGTCATGTGGGTGTACCTCGGGGCACCCACCACAGTTCGTGCAACTGCATTCTGGACCAGTTGAATGGACCATTCTGTTCCATTCCTTTCTTTTCTGTTCTGTTCCATTCCGTTCCGTTCCGTTCCATTCCCTTCTTTTCTGTTCTATTCTGTTCCGTTCTGTTCCATTCCATTCCATTCCATTCCATACTATACTATTCCATTCTATGATCCATTATGTTCTGCTCTGCTTAACTCTGCTCTATTCTATTCTACTTTAATGTCCAGTCTGACAGGCTATCTTAGGGATTTAAAACATCAGTGTTACCATAAATTGGTAACAATTCATGTTTATAAATATTCTGAAAGAGCAATGATTTAAGGTGTGGCCATTCTTAATTTAAATAGCTTTTGATGCAAATGTGAAAAAATAAAATAAAAGAGCAAAGTAAACTGTTTTCTTTCTTTCTCCAATGATCCCATCTTCTATAATGTGGATTCCCTTTAGACTAATTTTATGTTTAGAAAATGAGCCACATAGGTGATTTTCAATACTTCTCCTTTATTCCCAATTTTTTGCTTGCTCGGTTCATTCCTCCACTTCCTTTTCTCAGACTTTTGAGCAGAGAAAAGGCACTGAGCAAAGCCTGGTTATCGTTTGCATTTTCATCCTCAGAAGATGACAAGGAGGAAAAAGGCAAAGAAGAAAGAAAGACATTGAAAAGAAAAAATATTATTGAAGGTTGCACAAAGGTTGAAGAGCCGAGGTGGCACAGTGGTTAAAATGCAGCACTGCAGTTCAGCAGTTCAGCTGCTCAAATCTCACCGGCTCAAGGTTGACTCAGCCTTCCATCCTTCCGAGGTCAGTAAAATGAGGACCCAGATTGTTGGGGGCAATATGCTGAACTCTGTAAACCGCTTAGAGAGGGCTGTAAAGCACAATGAAGCGGTATATAAGTCTAAGTGCTATTGCTATTGCTAAAATGAGGAAGGAAGGAAGGAAGGGAGGGAGGGAGGGAGGGAGGGAGGGAGGGAGGGAGGGAGAAAGTGAAGAAGAAAATAAGCAAGCAAGGAAACAAGCAAGCAAAGGGAGGGAGGGAGGGAGGGAGGGGGAAAGTGAAGAAAATAAGCAAGCAAGCAAGCAAGCAAGCAAGCAAGCAAGCAAGCAAGCAAGCAAGCAAGCAAGCAAGAAAGAAAGAAAGAAAGAAAGAAAGAAAGAAAGAAAGAAAGAAAGAAAGAAAGAAAGAAAGAAAGAAAGAAAAGGGAGGGAGGGAGGGAGGGAGGGAGGGAGAAAGTGAAGAAGAAAATAAGCAAGCAAGGAAGCAAGGAAGAAAAGGAAGGGAGGAAGGAAGGAAGGAGGGGGGAGGGAGGGAGGGAAGGAGGGGGAAAGTGAAGAAAATAAGGAAGCAAGGAAGCAAGAAAGAAAAGGGAGGGAGGGAGGGAAATAGGGAGAAAACACGCGGTGCCGAAAAGTTTCACCATTACTTGGTGCCGAAAAGTTTCGCCATCACTGCCCTATACCATTTCAGACAAATGGTTATCCAACATCTTCTTAAAAACTTCCAGTGTTGGAGCATTCACAACTTCTGGAGGCAAGTTGTTCCACTGGTTAATTGTTCTAACTGTCAGGAAATTTCTCCTTAGGTCTAAGTTGCTTCTCTCTTTGATTAGTTTCCACCCATTGCTTCTTGTTCTACCCTCAGGTGCTTTGGAGAATAGTTTGACCCCCTCTTCTTTGTGGCAGCCCCTGAGATATTGAAACACTGCTATCATGTCTCCCCTAGTCCTTCTTTTCATTAAACTAGACATACCCATGCGCAGTGCCGAAAATTCTCAATTTTTTTTTAAAAAAAGTTGAAAACAAGATGGTGGCACATGCGCAGTGTGGGAAACTCAGCTTCTGCGCATGCGCAGAAGAAAAAAAATTCCAAAAAATTCCCAAAAAAAATTCAAAAAAAATTCCGTTGTAACTTCAAACGGCCACTAAACAATTGGTTGTAAGTCGAGGATTACTTGTATAGAATTTATCGCAATTGTTTACACCAGTGTTTTTCAAATTTGACCTCTTTAAGATATGTAGACTTCAACTCTCAGAATTCCCCAGCCAGCCATACTAGCTGGGAATTCTGAAAGTTAAAATCCACACATTTTAAAGGGGCCATATTTGAAAAACATGGATTTATACAGTCTATTTTTCCTTAAGTTCTCAGAGTAGAGATAAAGAATTGCTCAGCAGCTTTTAGCAATGAATTCTATTATTGGTTTGTTGTCTGCCTTTCCAAGCGGGACCAACTATTGCAAAATAAGATACTAATCCAATTTGTGTTGCCAGTCACTAGATAAATAATTGCAAAATGTTGGAAAACTAAATCACATCTTTTCCTGAAAGGATATTAATTAAAAGTGTGAGAAACTGCACTACCTTTTAAAAAAAACCTCATAAAAGCAAAGAAACAAAATGCTTTATGAAAGATTCCTTTATCCAAATTTGGGCTCTGTTTATACATATAGGATTTCCTGATTCTTTATGTCTTTTTGGGTGAAATCTTTTTAAAATCTTTTTATAAAAATATGAATCATTTTTAAAATCATTTTTTTATATTTATATATATGCAGGGGTGGGCTTCAAAAATTTCAGCAACGGGTTCTCTGCCCGGTTGCTGGGTGGGCGTGGCCATGGTGGGTATGACTTAGTTGGCCTCCTGCACCACGGCGGGTGGGGGCTTTTTCACCTTCCCCAGGCTCCGGAGGCTTTCCTTGAGCCTCTGGGGGGGGGGGAAACTGCTTCCGGGAGGCCCGTTCCCCCCCCCTCCGAGCCGCCACACGGGCCCTGCACTTACCTCACATCCAAAACGGGCCGTGTGGAGAGTCCTGGCAGGGGAGGGGCGGGGAGGGAGGGGCCAGCCAGGGGTGGGATTCGGAGGTTCTTGAAACCGGCCATAACGTTAGCTATGGGTTCTCCCAAATTCGGGCGAACCCGTAGCAGCCCATAACTGTATATATGCATCTTTCTCTGCTCCTCTTCTTGTATTTATGTGTATTGCTTGTGGGTTGATATGGGCTTTCGTTACATTAATATTTAAATATGTGAAAGGCAGTTTTGAAAAGCAGGCAGAAAGCGTTCACCTTGGCCTCTGACTTGATATGAAAGTATTTAGATAAATCCTCCTCATTCGCGGATATCAGAATCTTCAGAGGAGACCTTTCCTATAGAAGTATGTCTGCAGCTCATATCAAAGTTTGATCTAATCTAGCATTCTCTTTCAATAAAAATTTACCAATTTCCCTTCGCCGGGTTCGGCTTGAGGGGAAGAAACAGAAGGTATTGGGCTTAGGTTGTTGTTGTTGTTGTTGTTGTTGTTGTTGTTGTTGTTTAATTTATTAAGCCATTTATTGCATTATTTAATTAAGTAGCAATGCTGTTATTGCCCTAAACTAGGCAAGAGGAGAATTTATGCATTCCCTTTTGTATCTGCTCCAGGGATTTTCTCAGTTCCAGGCTTGCTATTTGTTCCTGCCCTGCCCATCGATCTGTTGCAAATATATTTTCAGAATAACAGAGTTGGAAGGGACATTGGAGGTCTTCTAGTCCAACCCCCTGCTCAAGCAGGAGACCCTATACAATGCCAGGCAAAAGTGGCTGTCCAATTCTCTCAGAAGAAGGTTTTTTTTAAGTCCTAACCAGGGGATAAAATAATGTGCAACAAGGTTATAGTCATAAGTGAGAGGAGATAGGTAATAGGAAGGATGAGAAGAATAATAGTAATACAGTCTTAGTAAATAGGTTGACAGTGTTGTGGGAATTAGTTGTTTAGCAGAGTGATGGCATGCGGGGGGAAAATCATGGCTTCAAAATCTAAGGGACTGGTTTGGACAAAACTCAACAGCACTTTTTCGTGCGGCTGTTGATAAAAATAGGATTGCCAACATGATCGCCAATGTCCGATGATGGATATGGAAGAAGGACGAGGACGAGGACGAGGGGAAGGAGAAGGAGAAGGAGGAGGAGGAGGAGGAGGAGGAGGAGGAGGAGGAGGAGGAGAAGAAGAAGAAGAAGAAGAAGAAGAAGAAGAAGAAGAAGAAGAAGAAGAAGAAGAAGAAGAAGAAGAAGAAGAAGAAGAAGAAGAAGAAGAAGAAGAAGAAGAAGAAGAAGAAGAAGAAGAAGAAAGGTAGAGAGGCTGCAGACCTCTATCCCCTTACCTCAGTAAAGTGGGGCGTTTTGCAACAGGTCAAAAGTGGTGGAGGAGACAATCCCAGGAGGAGGTACTTCGATTTCACGTCACATGCTGTTGAGCTTCCCAGATCAAAATCAGCACCATGACTTCCACATACACAGGAAGAGCTAGCCTAGGTAGTCCTCACAGCCATATGTTTAGCCATTGTTCAAGGTTACAGCAGCACAGAAAAAAGGGACTTACAAGCAGTCTTTGCACTTACAACCATTGTAGCATCCTGACAGTCAAGTGATCAAAATTTGGGAACTTGACAACTGGCATATATTTCCGACAATTGCAGCATCCTGAGATCATTTGATCGCCATTCGTAACCTTCCCAGCTGTCTTCCAACAAGCAAAGTCACTGGGGGGAGCCAGGTTCGCTTAACGACAGCAGGATTCACTTAACAACTGCAGTGATTTGCTTAACGACTTGGCAAAACCAGGCATGACTAACAACCACCACCTTGCTTAGGAACAGAAATTCTTAGAATAATAGAGTTGGAAGGGACCTTGGAGGTCTTCTAGTCCAACCTCCTCCTTAGGCAGGAAACCCTATGTCAGTGATGGCGAACCTTTTTTCCCTCGGGTGCCGAAAACGCGCGCGCGCGCGCGCTGTCACGCACGTGTGAGTGCCCACACCCATAATTCAATGCCTGGGGAGGGTGAAAATGGCCTCTCCTGCCCCTACAGAGGCCCTCTGGAGGCCGGAAATGGCCCATTTCCCGACTTCTGGTGGGCCTGGTAGGCCCGTTTTTTCGCCCTCCCCAGGCTCCAGAGGCTTCCCTGGAGCCTGGGGAGGGCGAAAACACCCCCTCGGAGGCCCTCTGGAAACCTACAATGCCCTCACAGAGCCTCCACACGAGCCAAAAATCAGCTGGCTGGCACGCACATGCATGCTGGAGTTGAGCTAGGGCAACGGCTCGCGTGCCGGCAGATATGGCTCCGCGTGCCACCTGTGGCACGCGTGCCATAGGTTCGCCATCACTGCCCTATGTCATTTCAGACAATGTCTCAGTTGTGGTTGTACGTCAGTGTGTTCATTGTTGTGTTTCTTGTCTGGAGTATCTCAAAAGAATTAACATCAGTCTTGTGAGTCTGAAAATACCCCTCTCTTCCTTTACTCTCTTGGAAACTAGGGAGGGTCCCTTCTTAGATGCTTTCTCCACCCTTTTCCCTTCAAACTCAAATTTCCCTTATTAGACCGTTATCTACACTGCAGCTTTTCTTCCAGGTCCTTCCAACATACCATTACATCTCTTGTTGGAGTAAACTCACCCCTATCCTGGCTGCTGCCTTCTAAATCAATTGAAGCGTCCAGATAGTCATTGAGAGCAACCCTATATACAGCGTGTTGCAGTCTTGGTGAGTGGTGATGAGGGCAATATTTGTTACTAGAAGATTTTTTCCCCCCCAAAGCATATTGTTGACATAATCAATCCTGGATAGAAAGTACAATCATATTGGGGTGCGTTGGCTTTGTCCTACATAGGGTTCCGTATAGCCAATCCGATCACCCTGTTTGAAGTCAGTCTCTCCCTGTCTTCTCTATGGTTTCAATCAACACTCCAATTTTGCACCTAGTCAGCATGTTCAAACTTACGAGGGTGAGTCAAAACGTAATACCATTTTCTTTATTTCAGGTGAAGCTTTTGATAAAAAATACCTGAAATTTTTCCCAGTTATAAATGATTATATCATTTACGTTCTGAAATATTTTGTTCCTTACTTTTCAGGTTTTTAGACTCGCAAGGAAAATTCAAAATGGCTGCCCCCTTAGAGTTGCGTCAAAAACAAAGAGCAGTGATTGAATTCCTTGTTGCTGAGGGAGAAACCCCTGTGAACATTCACAGATGATTACAAAATGTGTTTGAGAACAATACTTTAGATTATAGCCCCATGAAAGAGGGTTTGAGAGGGAAACATTATTCCAGTGACGAGTAAGTGAAAACTGCAGTGAAGAAGTGGCTCAAAGAACAGTCAACAAAATTTTACGAGGCAGCGATACATGCTCTCATTCGAAGGTGGAACATTACTATTGAGAGAAACAGTGACTATGTTGAGAAGTAGGGATGTGATCCACAGAGGACCAGCTTCATTTTGATGTATGCTACATGTTCCTGTGTTGGTAATTATACCTGTCCTAAAGAAAATGGCATTACATTTTGACTCACCCTCGTAAATGACTTTTTTTTAAAGGAGCTTAATTTCCGCACACCAGTCTAATAGCTCCTTTTTTCTACCTCTAGGACATTATTTGGTTCCAGTTGAGGTAATAGTGACTAGCTCTGGTCATTATGAAAGGAAGTAACTTCACGCTTGTGCACTGCTGAAGTCTAAAACGGATTGGGCTCAGTGCTTTTAAAGGCGTGGAAGTGTATTTATAAACATTCAATTGCTCAAGGAAAAGGGGCTATTTCATTTCAATCAACAGAGCTAGAACAGGAGGTCGGAAAGAGTTTCAAACCATTAGAATTTCAAGGTTCAGATTTTCATCTTTTTTAAGTATAGGTATCATTTGAAAAAGAAATAAAAACCTTGGTAAAACATTCATTTTAACTATAGCTATCCTACCCAGCAAGGATAATTGTAATTTTTTCCAATTTTCCATATCTTTCTGTATTTTTTGCCATAGTGGTTCATAATTATGTTGATATAATTTCGTATTTGTAGACATAATATAACCCCCTAAATATTTAATCTTCTTAACTATCTCAAAACCTGTTACCCTTTCTATTTCTTCTTCTTGGCTTCTTGTCATTGTTTTAGCTATTATTTTTGTTTTATCTATATTTATTTTAAAACCAGATACTTGTCCATATGAATTAATTATATCTGTCAAAGCTATAATAGATTGTAATGGTTGGGTTAAGGTGACAACCAGGTCATCTGCAAATGTTCGCACCTTATATTCATCCTGTCTAATTTTTATTCCTTTTATTGTATCAAGCTCCCTTACTTTGCTAAGTAAAATTTCCAAAGTCAAAATAAACAATAAAGGGGACAAAGGACAACCTTGTCTTGTTCCCTTTTCTATATCAAAAATGTCTGTTAAGCCACAATTAATTATTATTTGCCCTGTTTGTTTTTGATATATCGCCCTAATGGATTGTATAAAGTAATCTCCAAGTTGCATTTTTTCTATTAATTTTAATAAAAATTGCCAATTCAATCTATCAAAAGCTTTCTCAGCATCCAAAAACACTAATACTGCGGGTACCTGGTTGTTCCTTCCCAAATACTCTAGTAAATTAACAATTTGTCTTACATTAGTCTTCATTTGTCTACCAATTAAAAACCCAGTTTGATCATGGTGAATCATTTGCTGCATAACTATCAGTTTCAAACCATTAGAACTTCAAGCTTGAAAAGTACTGGAATCAGATTGTGTCAGTCAAAACCTGTTTATATTAACAGCCCGTTGAACATCATTACTGCATATCAGAGCAAGCGTTAATGCGAAGTTTCTTTTCCTTCACATCTTAAATTGAAATGCGGCAATTACTGAACTATCTATTAGCTGGAACAATTATTGTTATTAATATGTATGAGAACTAGCAATGGAATGGAATTGCTTCTCATTTTTTAAGATCAAAAATCGGAACTTTAGACTGCACATGGATAGACTGGTTTTCTTTTATTCAGTCGTAGGATAATGTATGCATCTCTAAACAGTTTAGTGCCTCCTATATACGGAGTATATATACGGATACACATGTATATGTATATGTATACGTATATTGGTATATTTATATTTGTATTTATATGTGTGGTTGTATGTGTATATGTATATGTATATGAGCCACAATGGCGCAGTGGTTAGAGTGTGTGTGTGTGTGTGTGTGTGTGTGTGTGTGTGTGTGTGTGTGTGTGATGTGTATGTACATGTACATGTTCATCAGCGGAGGGTTCCGGTTATTTTCACTATCGGTGCGCATCACGAGCATGCGCAGAAGTGAACTCGCGTTCCATCGGCTGATTTCACTTCCGCGCATGCTTAGGACGACATTACAAGCCAAAACACAGCTGAGGAGCTTCTCAGCTGTGCTTCGGAGGAAGAATAAAGGTCAACATTGAAACAAGGGCGGGTGGGAGGGCTTTTTTCTGACAGCTCAGGACACGGAGAAGCCGGAAAAAAGCGCCTAAAATGACGTCATCGCCGGGCTCCTACCGTTGCGGCATCCCGCACAGCACCGGTAGGAGCCCACCACTGATGTACATGTACATGTATAGAGAAGTGGGGTTCGACTTAGTTATCAAAGCACCTGAGGGCAGGATAAGAAGTGATGGGTGAAAGATCATTAAAGAGAGATTCAGTCTAGAACTAAGGAGAAATTTCCTGACTGTGAGAAGAAGCAATCAGTGGAATGGCTTGCCTTCAGAAGTTGTGGGTGCTCCATCACTAGAGGCTTTCAAGAAGAGAGTGGATAACCATTTGTCCAGAATGGTATAGACTAGACGCAGTGATGGCGAACCTATGTCACGCGTGCCACAGGTGGCACGCGGAGCCATATCTGCCGGCATGTGAGCCGTTGCCCTAGCTCAGCACCAGCATGCATGTGCACGCCGGCCAGCTGATTTTCAGCTTGCACGGAGGCTCTGGGAGGATGTTTTCAGCTTCCGGAGGGCCTCAGGGAGGAGCAGGGGAGTGTTTTCGCCCTCCCCAGGCTCCAGGGAAGCCTTTGGAGCCTGGGGAGGGTGAAAAACGGGCCTACCAGGCCCACCAGAAGTTGGGAAATTGGCTATTTCCGGCCTCCAGAGGGCCTCCAGGGGGCGGGGAGGCCGTTTTCGCCCTCCTCAGGGATTAAATTATGGGTGTGGGCACTCGCGCATGCGCAATAGCACGCGCATGCACTTTTGGCACCAGAGGAAAAAAAGGTTCGCCATCACTGCACTAAAGTCTCCTGCTTGAACAGGGAGTTGAACTAGAAGACCAAAGGAAGTGAGGTTTTGAGGCCGTCATAGTCATGCTTAATAACTGCATCACGGAATTGCCAGTCCCAATTGTGGTCCTTAAGCAAGGACTGTCTGTACTTCCTGCTGACTGCACGTTTCCTAGAACATTTCAGACAAATCTATAAAAATTATGTCTGTCTCGGTTCCAAGTTAAGAAAATCGGTTTCCAAACTGTTGCAAGCAGAAAAGGAAATTTGCTTTGCTAATCACAGTTGGGCCTTTGCAAATGCAATCATGATTGTGGGGGATTGGGCTCATCCGTTCTTTGATTGCAGCTCTCAGGGGTCACTAGAGAGCATTTTCTTCGTTTGGTCCCATGTGCCCAGTTAGAAAGGGAAAGAAATGAACAAAACCCTTATGTATTTACCCACCTGCTTAATCTGCTTAATGAAAGAACATCAATTGCAGACGAAGAGAAATAAATCCACTCCGAACATTGCAAAGTGTCTCAGCAAACAATACTCCAACAGGGAAATTAATTAAATTGGAAAATGATCCAATAATGCGAAATTTCAGAAAGTCATTTGTCAAGGAAATGAGGGTGGGTGTATTTCATTACAAAGTCAATTTGTGTTTTTATTGAGACAGATGTTACCAAGGTACAGATGCCACTGGCAGATTGAGCAATGTTTAAATGCATTCATTTCCTGTTAGGAACTTGAATTGATTTTTCTCTGGTTTTTGATGGGGTCCTTGGAGTATCGATATGAAATATAATGGCCTTAAAATGCATATGGTTGCATTGTGATGGTATTGGCCTGTATGCTATAAGAATGATGGAACATCCCTTGGGAGCAAATGTCTTAGTACAATATTTTTCAAACTTAGGAACTTTACCATTTTTATTTTATTTTACTGACAGAATTTTGCATACCAGTCAACTCTTTATGAGCCGAGGTGGCGCAGTGGTTAAAAGCAGCACTGCGACCTTCAGCTGATTGCTAGTTCAGCAGTTCAGCTGTTCAAATCTCACCAGGCTCAAGGTTGACTCAGCCTTCCATCCTTCCGAGGTCGGTAAAATGAGGATCCAAATTGTTGGGGGCAATATGCTGAATTTTGTAAACCGCTTAGAGAGGGCTGTAAAGCACTATGAAGCGGTATATAAGTCTAAGTGCTATTGCTATTGCTGTTGCTATTGCTACTCCAGTACATGCTAATTCCACAAAAAGGCTATATGTTTTCAGGGGATGTCTTATTTTGGGGAAAACAGGATTTACAGATTAACAGAGTTTACATACATACATATATATATATATATATATATATATATATATATATATATATATATATATATATATATATATATATATATATATATATATATATATATATATGTGTGTGTGTGTGTGTGTGTGTGTGTGTGTGTGTGTGTGTGTGTGTGTGTGTGTGTGTGTGTGTGTGTGTATATATATATATATATATATGTATATATATATATATATATCTTATGATTCTTGATGAATTTATTTTATTTTTTCTTTATGTACACTGAGAGCATATGCACCAAAGACAAATTCCTTTGTGTCCAATCACTCTATTCTATTCTATTCTATTCTATTCTATTCTATTCTATTCTATTCTATTCTATTCTATTCTAATCTAATCTAATCTAATTCTATTCTACAACTACAATGATTTGCTTAACAACCATGGTAAAACAAAAGCTCATAAAAGCTAAAATGACTCACTTAACAACCACCTTGCTTAACAATGGAAATTGTGGTCATAAGTCAAGGACTATCTATAGCAGTACAGAAGATGAAGATGCTTGAAGTGAAATTTGACTCCTGGTGATTGCATCTGCATTGGGGGTTGCAGAAATAATTTGCAGAATTGCAGAATTTATTTCCTTCTGATACCTTCAAGGATTTTTTTTTCAACCTTCTGGCTCTCGAATTCCCACATAGTTTATTTGAAATTCCCAAGCCCTAACCAGAATCGATACTGATACGTGCAGGATTGGCTAGGAGACGTCACCTCTTAGGAGAAGCTCATGAGTGTTTATCATCCTGTAAACTTAATTTCAGATGCCTACTGTTATGACTCCATAAATAACCTTCATTAAGCCAAATGCTTAATTTGGCTTTCAGAGATGATTAAGAACACAAGAAAGTAAAACACAATTTATTTGATGGGTGTAGAGCAGGCATTGTCCAACCTTGGCAACTTTTAGAGAGAGAGAGAGGTGCCATATAATATAATTTTGCTTAAGACAAAGTTAAAATACAAAATACAAAAAAGGATAAAAAAACACAAAACAATTGAAACTTTTTTAAAAAGTTGCATAAAAACAAAACAAAAAAACCCACCACATGTTCACATATTAAGAGCCGAGGTGGCGCAGCAGTTAGAGTGTAGTACTGCAGGCCACTTTAGCTGACTGTGATCAGCAGTTCAGGTGTTCAAATCTCACCGACTCAAGGTTGACTCAGCCTTCCATCCTTCCGAGGTAGGTAAAATGAGGACCCAGATTGTTGGGGGCAATATAAATATTCATTGCTTAATGGTGTAAACCGCTTAGAGAGTGCTTGCACTTTGAGGCGGTATCTAAGTCTCACTAATAAATAAATAATAAATAAATATTATCCCCTCTAGTTGAATACTGATTAATACATGATTACAGCATTAGTTCCCACCCCTTGCGAAACTTTCAGGCCCACTTTAAACTATTAAATCAATTTGCAAAATATTGATCTGTATTCTATATGTTTACATTAGTGACAAAATAGTTAACAGGAAGAATAATACTAACCTAACTAATTTTAAGACTTGTCAACTACAACTTCCAGGGAATTCTGGCTGGGGAGTTCTGGAAGTCCACAAGTCTTAAAATTGCCAGAGTTGGACACCCTGATGTAGAGGGAAAAGAGCAGGATTCATCATTCACATATCCCAAAGTCAACCTTCAGTCAGACAAGATGAATTTGAAACAAGATATCTCCTCTACTAATCCTCAGATGGAGAGATTTATGGGTGTGGGGAAAAAATATCCAACTGGTTCAGTTCCAAGCCGGGAGAAAGACACTGGAAACATGGAGGCTGATTGGAAAGATGGTTTAATGATGAACAGAACCACCAAGCACATGGTTCTGGTGCAGCTGCCAAAATGGAGTTGAGAGTGGGTGGCTTTTATACCTTCTTTTGGGCTTTGCGCTTGAGCTTCCTGTTCCTGTGCAAGAACATGTATTCTATTGGCTGTTGTCAGACTCCCATGGGGCCATGTAGGGGTTATATAGGGGTCATAGCTGGCTCTATAGGCAAAGTAGAACTCCTAGGTGTTTGTCTGAGCTACGTTTCATTGAAGTTTGGACTGCTCTGAGGGTGATGCAATAATTCCTATTGTGGCTTAATGGCTTTGTCCTGTGTTGGATCTTCTAATCCTACCATTCTGCCTTTGTTTCAAAATATCCTGTCTTGAATGGATCTCCAAATCTGCATTTCTAAAAGCCGGCCTCAGTATTTGCTGGGGCTATTAAGGAAAGTGGGGGTTGCTTTCTGCCTCTTTTAAAAAAAAACATGGTTCTCCATTTCTCCCTTTGGGGAAATATAATAATCTGCCCTTTTTAATAGTCCTCAAAATAGTTCATTCTTCTAGGAGGGGTGGTGGCTTCCCACATGGTCAAGGATACATTTGTTGATATTGGGTATTTAAAGTGGAGTATTCCCATTTGAGCTTTCTGTGTGGAATATGAGACTGCGACCAATTATATTTAATCACCCACTGGATCTATTTTACAGGCAGTCCTCACTTAGCAACCACAATTGGGAGCAGCAACTTGATCATTAAGCAAAGCGGTGGCTAAATAAAACTGTGACTGTACTTACAGTCTAAATCCTTATGATCTTCCTTCAGCTTTCCTTTGCTTGCAAAGGCTGCAAATGGGAGGGTTGTGGCAAAGTTACATTTTCATCACTGTAATGCAACTCTGCACAGTTGCTAAACAAGGCAGTCACTAATCAAGGACTGCCTATATGTCATTATATGACAACCCAGTCATGGATTCTGAGTGGCTGACTTCTAAAATGGGACAAAATTCCCCTTCAATAGCTCCAATCCTGATGTTGCTTTGAAGACGTTGCCTTAAAATCTGAATATTCTCCCAGGTTTTGGGGCAATAAGCCTTACAAAGATTTTTTTTTAATGTTTAATGTTGCTTCATACGTTTTTTCCTGGGCACATACAATCCATTTCTCTTTTCTATTGTTCTGATTTTTTATTACCTAAGTGCCCAGAGATAGATGTAATTGGGCAGCCTTTACATCTAGTAAACAAATAAATACTGTAATCCAAAATAAAAAACATAAATCATAAAAAATAATAATGAAAGCATAACAGCTCCGAGACAGAATCTGCTGACTTTAAGCTTATTATCTTGTCTTCAAATATGTATATGTATATATTGCTGTGTATGGATAATTATGCTGTAACCATTCTAATGCTACAATGAACTGCAGATAATATCCGCTGTGGCACAGTGGTTAGAATGCTGTATTGCAGGCTGACTTCTCGCTGTCAGGAGTTCGATCCTAACCTGCTCAAGGTTGGCTCAGCCTTCCATCCTTCCGAGGTCAGTAAAATGAGGACCCAGATTGTATGGGGCAATATGCTGACTCTGTAAACCGCTTAGAGAGGGCTGTAAATCACTATGAAGCAGTATATATGTGCTATTACTATTCTATTCTATTCTATTCTATTCTATTCTATTCTATTCTATTCTATTCTATTCTATTGCCATGGTGGTGCAGTGGTTAGAATGCGTAATTGCAGACTAACTCTGCCCACTGCCAGGAGTTTGATCCTGACCATCTCAAGGTTGACTCAGCCTACCATCCTTCCAAGGTTGGTAAAATGAGAACCCAGATTGTTGGGGGCAATATGCTAACTCTGTAAACTGCTTAGAAAGGGACTAAAAGCACTGTGAAGTGGGATATAAGTCTAAGTGCTATTGCTCTACTCCACTTTCCAAACCATTCACAAATCTCAGTTGCCTGTGCTGGTCAGCCTTTGGAGGTAGTCCAGACAGGAAACCAAATTATTAAGTCCGTATAATCCTTGACATATGACCACAAATGAGCCCAAAATTTTCTGTAGCTAAGTAAGATAGTTATTAAGCAAATTTTGCTCCATTTTATTACCTTTCTCGCCACAATTGTTAAGTGAATCACTTCAGTTATGGAGTCAGTAACATGGTTGTTAAGTGAATCTGTCTCTCCCATTGACTTTGCATGACAGAAGGTCACAAAAGATGATCACATGACTCCGGGACATTGCAACTGTCATAAATATGGAACAATTGCCAAGCATCCAAATTTTGAGCACATAACCATGGGGATGCTGCAACAGTTAGTTGTACATGTGAAAAATGGTCACTTTCTTCAGTGTCTTTGTAACTTTGAACAATCACTACTTACCGTATTTTTTGGAGTATAAGATGCACCTTCCCCCCCCCTCTAAAAGAGGGTGGAAATGTTGGTGTGTCTTATACACTGAATACAGCCATTCTTGGCGTCCCGAAGCTCCGCACCCGCATCCCATTTTTGCAAAAAATGGGCCTGTTTTTTGCAAAAGTGGGGTGCGCAGAGGGTTTGGGAGGCCTGCAGAGTGCTCCTGGGGGCCGGGGAGAACAAAAGCTTTTTTTTCTTACATACCTCTTCGAAATCTCAGTGCGTCTTATACACCGGTGCGTCTTATAGTCCCAAAAATACGATAACTACCTGTATTATAAAGATGCAGTAACAGAATCTTGCAGGTCTGAAAGCCCTTTTCCATTCTTCTGTCTTTATTTACTTTCCACGGCACTAGGGAGGGATCAGAGAGCTAGGGAGGGTCCCTGGTGAGATGTTTTCTCTACTCCCATTCAGGGGTGGTATTCACTTACTTTCCCTACCGGTTCGCAAATGTGAGCGCGCACGCTTTGCTCTCGCGCACGGCTTGCACGCATGCGCACGGCTTGAAAACGTGCCTAAATAGGATGGCATAGTGCCGGGACAGGGGGACAGGGGGCGGGCCCACCCGCATATCACTACTACCAGTTCACCTGAACTGGCTGAATACCACCTCTGCTCCCATTCCTTCTGTGGACTGAGATATCTCTTATCTGACTTCCTTCTGTCTCCCAAGGTTATTCTCGCCACCCATTACAATTCCAGATCTATCGTCTTTCCGGCTGTGAATTTTCCAAAACTTTTGCGGATAGAGAAGAAAGAAAAAATTTTTCTTCTTCTATAAAAGCCTGATCTGATATACCAGACATGATAAGGATCCCAATTAATCATCTCTTAATAAAAATGGAAGCTTTTTCTCCTCTGGTACACACAAGTTTCCCAAAGACAGAAGATTCAATTATCAGTTTTAGGAGCGACAAAAGGCTTCCTTCTTTTGAAGAGCTTCTGTATTTTCTAATGTGGGGTGGTTGGCAGGGAGGAGACGCTGTCAAATGCCTATTGGAATACTAATCTTTGCCTTCCTTTTACCAATTTTTGAAGGAGATTCTTCCTCAGATTTAGAAAGGGCATGACTTCTTCTCAGACATCTATTTCTCAAGTTTCCAAATCAGTTTCATGCAGGCGTATAGAAACCAAACAAGTCTGTTTGAATACAGACTAGAAAGAGTAAACTGATACTGTAGTCCAGTGGTGAAATCCAAACTTTTTCACTACCGGTTCTGTGGGTGTGGCGTGGTGGGCATGGCGTGGCTTGGTGGGCGTGGCTTGGTGGGTGTGGCAGGGGAAGGATACTGCAAAATCTCCATTCCCACCCCACTCCAGGGGGAAGGATACTGCAAAATCTCCATTCCCACCCCACTCCTGGGGGAAGGATACTGCAAAATCTCCATTCCCACCCCACTCCAGGGGAAGGATATTGCAAAATCCCTATTCCCTCCCCACTCCTGGGGGAAGGATACTGCAAAATCTCCATTCCCACCCCACTCCTGGGGGAAGGATACTGCAAAATCTCCATTCCCTCCCCACTCCTGGGGGAAGGATACTGCAAAATCTCCATTCCTTCCCCACTCCTGGGGGAAGGATACTGCAAAATCTCCATTCCCACCCCACTCCTGGGGGAAGGATACTGCAAAATCTCCATTCCCACCCCACTCCAGGGGAAGGATACTGCAAAATCTCCATTCCCATCCCACTCCAGGGGAAGGATATTGCAAAATCCCCATTCCCTCCCCACTCCTGGGGGAAGGATACTGCAAAATCTCCATTCCCACCCCACTCCAGGGGAAGGATATTGCAAAATCCCCATTCCCTCCCCACTCCCAGGGGAAGGATACTGCAAAATCTCCATTCCCATCCCACTCCAGGGGAAGGATATTGCAAAATCTCCATCCCCATCCCACTCCAGGGGAAGGATACTGCAAAATCTCCATGCTGGATTTCACCCCTGCTGTAGTCCTCAACTTACTATCACAGTTGAGCCCAAGCAAAACATTTGTTAAGTGAGCTTTGCCCATTCTATGACCTTCCTGGTCACAGTTGTTAAGTGAGTCACTGCAGTTGTTAAGTTAGTATGTATGTATTGAAAATGGATTGTAATTAATACATATACACACACATACAGTGGTACCTCGGTACTCGACTCCTTCAATACTTGTCGAATTTGGTACTCGACGCATTTTGACTTAAAAATGTTGCCCCAGTACTCGGTGTTTGTTTAGTACTCCACATGCTGCAATAGGAAGAGAGAGAGGGATGGCTGTGGAGAATGGAAAGGAAGTCGGCCATGTTGGGAAGGTCACTGCAAAAGGAGGCAGATAGCCACAGAAGGTGGACAGGAAGACTACCATGCTGGGAAGGTCTCTGACATAGGAAAAGGGACAGACAGAAAGTTATTCCTGCTGAAACAAAGAGTCACATGGTTTGTTTGGAACTCATCCTTTTTAATACTTGTCGCACCTCCTGGAACCAATTAATGGCATATATATAAGTTTTGGTGTCATTTTTTTATAACTTGACATTTTTGGAGGCTGTTGATGTTATATTATTATTATTATTATTATTATTATTATTATTATTATTATTATTATTATTATTATTATTATTATTATTATTATTATTATTATTATCATCATCATCATCATCATCATCATCATCATCATCATCATCATCATCATCATTATTATCATTTTTATCATTATTATCTTTTACTAGTAGCTGGATACCCATGCTTCATTACAAAACTATGTGATGGGCTTGATAAATTGACAATTAAAGCTTGAAAATTAATGAGTAGTTACGATCGGGCTTGATACATTGACACTTAGAGCTTGAAAATGTATGTAGAATGTGTAACTCCTTAGCATCAGAGCGTGTTAATATAAGGCAACTGGCAATTGGAACAGAGTTCTTTTCAGGTGGGGAGGGGGAGTAGAATGTCTAACTACTTAGCATCAGAGCGTGATAATATAATACTATATAAGAAATACTAATGATCTGATGGTCATTTCAAAAAATCCTTTCTTAGTGAACACCTAGAAGCCAAGAGGAACATACGTGCCAAGTTTCAAGTTTGTAGGCTTTACAGTTCTGGAGATTTCATGATGATGTGTGAGTGGTATTTGGCTTTTATATATATAGATTCATTAAACATGAAACTCAGTCAACTGAACATTTAAAAATGTATCACACATATCATTGAGTGGTGCTGATGGTTGATACGGGTTGCTGTCAGCATCCTAGGTATCAACCAAGTGTCTTCTTAAAATGTACAATGTTCCGAGTAACACAGTTTTTTTGCAGTTCCGCTGGTGTTATTGCAGGAAGCTGCAGTTTCTTGATGTATTTTGTGAAATTCTTGGACATGGTACCAAGTGCGCCGATGACAATGGGTATCACTGTTACATGTTTCATCCATAATTGCGTAGTTTCTATGGCCAAATTGCAATATTTCATGATTTTTTCCAGTTCTTTTTCTTCAACTCTGACATCTCCTGGTACAGCGATATCAATAAATTGTACGCTTTGGTTTTCGACAACTGTGATTTCTGGCATGTTGTGTTCCAAAAGGCTATTGTTGTTGTTGTTGTTGTTGTTGTTGTTATCTTTGGGGTGGTGACTGCTGCTGTTATGTTGTTGTTGTTGTTGCTGTTGCTGCTGTTGTTGTTGTTGTTATCCTTGAGATGGTGGTTACTTCTTTGGAGAGTGAGACATCAGAATTTCATTTTAATGTGTGCCATTGTGTATACAGGAAAATGACAATAAAGGTGATTTTAATCTTAATATTGTAACATGGTTGTAAAGTGAATCTGGCTTCCCCATTGACTTTGCATGTCAGAAGGTAGCAAAAGGGAATTACAAGACCCCAGGACACTGCAACCATCATAAATATAAATTAGATGCAAACTGTCCAAATTTTAATTATATGGCCATGAGGATGGTCATAAGTGTGAAAAATGATCATGAGTCACTTTTTTCAGTGGCATTGTAACTTTGAAAGGTCACTAAACAAATGGTTGTAAGTTGAGGACTACCTGTACTACAAGACAAATAGAAAAATATAGGGTTGGGTTTTGTTTGTTTGTGTTTTTTTTTTTTTTTTTTTGCTTTCCAGCAAATTTGACTCTGCTGTGGCATTAATTTCCTTCACAGATCAGTGGAGCTAACCCTATATGAAATTGGTTAATATTTTAACTATTCCTTTAAAAACAGAAAAACTACAAGAAGAAGAAGAAGAAGATATGGCATGTGTGCAGCCGAGAATGAACAGATTGGGCAGGTATTGAAGCTACCCATGGAAGGAACGTAATCAACTTCTAGACAGCAAATGAATGTCTGTTACGTCTCACATGGAGAGATTCAATTATTGTTACTGGAGAGTGAAGGGAAGTAAAAATATGCTATCGCTCTCCTCAACTTTCTTAAAACTGTTGGTTTCCATTAAGTAGAGAAGCAAGATGTTGAGACTCTAGAAAAAGTGCAGAGGAGAGCAACCAGAATGATTAGGGGACTGGAGGCTAAAATATACGATGAACGGTTGCAGGAACTGGGCATGGCCAGTCTAGTGAAGAGAAGGACCAAGGGAGACATGATAGCAGTGTTCTAATATTTGAGGGGCTGCCACAGAGAGGAGGGGGTCAAGTTTTCGCCAAAGCACCTGAAGGCCAGAGAAGGAATAATAGATGGAAACTGTTCAAGGAGAGATTCAACCTGGAAATAAGGAGAAATTTTCTGACAGTGAGAACAATCAACCAATGGAACAGCTTGCCTTCAGAGGTTGTGGGAGCTTCATCACTGGAAGCTTTCAAGAAGAGACTGAACTGCCATTTGTCAGAAATGGTGTAGGGTCTCCTACTTGAGTTGGACTAGAAGACCTCTAAAGTCCCTTCCAACTCTGTTTTTCTATAAAGGTTGACTTACAACCACAATTGAGCCCAAAATTTCCATTGTTAAGCAAGGCACTTCTTAAAATGAGTTTTGCCTCATTTTTGCCACATTTGTTAAATGAATCACTGTAGTGGTTAAGTGAATCATGCGGTTGTTAAGCGAATCTGGCTTCCCCCATTGACGTTGCTTGTCAAAAGCTGGCTGGGAAGGTTACAAATGGTGATCACATGACCCCGGGACCATGCAACTGTCATAAATACATGCCAGTTTCCAAGCGCTCGGATTTTGATCATGTGACAATGGCCCTAAGTGTGAAAACTGCTCATAAGTCACTTTTTGCAGTGCCATTCTAACTTTGAACAGCCACTAAACAAATGTTTCTAAGCCGAGCACTAACTATACTGATCTAAAGAGTATATAATACAAATCAAGAATTGGTGATTTTTTTTCTTTCTGGGCAGAGACAATTTGTAAAGTCAGAAAATATATCTCCAATGTGGCAGCTTTACAGTTGGTTGGAAAATGAATATAGTGGAAAATCAAGTTAGAATAATTATTGTTTATAAAAGATAAGAAAATGAACATAGATAAATAACACAGATGACAAAATGGACATGAATGAAGAAGTAGCAATATAGTAATATAAAAATATACCTAAAATTTAAGTATTTTGAAGTAGATTTTTAACAATAAGATAGATTTGAAAGAGTAATTTAAAATGTTAATTGAAGAGGTATATTGGCTGTCTATCTGTTAAAAGAAAATTAAAATAATAATAATAATAATACACTCAAGCAAGGAGAAGGAGGAGGAAGAGGAAGTAGAGGACAGGAGGTGAGAAGGTAGAAGGGGTAGTAGGAAAGGGGAGAGAAGGGGCAAGAAGGTAGAGGAAGGGGAGAAGGATAGAGGAAAGGGAGTGATTAGATAAAATATGTAGGACAGATGGGCAATCTAGTAGTAATATTGGATGTGGGGGGAAATTAGAATAAATCATTGTTAATGTATCATGGTATATGTATGGATGCTTTATGTGAAGAATATTAAAAGAAAATTAAAAAAAATATTCAGCAGCTATAAAAAAATATATCTCCAATGTGGCAGCTTACCTACTTATTACAGTCCATTTGCCTTGCAACCACTATCCTCTCCACTGGAAATTAATTTCACTTTGGATGCCATGCATTAAATTTTCAAGGCTGAAAGTGAGCATTTAGGGGAGATGTATCCAAAGGGTATCTAGCTGCAGGAAGGCCACTTTCTCTCGATTGTAGCATAAATGCTCATTTTGGAATCGGTTTTTAAGAAAAACGAAGAGAAGAAAAGAGCAATCAGCAGATCTCTTATTAAAGTGATGACGTTTTGGTTAACATTTTCATGTTGTTTATTACATATTATTTTCTTCCATTTCCTTATCTCCTGCCTGTACTTTTTTTTTGAAATAGCTAATACTCCTCCTATTCCCAGCCTCCCCCAATAGCTACTCTATAAGATGAATTTCCTGAAGGGGTTGCCACAAAAGAAGAGGGAGTCAAGCTATTCTCCAAAGCACCTGAGGGTAGAACAAGAAGCAATGGATGGGAACTAATCAAGGAGAGAAGCAACTTAGAACTAAGGAGAAATTTCCTGACAATTAGAACAATTAATCAGTGGAACAGCTTGCCTCCAGAAGTTGTGAATGCTCCAACACTGGAAGTTTTTAAGAAGATGTTGGATAACTATTTGTCTGAAGTGGTGTAGGGTTTCCTGCCTAAGCAGGGGGTTGGACTAGAAGATCTCCAAGGTCCCTTCCAACTCTGTTATTCTATTCTATTCTATCCTATCCTATCCTATCCTATCCTATCCTATCCTATCCTATCCTATCCTATCCTATCCTATTCTATTCTATTCTATTCTATTCTATTCTATTCTATTCTAAGAGAATAACAGGCTCAAAGCTTTCATGATTAAGGCAGGACTAGAACTCACAGTCTCCTGGTGATTGGCGCAAAGCAGGGGTGGGATTCACATAATTTACCTACCGGTTCGCCCAGCAGCACCAAAAATGTGAGCCTACGCGTCCGCACATGTGCAAAAACTTCAGCGCATGCGCTTGGCTCACATACGCAGCTTGAAAACTTGGCAAAGACTCAAAGACCGCCCTCGGTGTCAGCGCTGGTGAGCTGAGCTGTTGTTTAGCTCAGCTGAGGCGCGGCAATTCACTCTGCCGTGTGAATCAGCTGAGCTAAAAAAAGGAGAATATAGGGCAGGGAACGGCGGGGGCGGGAAGGTGGAGCCAACCAGAGGTGGTATTTGCCGGTTCTCCGAACTGGTCAAAATGGCCACTACCGGTTCGCCCGAACCAGTCTGAACCGGCTGAATACCACCTCTGGCGCAAAGTCACACAGCTGGTTTTCATGACTAAGGCAGGATTAGAACTCCTGGTGATTGATCCAAAGTCAACCAGCTGTCAAACCCCGACCAGTTTGCCATACCTGGGGGGGGGAGGCGTGGTCCCACCTATATACCGCTAGGCAATAGCTCCCAGCCCTGACTTTGCAACGGACTGCTAGGTACTCAATTTGTGCCAGGCCTCAGGCTTGAATAAACCTGTATCCAATGGTTCCAGAGTGTATTTGTTTCTGTGTTCTCAGGCCTGGGGATTTGGACATTTGAGACCAGCATTTTCATGCCTAAGGAGAGACTAGCCAGGGGTGAAATGCTGCCGGTTCGGGAGGGCCGGTCAGTCGTTGCAGAGCCGATGGAGCTGGCGGCGTTCGGGGCGCGGGGCTTCTCCCGCCCACTTCCCCCGCCCGCCTGGATGCCACCATTTGAGTTCTTCTACGCTCTGTGCATGCGCAGAATGCTTTGCGCATGCGCAGAGGGCAAAATAACCCAAATGGCAGCATCCAGGCAGGCGGGGGAAGCGGGCAGGAGAAGCCCAGTGCCGCGACCGCCTCCAGCTCCATCAGCTCTGCAACGACTGACTGGCCCGCCCAAACTGGCAGCATTTCACTACTGACTAGAACTCACAGTCTCCTGGTTTCTAGTGTCACATTAGAATGAGCATCCACACCCCTCATGACCCACACCAAGGACAAACTCCCCTATAAAACAGCCCTTTTGCACTTCATTTTTTTCTGTAGCTATCCCCACAGGCAAACCTCTTTGCTTTTGGGAATAAATACAGCTCCTTTCCTCACAGCTGTCTGGATTTCATTTTGATTTGTTCTTGTGCACCTGTGGGTCGAGTTGGAACCCAAATTATTCTTCTGACAGGGGCAAAGTCAAAGATGGCAGCCACAACCACATCATAAACACCCATCTTTTTTTGTGATCAGGTTAAAAGGAGGTGGGGTTTTGAGGGCAGGGTTGTGGCTGCCATCTTGACTTTTTCAACCCCTGGTCAGGAGACGTTTGAAAAAAAATTCTCAAACAGTGACTGAATAAGGTAGAAACATTTAATCCTTTTTCAATGGTGGAAAAAACTTTTGATAAATTGCTGGGCAGACTCTAACACAGAGTGGTGTCCAGCATTACATTATTGCAGGTCATACATCTGATATCACTGGCAGTTCAGTAATATAAGCAAGGCAGTAAAAATTTCAAAATACATCCAGTGAGTTTCGTAATTGATTGAAGAATACCGTGCTGGATTCCTGCACGGCCTCCCTGTTGACTCTCTAATGAAACCAAGAATAACTAAGCATATCTGAACATTCATACCATGCATTTATCTCAGTAAAATTTGGCAAGCTTCCCAGATGCAAGAGATTAAAGTCCTTCTTTGCCTTAGTCTAAAATAACAATAGAAATTGAAACAATAATAAGCACCTTGGGTAGAATCCCAAAATAATCGGAGCAGCAGTTGAACACCAAAGTCAATATCAGTCAATTGCAAATGGTAGCTTTACTTGGACTAGCTGACATCTGCAACAATACAGAGTATTGAACAGAATAACTGCTGAAGAAACTGAACCTTAATATCATGCAGGATAAATCGATATAAGTTTAAGATAATTTTTTTAAAAACAGAAAACTGAGCAACATATTGCATCACAAGGAGAAAATGTGATTTGCTGGGTGGCTATTAAAAAGGACACAAAGATAGCAGGGAAGTTGACTATGTGCACCATGTGGCTTCACACAACACCTTAACTAGGAACTTAGCAGTGACATTTGTATCACATGCTGAGCTTAGAATAGAATAGAATAGAATAGAATAGAATAGAATAGAATAGAATAGAATAGAATAGAATAGAATAGAATAGAATAACAGAGTTAGAAGGGACCTTGGAGGTCTTCTAGTCCAACCCCCTGCTCAGGTAGGAGACCCTATACCCGTGATGGCGAAGCTATGGCACGCCTGCCCGAAGGGCACGAGGAGCCATGTCACCATGGCATGTGTGGCATTGCCCGTTCCTCTTCCGGGTTTCTGGCATGCATGCCCGCACGAAGATCAGCTGGCCTTTGTGCGTGCGGCAGTGCCGGAAACTGGAAGAGCTGGTTAGCTGATTGACGCATGCGCATGCGCGTGCCGGAAACAAAAAGTTCATTTTCTGGCGTGTGCATGTCCCCTGGACAGCTCCTCTTCTGGGTCGCAGCCCAGATGAGCGCGCACGGTGCCGAAAAGTTTCGCCATTACTCGGTGCCGAAAAGGTTCGCCATCACTGCCCTATACCATTTCAGACAAATGGTTATCCAATCTCTTCTTTAAAACCTCCAGTATTGGAGCATTCACAACTTCTGGAGGAAAGTTGTTCCACTGATTAATTGTTCTCACTGTGAGGAAATTTCTCCTTAGTTCTAGGTTGCTTCTGTCCTTGATTAGTTTCCACCCATTGCTTCCTGTCCTGCCCTCAGGTGCTTTGGAGAATAGTTTGTCTCCCTCTTCTTTGTGGCAGCCCCTGAGATATTGGAACACTGCTATCATGTCTCCCGTAGTCCTTCTTTTCATTAGACTAGACATACCCACTTCCTGTGACCGTTCTTTGTATGTTTTAGCCTTCAGTCCCCTAATCATCTTTGTTGCTCTTCTCTGCACTCTTTCTAGAGTCTCAACATCTTTTTTACATCATGGCGACCAAAACTGGATGCAATATTCCAAGTGTGGTCTTACCAAGGCATTATAAAGTGGTATTAACACTTCAAGTGATAGCAATAGCACTTCAAGGTTGACTCAGCCTTCCATCCTTCCGAGGTGGGTAAAATGAGGACCCAGATTGTTGGGGGCAATATGCTGAACTCTGTAAACCGCTTAGAGAGGGCTGTAAAGCACTATGAAGCGGTATATAAGTCTAAGTGCTATTGTTATTGCTATACTGCTTTACAGTGCTTTACAGCCCTCTCTAAGCGGCTTACAGAGTCAGCCTATTGCCCCCAACAATCTGGGTCCTCATTTTACTGACCTTGGAAGGATGGGAGGCTAAGTCAACCTTGATCTTGATTCTCTCCTTCTATCTCTCTAACACCATCCAGTATCAACATCTATCTATCGCATGTCCTTGAGAATGTCTCAATAGGTGGATAAAAGTGCCAAATCTAGTCTTAAAAATCTGGTTGATTGTGTGAGGAACCATAATATATTAAGTGTATATATCACCTGACTGTCAGCAATTCTGACAGTCAGGTGATTGCATAGAACATAGAATAACAGAGTTGCCAGGGACCTTCTTCTAGTCCAATTTTAATTACAAATAATTAAAACATTGAGTGATCAAAGAAAACAACAAAAATAAAAAGTAAAGATGGCAAAAATGGCAAAAAATGGATGGGAATAAGGAAAACAACCCATACAAACTAAAGTGGGTTTCAGTGACCCCAACCACAGCCTGGGCAGACATCCAAATCTTCAGGACCTTTTGAAACTCCAGTAAGTAATTTAACCAACATTTTTCAGGAATTTTTTTCCCATATATTTTTTGTTGATTGACAGCCTTCCTCATGAGGAATTCTCCTAATAGTTAGCCAATACCTAAGCTCATTAGGGTTTGAGAAGTTGAGGTCAAAATATTAAGGTAGCATCTGGGGTTTTTTTAAAGGCACTGCTTTGGTACACAATGCAGAATTTTGAAATGAAAGGATGTAAATCGCTTATATTTCCCCTGTGCCTCTTGGAGAGAGTTATAGGTGTCTGATTTCTCTTTATGGTGACAAATATAGATAAATTTCTTGCTTCTCAAAACTCTCATTCTCTCTCTCATTCATTCTTTCATTCTCGTTCTCTTTCATTCTCTCTTTCACCCTCTCATTCTTCCCTCATTCTCTCTCTCATTCCCTCATTCTCTCTTTCATACTCTTTTCAAATTCATCCTCTCACCCTTCTCTCATTTCTCTCTCTCATTCACATTCTCTTTTCTTTCTCTCTCTCTCATTCACCCTCTCGTTCTTCCCTCATTCTCTCTCTCTCATTCTCATATTCTCATTCTCTCTGTCATCTCTCTCTTCACTCTCTTCACTCTCTCATTCTCTCTTTTCAAATTCACCCTCTCATCCTTCTCTCATTTCTCTCTCTTTCTCATTTTCTTCCTTTCTTTCTCTCTCATTCTTCTCTCATTCTCTCATTCCCTCGTTCTCATTCTCTTATTCTCATTCTCCCTTTCATCTCTCCCATTCACTCTCCCATTCTCTCATCTCATTATCTCTCGTTCTCTCGTTCTCTCGTTCTCTCGTTCTCTCACTCTCTCTCTCTCTCTCTCTCTCTCTCTCTCTCTCTCTCTCTCTCTCTCTCTCTCACTCTCTCTCTCACTCTCATTCACTTTGTAATTCTCATTCACTGAATATGTGTGTGTGGGTGCGTATGTGTAGGTGTGTGACAGAATCTCTAAACAGATTCAAGGAGGCTTTTTTTTTCCTACCAAGAAGCAGATGGTTTGCTATAGCATGATTATCATTTTGCCTACGAGTGTTTCATCTTGCTTCCTTCATACCAGATCTCAATTAAAAATGAGACTTTGGATAGTTTCGGCGTTACACTTTCTTTAAGGCTACAAAGTGCAGCCCATGTTATACAATTATTTCCTTCCTGTTTGAGCATTGGCCAACCCTCTTCAGGGACTAGAAAACAGCGTGTTGAGTCAGAATCTGAGACAGCCACAATCTTTTGCAGAACCTGGAATAGCCTCATTGTTTTCCCAGACATTGTTTTTATTGTAGATGTAGAAAACTTTTGTCACAAGCTCCTTTAAGTGTAAGACTGGGTCATTCATTCTCCGCCAATCTATGGTGGGTCAAATTTATTTTTATTTATTTATTTTATTTGTTTGTCAAACATGTACAAGATAGTAGGTGTTTGTATAAGCATAACATAAGCAAAGAAGTACAGATAAATGAGGACAATAGGACAGTAAGACTGGGACGGTAGGCACAGTGATGCGCTTATGCATGCCATAATTTTCAAATAATAATTTAATTATTTAATGTTTATTTTATTTATTTTTATTTGTCAAGTACATGTTGGTAATATACATAGATATAACATTGTTTATATACATAAGATGGGTACTGATAAGCGGGAACATTAGGACAGGGACGGTAGGCACGCTGGTGCACTTATGCACGCCCCTTACTGACCTCTTAGGAATCAGGTGAGGTCAACAGTGGACAGTCTAAGGGTAAAGTTTTGGGGGTTTGGTGACGAAACCACAGAGTCAGGTAGTGAGTTCCAGGCATTTACCACTCTGTTGCTAAAGTCATATTTTCTACAGTCAAGTTTGGAGCGGTTCACTTTGAGTTTGTATCTGTTATGTGCTCGTGTATTGTTGTGGTTGAAGCTGAAGTAGTCATTGACAGGAAGGACGTTGTAGCAGATAATTTTATGAGCTATGCTTAGGTCGTGCCGAAGGCGACGTAGTTCTAAGCTTTCTAAGCCCAGAATTTCAAGTCTGGTTGCGTAAGGTATTCTGTTGCGAGTAGAGGAGTGGAGGACTCCTGTTCAAATGTGAACAGCAACCCTGCTTCTTGGTTATGTGCTTCACATTTATTAAGTTGTTACAAATACAGGTAACCCTCAACCAATAACCAGAACTCTGACTAGAATTCCCGTTGCTAGGCAAGTTGGTTGCTAAATGAGCCAGGCCTGATTTTACAGCTTTTTTTTTACCACAGTTAAGTAAATCACAGATACACACAAGAGGGAAAAAACCTCACAATCTTCTATGCATATTTTCCTAACCCCCTTGGCTCCTCAGTAAACCAGAAGGTGTGCATGTCCAATTATTTTTATTTTAAATCCAGGCATAAATCATCCCTGGTGAAATCCACCCCACCATTGAGCAAAAAACCTGATTTATATTTAATCGACATATTCAGCCTTTCCTACAATAATTGTATGTGTTGGTATAAATCACAATCTATATATCATTATAGAATTCTGTGTGTCTCTGTCTGTGTGTGTGTGAGGGAGGGAGGGAGGAGAGTGTGTGTAGGGATATTATACTGTAGGAAGCCCCACTCCCCAGATTAAAATATTATTTATTCTTAATATTAAAAAGAGGTAGGATAGAATATTTCCCCTAAAGGAGAAATGAAGAAACATCTTAACAAAAGCAGCCCCAGTCTTCCTGCCATAGGAAAACAGCCTCAAGCAGAAGCTTGAAGAGTTTGGTCTTTTGGAATGGAGATTTTGTATCCGTTCAGAAAGACTGGGCCAATCTATTCATCAGCAAAGAGACTCCAAATAAGCAACACAACAGGCAAGCCAAAGCTGACAAGATTAGCTCAGACAAACACCTAAGACTTGCATGTAGAGCAGCCATGACCCCATAGGAATCTGGTGTAGGAAGTTAGCACCCACCCCTCTCCTAGAAAAAATATCCTAGGACAGTGATGGCGAACCTTTTTTTCCTCGGGTGCCAAAATAGTGCACACGCGCGCTATCGCACGCGTGCGCGTGCCCACACCCATATTCAATGCTCCCCCATGCACCCCTGCTCCCCCATTTCCTGACTTCCGGTGGATCCGGTAGGCCCATTTTTTGCCCTCCCCAGGCTCCAGAGGCTTTCTTGGAGTTGGGGAGGGCAAAAACGCCCTCCCCTGCCACTCTGGAGGCCTTCTGGAGGCCAAAAACGCCCTCCCAGAGCCTCCGTGTGAGCCAAAAATCAGCTGGCGGGCGCCCACATGCACGCTGGACCTGAGCTAGGGCAACAGCTCGTGTGCCAGCAGATATGGCTCTGCGTGCCACCTGTGGCACCCGTGCCATAGGTTCGCCATCACGGTCCTAGGAAATATTAAAAGGCAGAATATTATTCTATATATATCCCTGGAAGCATGCTTTTAGGCAGACAAAAGACTCACTCTTTTGTCTGCCTAAAACAGCCCCCACCATTGTCAATGTGCCAGCTCACTCAGTAGCCCCCACATTTGTCAATGGGCCATTAAGGACTGGGCCCAGCAACAGTCTTCTACATAACAAATAACCATATTAGGAATTGCCCAAAGCCCTTTCATTACACCGCATGGGACCTGGGAAGATTACATCAGTCAAACCTGGGACTTAGGACAGCCCACAAGAGTTGCCCCAGCATGCCCCTGGGAATCTGACAGCCAATGGAATACATTTCTGTAACAGGAAAAGGAAACTCTTAGGGCAGGGCCCAACCAGGAGACTCAGCATCTGCCCCTTCCTTCTTTCTCTGGACCCAACACCTGGAAACATGTGATCCACCTTTTCTGTTCAGGAGCTCATGCCATGTGCTCTCTGTTCTCCATTAAACCTTCTTTCCAAACAACTTCCATGAATCCAGTGTCTTTTTCCCCACTTGGAACTGAACCCAGAAGGATATTCCTTACAACACTGGCAACAGCCATTAAAATATTAAAGGATGTGTTCTTGCACAGGAACAGGCATCTCAATCACAAGGCCCCAAAGCATGTATAAAAGCTCACTTATCTCAACCCCATTTTGTCAGCCACCCCAGAAACATGCTGCTGTCACTGGAGTTTCTGGAAAACCAAATAAACAGAGACCTTCTTTCTTGCAGCCAGCCTCCATTTTATTTCCAGCATCTTCCTCCCACCTTGGAACCGGACCAGAGTTTTCTTCTAACAATACAGTTATAACTGCTCTTTTAGAACTGCACAGTTTCTTTAAGAATTATCCATTTGGGATCTGCTAAGTTAAACCAATCTTCCAATTGCTGATTGCAGAAGAAGCAGGGGCCGGATGCTAAGAGTTTAGAAAATGCATTTCAATTTAAGATATCATCAAGCAACAGACTTGAGTATTGCTAAAAGCATATGTACTTCTTTGTTACAATGAACATGCAGGGCAAAAACTGGGAAGCAGAGATGTTACAATATCAAGGAGGCCAACTTGCCTTGTGCTTCCCTGGGGAAGACCAGCTTTAATTTATTCACCCAAAAAAGCAACTTTTTAACACATAAAACAAGTCCTCCATTTTTGTCATTAATGAGGCTTGCCTCAAGAAACTTCTCTGGGTCAAATGAAATCTCCAACAGCTTCATCAAATGCTGTACCTCCAAGTATATCTACCATATTTTTTGGAGTATAAGACGCACCTTTTTCCTCCCTAAAAGTGGCTGAAAATTTGGGTCCGTGTTATACTTCGAATGTAGCTTTTTTCCAGCCCTAACAAGGTGCTAACAGATCTTCCCAGCTCTTACCTTGCAGGCTTTTTCATTGTTACTCTCTCCAAAGAATGTTTTTCCAGCCCTAAGTCTTTGCAGGTTTTTTTTTCATTGCTCTACTTGCTCCAAAGAAGTTTTTTTCTAGCCCTAACCAGATGCTAACTATCTTCCCAGCTCTTACTGGCTTGCAGGCTCTTTCATTGTTACTCTCTCAGAAGAAAGTTTTTTTAAGTCCTAACCAGGGGATAAAATAATGTGCTGAAGCTGACCAGACTAAGGATGCTAGCCAGATGAATACCTGGTAGGCAGATTGTTTTCCCCTATTTTCCTCCCCAAAAACTAAGGTGCGTCTTATACTCCGAAAAATACGGTATATGAATAGAATACAAACAGTAGAGAAGAGAATATTTGTAGCTCAGGGTTGAACTGCGAGGTCCTTGGGTGATGTCTGAGCATGGTTGTTTCCTTACAGACGTTTCATTACCCAAGTAGGTAATATCTTTTTTTAAAAAAATAATTTTTATTAAGCATTTTCCAACATCAAAAAACACAAATACAAAATACAAAAAAAAAGTAAAAATAATAATAATAATAATAAGACAAACATCAAATAGAACAAATACAAAATACAAACAATTATGAACATTTAGAACACTATACAGTATTTTTTACAGTATTTCATGTCAAGACATACATGCTACTTTCATACTTTACCATTTAATATAGTACCTATTATAATCTTGTAATACTATTTATACCGTTAATAACTTAACCTATAATTACATATATACATAGATATTTTGTCATTCAAATTTTGATTTTTTTTTTTCTGTTTCTTATTTTGGTTCCTATTTTCTAGCCAATTATAAAATCTATACCAAATTCTATAGTAGTCCAATTCCTCTTTTTCCTTTAGTTCCATAGTCATCCTATCCATTTCAGCACATTCTAAAATCCTAGTAATTACCATTTCGTCCGAGGGAACCTTTTTTTGCTTCCAGTATTGTGCAAAGGTAATTCTGGCAACAGTTAGTATGTGTAGTGTTAAATATTGTTTGTCTTTTTCCATTTTCGGGTCCAATATTCCCAATAAGCACAGTTCTGGTTTCATTTGAATTTTACATTCCATCATTCCTTCCAACCATTCCCTAACTTTTTGCCAGTATTTCCTTGCATGTGGACAAGTCCACCACACGTGGTAGATATTCATCCGGATTTATAACTGCATTTCCAACATTCCGGAGACAAATTTGGAAACATGTTGGCCAATCTCGCTGGTGGTAAATGCCATCGGTAAAACATTTTATATAAATTCTCCTTATAGGCCACTGCCATTGTGAGTTTATAATTAATTTCCCATAATTTATCCCATTGGTCCAATTCAATGTTATGTCCAAAATTTCTAGCCCAACTAATCATTGTTTCTTTAACTGTTTCTTCTTCTAATTTATAGCTTAAAAGGAATTTATACATTTTTGTGAACATTTTTGTATCCGTTCCTTGTAATATTTTATCTAGTTCCAATTGTATGGCCACCACTCAGTAACGAGTCCCTATTTCTTTAGATCTTGAACCGATGGTAATATCATCAGTGCTAAAAGGGAGTGCGGTCTGCGAGGGGAGGAGGAGGAGGAGGAGGAGGAGGAGGAGGAGGAGGAGGAGGAGGAGGAGGAGGAGGAGGAGGAGGAGGAGGAGGAGGAGGAAGAGGAAGAGGAAGAGGAAGAGGAAGAGGAAGAGGAAGAGGAAGAGGAAGAGGAAGAGGAGGAGGATGACGGCTATGGGATCCTTAGTGCTCTCTGAGCTTGGCTGTTTTCTTGCAGACATTTCATTACCTGACTTAGTAACATCATCAGTGCATTGATGTCTAGTACAAATGATGTTACCTATTGGGGTAATGAGTAGATTTTTAAAATGGTATATTTAAACAAAGCAGGAACAAACATATGTGCCAGTGGGGGGGAGAGAGAGAGAGAGAGAGAGAGAGAGAGAGAGAGAGAGAGAGAGAGAGAGAGAGAGAGAGAGAGAGAGAGAGAGAGAGAGAGAGAGAGAGAGAGAGGGAGGGAGGGAGAGAGAGAGACTTTGCTTAGCCAGCCATTGGGAAAAAAAAAACTTGCAATATGCATCCCAATTATGTTTCATATTGGTAACTCAGGTTGAGAATGTATTTATGTACTTGTATATAGGTAGTCCTCGATTTATGACTGGTTGCTTAACAAGCATTCGGCATTAAGGCAGCCCTCCGCAGGACTACTTATGACCTGGTTCTAAAGTTCTTGCTCAGCAAATTTGAGCTTCATTGTGGTCGTATGTCAAGGACCACCTGTATCAGGGGTGAAATGCTACCGGTTTGGGCCGGTTCACCCTAACCGGTAGTAAAAAAATGCTACCGATTCACTGGAACCGGTAGTAAAAAATGCTTTAAAAAAGTTTTTTAAAAGGTTCCGACCATCAGCTGTGACAATCAGCTGTGCCGCCCGATCGTCGGAACCTTTTTTTAAAACTTTTTAAAGCATTTTTTACTACCTGTTCTGGCGAATAGGTACAATAGTTTAAAAATGCTTTAAAAAGTTAAAAAACGGTTCTGACGATCAGCTGTGAAAATCAGCTGTGCCGCGCAATCATCGGAACTTTTTTTTAAACTTTTTAAAGCATTTTTTAACTACCAGAACCAGTAGTTAAAAAATGCTTTAAAATTTTTTTTAAAAAAATGGCCACACCCATCCAGTCACATGACCAAGCCACGGCCACCAAGCCACGACCACAGAACCGGTAGGGAACATTTTGGAATTTCACCACTGACCTGTATGACTCCAGTCAACCTCTGTATGTAAAACGGACAGAGGCATCAGATTCTCCATACTTTGGACAACAAGGGCCACCCTGTCATTGTGACCCCTTTCTGAGCTATTACAGCCCCTCTTTCGGAGGGGGAACTCAGCAGTAAGGAAAGCATGATCTCTGGAATTTAGAGTTATAGGAAATAGAGGTAGTTTTCAACTTACAACAGTTCATTTAGTGACCATTCAAAGTTACAAAGGCACTGGAAAAAGTGACTTATGACCATTTTAACCCTTACAACCATTGCAGCATCCTCATGATCACGTGATCAAAATTCAGACACTTGGCCACCGACTCATATTGGTGATGGTTGCAGTGTCCTGAGGTCATGTGCTCATCCCCTTTGCGACCTCTTGACCAGCAAAGTCCATGGGGAAGGCAGATTCGCTTAACAACCCTGTATTACTAACTTAACAACTCCAGCGATTCACTTAACAACGGTGGCAAGACAGGACGTAAAATGGGACAAAATTCACTTAACAATCATTTCGCTTAGCAACAGAAATTTTGGACTCCATGGTGGTCGTAAGTCGAGGACTACCTGTATACTGCATAGAATTTCCTGTGAGCCAGGGAATAAGGTCTTCTCAGGCCTGCCCTTCTGACGGTTTTTGTTTTTGATTTTTCAAAAACGAAGACATCTTTGGCTTGCCCAGAATAGAACAACTACATGTGACGAACACAAGCGGAACAGCAATTTCTTTGTTTTGACAGGTGTGTCATTCCTGGCAGAAAGTCAATCCACCATCACCACCTCTCTCTCTCTCTCTCTCTCTCTCTCTCTCTCCCCCCCCCCCCCCCTCTCTCTCTCTCTCTCTCTCTCTCTGGAGCGACCTTAATAGATAATAAGGTGTTTGCTGATCATAGGGAAGGAGAATCATCGGCTGTAAACCAGGGGTGGTATTCACATACCTTTCCTACCGGTTCGCAAATGTGAGTGCTTGTGTGCGCACGCTGGCTTCGCTCGCACGCACCGCCTCTGTGCATGCGCAGAGCCTCGAAAAAGTGAATAAATGGGACGTCATTACGTACGGGTGGGTGGGCGGGGCCACCCACAGTAGCCACTACCAGTTTGCCCGAACCGGATAGAACCGGCTGAATACCACCTCTGCTGTAAACCCAAAGGTGCTTTTTCAGGAGGCAACTGGACTTTCTGGTTTTTTAATAATAATAACAACAGAGTTGGAAGGGACCTTGGAGGTCTTCTAATCCAACCCCCTGCCTAGGCAGGAAACCCTACACCACTTCAGACAAATGGTTATCCAACATCTTCTTAAAAACTTCCAGAGTTGGAGCATTCACAACTTCTGGAGGCAAGCTGTTCCACTGATCAACTGTTCTCACTGTCAGGAAATTTCTCCTTTGTTCTAAGTTGCTTCTCTCCTTGATTAGTTTCCACCCATTGCTTCTTGTTCTACCCTCAGGTGCTTTGGAGAATAGTTTGACTCCCTCTTCTTTGTGGCAGCCCCTCAGATATCAGAACACTGCTATCATATCTCCCCTAGTCCTTCTTTTCATTAAATTAGACATACCCAGTTCCTGCAACTGTTCTTCATCTGTTTTAGCCTCCAATCCCCTAATCATCTTTGTTGCTCTTCTCTGAACTCTTTCTAGAGTCTCAACATCCTTTTTACATCGTGGCGACCAAAACTGAATGCAGTATTCCAAGTGCATATTCTATTCTATTCTATTCTAAAACTCGCTTAATGAATGTCTCACTTAGCAACAGAAATGTTGGCCTCAGTTGTGGTCATAAGTCGAGGACTACCTGTAGATGAAACCAGTGTCACTTGGCAAAAGCTTAGAGGGGGTTTGAGCAGCCCCCACCCCTCCCCCAAAGGGGTATATGTTGGAAATGAAAAGAGAACCAAGTCACAAAAGGAGAATATAGACAGGCAGCAGAAAATTTTACAGATGGTGTCAGGAAACTGAAAACTGGAAATTAGTTATTACTAGTGAAGGATGTTGTGAATAGCAAAAAAAAGAAGATTCTTTAGATATATTCAAAACAGAAAGACAAGATTATAGTTTATCAGCTATTCTCCGAAGGTGACAAATTTCTCAGAGATAGGAAAGAAAAAGCTACTTGGTTTCTATTCTAATCTCCAACCAACAAAAAAAAGGCATTTAGTTTATCAGAATGTTGGGAAGAGAAAGATGAAAGGGAAGGAGGGAAGATTGGAGACCAACGGAAGCAGAGTGGGAAATACCGTTGTGCAGGTAGTCGTCATTTAAGGAGCACTCGTTCAGTGACCATTCAAAGTGTCTATGGAGATTCTCAATCATCCAGGTCATCGTTGTCCCCAAAGTGCTTTTCCCAAAAGCAACTGGAATTTCTTGGTTTTCTTCCTTGAAAACATTTCGCTTCTCATCCAAGAAGCTTCTTCGGTTCTGATTGAGTGGTGGAGAATAGAAGGATTTAGCGTATTTTTCGGAGTATAAGACGCACCTTTTTCCTCCCTAAAAGAGGCTGAAAATTTGGGTGCATCTTATACTCTGAATTTGATTTTTTTGGAGCTTTTTTTTCCAGCCCTAACGAGGTGCTAACGATCTTCTCGGCTTCCTACTCCAGTCAGAAAAAGTTTTTTTCCAGACCTGAGTCTTTGCAGGCTTGTTTTCATTCCTACTCCCTCTGAAAAAGGTTTTTCCAGCCCTAACGAGGTGCTAACGATCTTCCCAGCTTGCAGGATTTTTTCATTGCTACTCTCTCCAAGAAGTTTTTTTCAGCCCTAAGTCTTTGCAGGCTTGTTTTATTGCTACTCCCTCCAAAGAAGATTTTTTTCAGCCCTAACCAGGGGATAAAATAATGTGCTGAAGCTGACCAGACTAAGGATGCTAGCCAGATGAATACCTGGTAGGTAGATTTTTTCTCCTATTTTCCTCCCAAAAAACTAAGGATCGTCTTATACTCCGGTGCGTCTTATACTCCGAAAATTGTGGTATATTCTTTACAAACTAGAAGGACCAAGAAAGTCCAGTTGCCTTTTGGAAAAGCAGTTTTGGGATGACCACTCAAAATTACGATGGCACTGAACGGTACAGGTAGTCTTCGACTTACAACCGTTCATTTAGTGACTGCTGAAAGATACAACGGTACTGAAAAAAGTGACTTATGACTGTTTTTCACAACTGTTGCAGCATCCCCGTGGTCATGTGATCAAAATTCAGATACTTGGCAACTGACTCATATTTATGACGATTGCAGTGGCCTGGGGTTATGTGATCACCTTTTGAGACCACCTGACAAGCAAAGAGGAGCCCTGGCGGCACATTGGTTAGAATGAAGTATTGCAGGCCAGGAGTTCAGTCCTGACTGGCTTCAATAGCAATAGCAATAGCACTTAGACTTATATACCGCTTCATAGTGCTTTACAGCCCTCTCTAAGCTGTTTACAGAGTTCAGCATATTGCCCCCAACAATCTGGGTCCTCATTTTACCGACCTCGGAAGGATGGAAGGCTGAGTCAACCTTGAGCCGGTGAGATTTGAACAGCTGAACTGCTGAACTGCAGTGCTGCACTTTAACCACTGCGCCAAGGTTGCAAGGTTGACTCAGCCTTCAATCCTACCGAGGTTGGTAAAATGAGGACCCAGATTGCTGGGGGCAATATACTGACGTTGTAAACCACTCACAGAATGCTGTGCAGGGATCTCCAACCTTGGCAACTTTTAAGACTTGTGGACTTCAACTCCCAGAGTTCCTCAGCCAGGTTTGCTGGCTGAGGAATTCTGGGAGTTAAAGTCCACAAGTCTTAAAGTTGCCAAGGTTGGAGAGCCCTGCCGGTAAAGCACTATTTAGTGATATATAATTCTAAGTGCTAGTGCTAGTGCTAGTGCTAAAGTCCATGGGGAAGCCAGATTGACTTAAAAACCGTGTTACTAACTTCACAACTGCATTGATTCACTCAACAGCTATGGCAAGAAAGATTGTAAAATAGAGTAAAACTCACTTTAAAACTGTCCCACTTAGCAACATAAATTTTGGGCTCAATTATGGCCATAAGTCGAGGACTATCTGTATACTGGACCAAGCAATAGGACTCTATATCATAGTATGGCAAGAAAATTAGTTGAACGTATCTGTGTCCTCTATTAAAAGAATAACAGAGCTGGAAGGGACCTTGGAGGTCTTCTAGTCCAACCCCCTGCTCAAGCAGGAAGCCCCTAAACCCGTGATGGCGAACCTATGGCACGTGTGCCAGAGGTGGCACGCAGAGCCCTCTCTACCAGCACGTGCGCTGTCGCCCCAGATCAGATCTCCGTGGCATTTCTTTCGTGAGCTTCTTTTTCCCTGAAAACAACGAAACAGAAGCTCACGAAAGAAAAAGATCTTACCTCTTGCCGCGCTGCTGATGTTGGGATGCTCCGCCTCCTGCCGGCCATCTGGTCCGTGCATGCGCACGTTTGCACATGTCCACACATGTGCATGTCCACACGTCTGTGCATGCATACATTCGTGCATTTTTGAATTTGCGCGCGCACACCTTTTAGTTTGGGCACTCGGTGTCTAAAAGGTTCACCATCACTGCCCTATACCATTCCAGACAAATGGTTGTCCAATCTCTTCTTAAAAACTTCCCATGTTGGAGCATTCACAGCTTCTGGAGGCAAGTTGTTCCGCTGGTTAATTGTTCTCAGGAAATTCCTCCTTACTTCTAGGTTGCTTCTCTCCTTGATTAGTTTCCATCCATTGCTTCTTGTCCTGCCTTCAGGTGCTTTGGAGAATAGCTTGACTCCCTCTCCTTTGTGGTAACCCCTGAGATATTGGAACACTGCTGTCATGTCACCCCTAGTCCTTCTTTTCATTAAACTAGACATTCCCAATTCCAGCAATTGTTCTTTATTTGTTTTACCCTCCAGTTCCCTAATCATCTTGGTTTCTTTTCTCTTAGACTGCATCTTGAAAGTTTAAAGGCAATTTTAGTGGAGATTATGATGTTATCAATATTCTTGGGTTGTTTGAGAGGTCCTTTGACAAAGGAAAATATTAATCTGTCTCTTCCAGATAATTAAGTTTTATGAAGAAAGGTAGTAATTTAGTAAATTTGTGAGGTCGTAGAAGATTTAATTTCTGGTAATAGAAAAGTACACATTGTAATTCAGTGTGAGAATGCTTTGCAGGGTCAAAAGCTGCACTGAAGGCTGAGGTTTAAAAAGCTCATTTATTATAAAAGAACAAATCCAAAATGAATTACTTGCTTTTCAATATAAATGGTGTGATTGTGATTAGGAGTTAGAATAGAATAAGTCCCTTGGGAGTAGGGCGGCATATAAGAACCAAGAAATAAATAAATAAATAAATAAATAAATAAATAAATAAATAAATAAATAAATAAATAAATAAATAAATAAATAAATAAATAAATAAATAAATAAATAAATAAATAAATAAATAAATAACAGAGTTGGAAGGGACCTTGGAGGTCTTCTAGTCCAACCCCCTGCTTAGCAGGAAACCCTACACCACTTCAGACAAATGGTTATCCAATATCTTCTTAAAAACTTCCAGTGTTGGAGCATTCACAACTTCTGGAGGCAAGCTGTTCCACTGATCAATTGTTCTAACTGTCAGGAAATTTATCCTTAGTTCTAAGTTGCTTCTCTCCTTGATTAGTTTCCACCCATTGCTTCTTGTTCTACCCTTAGGTGCTTTGGAGAATAGTTTGACTCCCTCTTCTTTATGGCAGCCCCTGAGATATTGGAACACTGCTATCATGTCTCCCCAATCCTTCTTTTCATTAAACTAGACATACCCACTTCCTGCAATCGTTCTTCATATGTTCCAGCCTCCAGTCCCCTAATCATCTTTGTTGCTCTTCTCTGCACTCTTTCTAGAGTCTCAACATCCTTTTTACATCGTGGTGACCAAAACTGAATGCAGTATTCCAAGTGTGGCCTCACCAAGGCATTATAAAGTGGTATTAACACTTCACGTGATCTTGATTCTATCCCTCTATTTATGCAGCCTAGAACTGTGTTGGCTTTTTTGGCAGCTGCTGCACACTGCTGGCTCATATTTAAATGGTTGTCCATGGGACTCCAAGATCCCTCTCACAGTTACTACTGTTGAGCAAGGTACCACATATACTATACCTGTGCATTTTGTTTTTCTTGCCTAAATGTAGAACCTTACTTTTTTCACCATTGAATTTCATTTTGTTAGCTAGCGCCCAATGTTCAAGTCTGTCAAGATCCTTCTGTATCTTGAGCCTATGTTCTGGAGTCTTGGCTATTCCTGCCAGTTTGGTGTCATCTGCAGATTTGATGAGTTCCCCCTCTATCCCCTCATCCAAGTCACTCCCAGAGGGTGCTTCATTCCTCCTCCTCACCCCCACCATGCCTACAATTTGTGCAAAGTAGTCACATTCTAGATCACGCACAACTGTCAAGTTTGAAGCTCGCTTTTGCTGTTGCAACCATTATCGCTTCTCAGCTTGCCAACAAATCGGCGGGGGGAGGGAAGGGTGAGATGGAATGTAGGCTCCAGACATCAAGAAGACAAGCAGTGAGAGCCAAGGACACTTCGGCAGGTGTTTGCCAAAACCAAAGACTTTTTCTCATAACAATGCAATGACATTCAATTGGACAATGTGACCAGCACTAATAGGGGAGGGGGAATCCTATACTTTAATTATGTGGGTTTGTGCAGGAATTAGCTAGATCTGGTTTTGCCCTCATCAGTGCCGAAATGATGTACTCAATAAAGTTTTGCATTCAGAGATTGGATAGTCTCAACCGTGCTGGCTTTGGTTAGGTTTGTCAGTCGAAATGCTGACAACATTGCAAGAGGCGTAGTTAGAAAATTCTGGGTCAGTGCTAGTAAGGATCACTTATGGAAAAGTCAAGAAGGTGTGATCAAGCCCTCATTTAAGATGAAGAGTTCAAGTATGTGTAACATGTTGAGGACATTTTGAACAATTGGTTGTCAAAGTGGCAGCAGAGATTTGAGATATCTGAGACTCAAATAAAGAACGGATTTCAAAGAGCAGAGTTCAGATCGAGTGGTAAAAAAATGTCATTTCAGCAACTGAATGAGCTGAAATAAAGCTTTTCCACCCATCCCCGAAATCTGTAGTCTGCACTGCACAGTAGCTAAGTTGTAATTGCAGTTATTGGAAGAAATATCCATCTGGTTCCGTTCCAAGCTGGGAGAAAGACACTGGAAACATGGAGGCTGATTGGAAAGAGGGTTTAATGATGAACAGAACCAACAGCAGTCCTGGGTCAGCTGCACCAGAACCATAAGCAATGGATGGTTTTGTTCATCATTAAACCATCTTTCCAATCAGCCTCCAGTGTCTTTCTCCTAGCTTGGAACTGAACCAGATGGATATTTCTTTCAACACAGTCATTAACAGATTAACAGAGTTGGAAGCAGGGGTGGGTTCTAACTTACCTCACTGCTGGTTCGCTTCCTCCCCGCCGCATGGCCGCACCTCGTGGGCGTGTGCATGCATGCGCAGTAGCAAAAAAAAATCAGAAAAATCCCCCCAAAAAAAGCCAAAAGCAAGATGGCGACACATGTGCAGTGCCGGAAACTCTGCTTCTGCGCATGCGCAGAAGAAGAAAAAACCAGAAAAAAATTCCAATAAAATTTCCAAATAAAATTTCCAAAAAAAAATTCCCAAACATTTTTCCCCAAAAAATAAAATAAAAAAATAAAAAAGATGGCGGCCTCCATGGATCGACACCGACCGATCCGGTTCTGTGGTGTCATTGTGACATCACCAGTGGGTTGCTACCGGTTCGGGCAAACCGGTCTGAACCGGGAGGAACCCACCTCTGGTTGGAAGGAACCTTGTAGGTCATGTAGTCCAACCCCCCGCCCAAGCAGGAGACCCTACACCCTTTCTGACAGATGGCAGTCCAGTTGTTTCTTGAAAGCTCCGGTGATGAAGCTCCCATAACTTCCGAAGGCAACTTCTGTTCCATTGGTTGATTGCTCTCACTGTCAGAAAAAGTCTCCTTATTTCCAGGTTGAATCTCTCCCTGATCAGTTTCCATCCATTATTCCTTGTCTGGCCTTCAGGTGCTTTGGAAAATGTGACCAAAACTGGGACCAGAATTGCAAAGACTCGGACAGGACTTAGTGAGTGAACAACAACAACAAATAAGCATGTTGGGCCCACACTAAGCTTCCATTTATGTTGACCTCTTGTTTCAAATTCCTGCCTTAGAGAACTTTTGCTGGGCCCAAAAAGTCAAAGCAAACATTAATCTAGCCACGTTTAACATCTGACCTCTTCTTATAAGGATATCTGAGCCATTCCACCATGCATCTGTGATAGCTTCTTCAAATGGGTCCCTTCCTGACATACTTTGAAAATGTCCAATTCAGACTGCACTTTCTACCTACTATGGAATTATTTATGAATGGCCAGAGAGCATTTTAGACAAGGGGTTGTGATTCATGCAGAGAAATGGGGTTAAATGGTCTCCCAGCCAGCGCTGGCATACATATTTATGGAGCTCAGCTGGCATTCTGTCAAGCTAATTTCTCAAGCTTCAGTGGGTTGCAGATCTCAGGAGCAGCAGAAGGTCTGTTGGAGATCCATGTCTATCCCACAGTCACCCGTGGGATCTCTCCAACCAGCAATTATCCAAACTACCAGTTTGGAAATTTTTAGATTTAGATTTATTATTAGAGTTGGAAGGGACCTTGTAGATCATCTAGTCCAACCCCCTGCTCAAGCAGGAGTTCCTACACCATTTGGGACAGATGGCAGTCCAGTCTCTCCTTGAAGGTCGCAAGTGTTGGGGCTCTCACAACCTCCGCTGGCAAGCTGTTCCACTGGTTGATCGCTCTCACCGTCAGAAAGTTTCTCCTCACTTCCAGGTTGAATCTCTCCTTGGTCAGCTTCCATCCGTTATTCCTTGTTTGGCTTTCTGGTGCCATAGAGAACAGCCTGACCCCCTCCTCTCTGTGGCATCCCCTCAAGTATTGGAACACTGTTATCATGTCACCCCTGGTCCTTCTCTTCGCCAGACTGGCCAAGCTCAGTTCCTGCAACTGCTCTTCATATGTTTTATTTTCCAGACCCTTTATCATCCTGGTTGCTCTCTTCTGCACTTTCTCTAGAGTTTCAATGTCTTTTTTGTAGTGTGGTGACCAAAACTGGATGCAGTACTCTAGGTGTGGTCTGACCAAGGCTTTATAGAGTGGTACTAGTACTTCTCTGGTCCTTGATTGTATCCCTCTATTTATGCAGCTCAGGACTGCGTTGGCCTTTTTGGCGGCGGCTGCACACTGCTGGCTCATATTTAGTTGGCTGTCTACCAGGACTCGGGAAACCCCTATTTTTCAGCTAGGGAACACAGCAGCCAGTTCAGTCAGTATTAAATTTAATTCCAGCCACAATTTCTAGGATGAATCGATGGCCAGCCAACCTTTTACAGCCTCGTCAAACCATTCCTAGAACAGACCTCCCGTGCAATTTTTCCTGCCATCTACATGCAGATCAAACTTATTATGGCTGAAATTGATAGCCTCTTTGGAGAGGCATGCTGGTAATTTATAAGACGACATCAAAAGCAGTACCCAGCTAAATGTTTTCCATCTTTGCAATAACCAGCAAGGATATTATTGTTTTTTAAATGTAAATGAGAAAAATGAAAGGCGGTCAAATGGATGTTTGCTGCATAAAGGGCCCCAAAGCCAATTGTCTGTAGCTAATTGTTTAAAAAACTAGTAGTTAATTGGATGGATTTCTTAGGCATAGGATAGGGTCAGTGGTGGGATTTAAATTATTGAATAGTTTGATTCCTTCTTCTTTGTGGCAACCCCCAATATCTCAGGGGTTGCCACAAAGAAGAGGGAGTCAAACTATTCTCCAAAGCACCTGAAGGTAGAACAAGAAGTAATGGGTGGAAACTAAACAAGGAGAGAAGTAACTTAGAACTAAGGAGAAATTTCCTGACAGTTAGAACAATTAATCCGTGGAACAGTTTGCCTCCAGAAGTTGTGAATGCTCCAACACTGGAAGTTTTTAAGAAGATGTTGGATAACCATTTGTCTGAAGTAGTGTAGGGTTTCCTGCCTAGGCAGGGGGTTGGACTAGAAGACCTCCAAGGTCCCTTTCAACTCTGTTGTTATTATTATCATTATTATTATTTACTACCGGTTCTGTGGGCATGGCTTGGTGGGCGTGGCAGGGGAAGGATATTGTAAAATCTCTATTCCCTCCCCACTCCAGGGGATGGATACTGTAAAATCCCCATTTCCTCCCCACTCCAGGGGATGGATACTGTAAAATCCCCATTTCCTCCCCACTCCAGGGGAAGGTTACCCATTCCCACCCCACTCCTGGGGGAAGGTTACTGCAAAATTCCCATTTCCTCCTGATCAGCTGGGACTCGGGAGGCAGAGAATAGATGGGGGTGGGGCCAGTCAGAGGTGGTATTTACCGGTTCTCCGAACTACTCAAAATTTCCACTACCGGTTCTCCAGAACTGGTCAGAACCTGCTGAATCCCACCTCTGGATGGGGTCTTGCCTGCTATGTTGGTTGGCTTTAAAAGATCACAAAGAGAGCATTGACTCAGAATCTTCTGTTCTTGTAGCCTCAACATCTGTTAAGATTGCAATTCATAGAATGGCTTAGAGAATTCTGAGAATTTGAGTTTTAACACTTCCTGAAAGCCTCAAATTATTTTTCCTCAATACAGCTGGTTCTCGACTCACAACGATTCATTTACTGACCACTTGAAGTTACAGCAGCAGTGGAAAAAGTGACTTGTGACTGTTTTTCACACTTACAACCATTGCAGCATCCCCATGGTCACCTGATCAAAATTCAGATGCTTGGCAACGGGTTCATATTTATGACGGTCGCAGAGTCCCGGAGTCATGTGATCCCCTTTTGCGACCTTCTGACAAGGAAAGTCAATGAGAAAACCAGTTTCACCTAACAACTTAATAGCTGCAGTGATTCACTTAACAACTGTGGCAAGAAAGGTCATAAAATGGGGGCAAAACTCACTTAACAAATGTTTCACTTAGCGACTGATATTTTAGGCTTAATTGTGGTCATAAGTCGAGGACTACCTGTACATAAATGAACAAGTATAATTTTTTTTAGTTCAACTGTTTAGTTGGGTTAATTTATTTATTTTATTAGTGACATTTATATACCGCTTCACAGTGCAAGCACTCTCTAAGTGGTTTACACCAGTAAGCAATGTATATTTACATTGCCCCCAACAATCTGGGTCCTCATTTTACCTACCTCGGAAGGATGGAAGGCTGAGTCAACCTTGAGCCGGTGAGATTTGAACCACTGACCTGCGGATCACAGTCAGCTAAAGTGGCTTGCAGTACCCCACTCTAACCGCTGTGCCATCTCGGCTCAGCCTCATTCTCCTTGTCTTGTTTTAAAACTTGTGTGATGAGCAGGACATATTTTAGGTCATAGAGAGAGTGACTGGCCCAAGGTGACCCAACTGACGGGACTAGAACTCACAGTCTTCTGGATCACTAGCAGGCTTTCATGGCTAAGGCGGGACTAGAACTCACAGTCTTCTGATGATTGGCCCAGGGTCACCCAGCTGGCTTTCATGCCTAAAATGGAACTAGAATTCACAATCTCCTGGTTTCTAATCTGTTACCTTAACCACTACACTAAATTGGCTCTTAGATCAGAAATTCTTTCCTTCTCTGGATGGCAGACCAGGAATGTTGAGAATGTAAAGAAGCATTTGTTAGCCATGAACACTGAGAGCTAGAGATAAGCAGAAATAAAGTCTCCCATTTTGCAAGCACAGAGGAATATTTATACCAGCTGGGTATAAATTCTGAATGACCTTTTTCCCACTGTCGACTGTCAAATATAGTTACCATCCTGGAGTATAAAGAAATAGAGTGTCTGGCCACCTTCCTCTTTGTCTCAGTGGCAATCTGGCTTTTTCAAGAGAACCAACAAGATAGTTGTTGCTGTTGTTATTGTTAAATTTATTAGCTATCCAACTCCAATTGTTCATGTCAATCTATAAGATGGTAAGGCAGCTCTTCGGAAAGACATTGCTTCTCATCTGTACCCTATGTAGACAAAATCACAATTAGAGGGGAATAAAAGAGCCATGGTGGCACAGTGGTTCAAATGCAGTATTGCAGGCTGACTGCTCACTGCCAGTAGTTCGATCCTGACCGGCTCAAGGTTGACTCAGCCTTCCATCCTTCTGAGGTCAGTTGTCAGGTTCCAGATCGACTGTAACAAGGAAACACTCAACAACCAAGGAACAGGGTTGTAGCTATTTATCTTCAACGTTCCGGCACGTACTCACAGTCACTCAGTGTTATGAAATGAAATGTTGTCAGCGTCGGTTTGCTAGTGCACCCACCACCGCTTTTAAACTACCGCGCTCCACCCTGTGCGCCCGCCTATCAGCACCGCCCACCTCCCATTAAGCAGTTAGTTCGGAAACTTCACAAGCCACGATTAGGAGGCTAAAATATCTCCCCACGCAGCTGGGCTGTTGTCCAAGTGGGCCTCTCAGTTGAGCTGCCTCCTGACGACTCCCCTGCAGCAGCAATTGGAGTTTAAGTAGTAGCAACTGGAGGTCAGGCTGAACGTGTTCCCCTCCTGCTGGTATGTTTCCCCCGCTGGTATGGCAGCCCTGATGTTTCGGGGCTGACATCAGTAAAATGAGGACCCGGATTGTTGGGGGCAATAGGCTGACTCTGTAAACTGCTTAGAGAGGGCTGTAAAGCACTGTGAAGCGGTATATAAGTATATAAGTGCTATTGCTATATTTGTAGCTCAGGGTTGAACTGTGGGGATCTTGGTGCTCTCTGAGGCTTGGTTGTTTTCTCGCAGAGGTTTCATTACCCAACTAAGCAATGTCATCAGCAGGGATGGGTTCCTGCCGGTTCGGACTGGATCGCCCGAACCGGTAGCGACCCGCTGGTGATGTCACTGAAGCGGATCGCCCGGGGCCGATCCGTGGGCGCCGCCATCTTTTTTGTGATTTTTTAGCGAATTTCTTACTGTTTTGAAGGTTTTTCCTGTTCTGCTGCTTGTAAAAGGGCCCTCCCGCCCGCCTCCGGGTTTAAACTGACCTTTATTCCTTCGCCCGAAGCACAGCTGATCAGCTCCTCAGCTGTGTTTCGGGCTGATTCCAGCTACTGAGCATGTGCGGAACCCAAATTTCACAAGGGAAGGCGCGATGCGAACCAGTGATGATGGTAAGTGGAACCCACCCCTGGTCATTAGGGAGTGCAGTTTGTGGAGGAGAGGAGGAGGAGGAGTGACATTAGGGAGTGCGGTTTGTGGAGTGACATTAGGGAGTGCGGTTTGTGGAGGAGAGGAGGAGGAGGAGGAGGAAGAGGACGAGGATGAGGATGAGGAGGACGAGGACTCTGGGGTCCTTGGTGATCTCTGAGCTTGGAGGAGGAGGAGGAGGAGGAGGAGGAGGAGGAGGAGGAGGAGGAGGAGGAGGAGGAGGAGGAGGAGGAGGAGGAGGAGGAGGAGGACTGAGGGCTCCTTGGTGCTCTCTGAGCTTGATTATTTTCTTGCAGACGTTTCATTACCCAACTAGGTAACATCATCAGGGATAGTAGGGAATGGGGTTTGCTTTCATATTCTAGTAGCTTTCCCTTTCAGTGTTAGTGGGAGTGGTCTTGGTATTTCTTTGTTTGCCTAGTTTACCGTTAGCTTTTTTGTGGTATTGTTTGCTTCTTGATTGTTGATCTCATGTTAATCTTGGTGTTAATTTCTGCTCATCTGGGTATTGACACTGGTGAGGAGATGCTTTGGTCATTTTGTTTCCTTTTGACTTGTCGACTGTCTCTTTTGAATGGTATGTAGATGAAACATCTGCAAGAAGACAACCAAGCTCAGAGAGCACCAAGGACCCCTCAAAGTTGCAATTGTTCATAAGAATCCTGTTCATCTTTTTATGATTTTCTGGATTCCGTTATCTCCTTCTTACTTCTTACTACAGTGTAGATATGGAAATCTACACTGGCAATCCTGTCCATGGGGTGCTAACATATTATTTTCTTTTAACGAAGTTTATGAACCTTTTTCCATTTTATACAACACACAATTCTTAGATTCTGTTCTCTTTGTTCATTTGAAGGGATTTGTGCTACAAGTCCCCCTCACTGGTTTAACTTGTCTTTCAATGTATTAGTGCAGTGTTTCCCAACCTTGGCAACTTGAAGATATCTGGACTTCAACTCCCAGAATTCCCCAGCCAGCATTCGCTGGCTGGGGAATTCTGGGAGTTGAAGTCCAGGTATCTTCAAGTTGCCAAGGTTGGGAAACACTGTATTAGTGGTTAAGGTGCAGGCCTAGGAACCAGGAGATGCTGAGTTCTAGTCCCACCAGGCATGAAAGCCAGCTGGGTGACCTTGAGCCAATCCTTGTGAGACTCAGTTCCAGTTCCACCTTAGGCATGATAGCTGATTGAGTGACTTTGGGCCAATCACCAGGCGATGTGAGTTCTAGGCCTGCCTTAGACATGAAAGTTGGCTGGATGACAGCCCAACCAACCTCAGAGGGTTGTTGTTGTTGTTGCAGGGAAAATAGAAGGAGGAAGGGGTATTAGATATGTTCACCACCTTGAGTTCTTTGTAAAAAGAGGTATATCAATAAAATGAATAAATAAATAAAAATACGTTGATTAGCTTTTGAAAATCTCAGGATTATCTGCTGGACAGCAAAGATAAAAGGTATTCTGCAAAAGGCAATGATTTCTGTATTGTTGCTAACAAAACTATATGTCCCAACACCAGGGGACCAATTTTGAATTGAAATCAGGGGCGGGTTCCTAATTTTTTTACTACCACTCTGTGGGCGTGGCTTATTTTGTGGGTGTGGCTTGCCGGCCATGTGACCGGGTGGGCGTGGCTTCTCGGACTGCTGAAGGGAGGGGAACTGAGATAGGTCCTGCCGCCCATTCCCTCTCCCCTCAGCAGCTCGAGAAGTCTCGAATGTGCGAAAATGCCTAGGATCATCACTGCACGTTCGTGGCTTCTCGGACTGCTGAAGGGAGGGGAATGGAGATAGCTCCTGCCGCCCGTTCTTTCAGTATCTCACGCGCTCCCTCAGCCATCCTCCCCTGCTTGGACTCACTGTGGGGTAGGAAGGCAGCGCATGAGCAGTGCCGGAAACTCGGCTTCTGGGCATGCGCAGAAGAAAATTTAAAAAAAAATGTAAAAAAAAATATTTTTTTAAATGGCGGCACCCAGGCACCGGCAGCCGACCGCACCGGTACTGTGACGTCACCAGTGGGCCGCTACCGATGCTATAGAGTGGACCGCACTGGTAGGAACCCACCACTGATTGAAATGTGAAATTAGTTGAGCAATTTCAAAAGTTTTCAATGGGGAAGCACTGGCCATAAACCAAGCAGGACTAGTTAGCTAAGAAGTGTGATGAGAGCTTTTTTTCGGGACCTTTCTGGTAAATCACATTCATTTAATCCAGTACTCTTAGAATCAAACTGCTTGGAGTTAATTAAATGAACCTTTCAGTGAATGCCCACAGGGTTTTCCAGTATGAGATTAGTGGCATCTGAATTACAGCCTCATAAAATAAAAGAGTGCCTCTTTTAATAAGAGAATATGTGCTGCACAAGGGCAAATGCAATTTCCTTGATGATTCGTACGGCTGGTGGCACAGCGAAAATGTGGGAAATGAGAAGTTCGGCTGTAGAATGAAACTCTCGATTTCACAATAGAGATAGAAACTGCTTAGAGTTAAGTGTGTCTTTGGTCCCCAGTGCTAGAAAATAGAACAATAGAGTTGGAAGGGACCTTGGAGATCTTCTAGTCCAATCCCTTGTTCGAGCAGGAGATCCTATACCATTAGATAAATGATTGTCCAGTCTCTTTTTGAAAGCCTCCAGTGATGGAGCATCCACAAGTTGTTCCACTGGTTAATTGCTCTCACCATTAGGAAATGGCTAGACTAGTGAAGAGAAGGACCAGGGGAGACATGATAGCAGTGTTCCAATATTAGAAGGGCTCAGAGGTGGGTTCTAAAAATTTTTTACTGCCTGTTCTGTGGGCGTGGCTTATTTTGTGGGTGTGGTATGATGGTCATGTGACTGAGTTGGCATGGCCAAGTTGATGTCACTCACACATACTCAGTCACATGACACCCCCCACTAAGCCACGCCCACTGAAACGGCGGCAAAAATTTTTGGAACTTTTTGACTTTTTTTTTGACATTCCGGCCCCATATCCAGGTCGGGACACCATGGGGTGGCAGTGGTCATCTCAGCTTTCCCTCCATTGCCCTTCCTGGCTGAAAAGCGTCCCTTCTCACCTCTGACGGGCCTTCCCCGTGGTTGCAGCTGGAGCACTCCACTCCTGCTGGTGTGCTGAGCCAAGCCGGACGGGTCCCGTCCACGAGATGAGCGTGCAGGAGAAAGGCTTCTCTCTGGACCTCAAGGGCAGCTTCACCGAGGATGCACCAAGGCCCCCAGTCAAGAGGGTGACCCTGTTTTCACAGCCTGCCGGCCACGGCTTTTCAGCCGGGAAGGGCAATGGAGGGAAAGCATGAAGCAGCTTTCTTCTCGCCGGCCGACAGGAGAACTTTTCGGCGTTGTTGTTGCCGAGCTCCTGGAGAGCCATGCTCTTGCTAGCCCGCATGAGTGTGGAGCCAGCTGGGGGCAAGCTGGGCAGGCCAGGGGTGATGGCAATGGCAGAGTCCGGCACTCAGGAAGGGCAAAGTTAGCACGCTCCCAGCCGTGCCCTGAGCTACCTCCGCAGGCTCATGGCATTGGACTCAGCTTCAGCCCAGACGAGCTGAGGAACTGTGGGGAGCCTCCCGTGTGTTGCACCCCCATTTCACCCCCTCTGGCCTTCGTCCACGCCTCCACACCATTTTCAGCTGCCCACCTCCTTGGCCGGCTGGCTGGTCTGGCCGGCAAGTCCTCATGGGTGACTCGGATTCCCAGGAAGCTTAATCCAACTCTTGGCATCTCCCCCGAAGCATGCAATTCAGCCCTCGCCTTGCTGAGCTGCACGGATATGTGACCTGCCCAGTTGCCCGGCCCTTTGCTCCGAGTCAGAGCACACTGAGCCATGCAGGGCAGGCAGCAAGGCCCTGCGTTGCCGGTGAGTGGCGGCCGGGGCGTGGGAAGGGGCAGCCGGGGAACCGGAGCTCTCTCTGCACCATTGCAAGGAGAGGTGTGTGCCAAAGTGTGGTGGGAGCCACCCAACCCCTTGCTCGCTCTGCTCCGGATCCAACTGTGCCGAGGGATCGCAGCCAAAGCCTTCGGGGAATGCTGGCTGGGGGCAGGAGGGGGCTGCCTGCCTGGAAAGCTTCCACCCCATGAAGGTTGCCGGGCTGCCCTCTCCCCCCCCCCATCCCCACAGCCTTCGGGAGACGCTGGCTGGGGGCAAGAGGCTTCTAACCACCACGCAAAGGTTGCAGTGCTGCCTTCTCCACCACCTTTTTTTTTAAAAAAAATTGAATTTTTAAAATTATTTTTTTCTTTTGAGCATGTGCAAAAGCCGAGTTTGCAGCACTGTGCATGCGGTCACCATCTCGTTTTTGGCTTTATTATTATTATTATTTTCTGGATTTTTTGGCACTGCGCATGCGCATTTGCACTTCACGCACATGCCCACAAGGCACACCCACGCGGCGCGGGAGGAATCAAACCAGTAGCGAGGTAAGTTAGAACCCACCCCTGAAGGTACCATAGCATTCTATTCTTCCTGCTCATCACGAGAACAGAAAAGACTCCGGTGTTTTAAGTCTAAGGTAAAGGTTCCCCTGCACATGCGTGCTAGTCGTTTCCGGCTCTAGGGGCGGTGCTCATTTCAGTTTCTAAGCCAAAGAGCCAGCGCTGTCCGAAGACGTCTCCATGGTCATGTGGCCAGCATGACTAAATGCCAAAGGCACATGGAGCACTGTTACCTTCCCACCAAAGTGGTCCCTATTTTACTACTTGCATTTTTTAGGTGCTTTCGATCTGCTAGGTTGGCAGAAGCTGGGACAAGTAATGGGAGCTCACTCCGTTATGCGGTGCTAGGGATTCTAACCGCTGAACTGCCGACCTTTTGATCGACAAGCTCAGCGTCTTAGCCACTGCGTCCCTTTTTTTTAAGTCTATCACTTCTCTAATAAACCATGTTTTTCCTTTTGTACTGTTGAACATCTGTCTCTAGGTACTCTTAACAGATGTTTATAGTCCAAAAAAGACCAACAATGCCAATTAAGGAAGTAGCATTTATTAAGGAAGGAAGCTTTCTAGATATTCCTTAATGGGCTTGGTTCTATTTCCAAGCATATGTTCTGCTAAGTTGATTGCAATCTCCATTTTTTTTTTGCCAGAAAATTTCCCAACAAAATGAGTTCATCTATTGCAGTGTTTCCCAGCCTTGGCAACTTGAAGATGTCTGGACTTCAACTCCCAGAATTCCCCAGCCAGCGAATGCTGGCTGGGGAATTCTGGGAGTTGAAGTCCAGACATCTTCAAGTTGCCAAGGTTGGGAAACACTGATCTATTGGTTCATTCAGTCAACTGTTATGAGTATCAGCAGCCAAATGGATCTGCAAGGATTCATTTGCAGGTGTTTCTAGTCCTACCTGCAATGGGATGAGTTAACAATGCATGTGCCCCCTTCATCAAAGAATTCACCATGATCTGATGAGTTTCTTATCTAGCTGAATATGCTACATATCATTCTTCAGCACCCACTGTTCGTCAAGCACCATGGAAACCAGGAGAATTCAGGCAGCTGAAATTAATATAAAGATGTATTGCAAGCTTAAGCTCTCTACAAGAATCTGGCCAACTAATGGTCAAGGGAAATGAGCGGGAGATAAGAAGGCATTTAAGATGGGCTGGATTTAGACATCTTGTGGGAACGCAGGGACTTGTGACTTATGACACGCTTGACCCCTTCCTCAGGCTCAACCTGGTCATTTCCTACAATGTTTCAGCTCTCAATCAGGCAAATTAATATTTCTCCGTAATGTTTAATAAATCTGGGTTGAATCAAGCTGCCCTACACAGGCACATGAGAAATCAACAGACCTCTGGGAAGTTTTTAGAAGTATACTTTACACAAAATTGTTATAGAAAAGTGTGCGCTTGACACTTGAATATTTATTTTAAAAATCACTTTAAAAAAATTAAAGGCAGAAAAGAATAGAAAAATGGACTGCGAATAGAATGGAGGTGTTCATTTATGCCACAACAATGCATTTGTTTACTGTATTGCCATTCTCCTTTCCACAATCAATATTAGGTTGTGTCCTGCTACAAAAGATACACATATAATTCATAACTGACCTTTTCACACAATTGTGGGCTCAGCGATGTGAAACATTTGGTTCCTTCAACTGTTTGGCACTTGGTTAGAAAATGTGTCACTTTTTCTTTTGTTTTGCAAGAAGTCCACTGAATGCCGAGATACCAGAATCGGCAAAAAAAATTGCAAATTCAGAATCCAATTCTATTTTCAATTATTATCATCATGTCTGGAGAAGACAGTTAAATGCAAGGCAAACCAGGGTTTGAATCCTATGGAGGAAAGTAGGTGTGTAGGACCATAAAAATGGTGGTCGAAGCCTCACACCTATTCCCATATTTCAACTATTATACTTGTCACTGCAGGGGACAAAAGCCAGGAGGGGAGGGGAAACCATATTGAATTTTGGAGAATGTGACTCCAGGAAACAAAATTGTCACAGACGAAGCTGTAGAAATCTTTGAAAGGGCTCTATCAAAGACTCAGTGAAGAATCCCCCACCTCAAAGTTGACAAAATGCCTTGCTACCTAAGTTGTTCTGGTTTATTAGTGCAGAATAAGAATAACAGCATAACAGCATTGGAAGGAACTTTGGAGGTCTTCTAGTCCAACCCCCTGCTCAACCAGGAAAACCTGTACCATTTCAGACAAGTGGTTGTCCAATTTCCTCTTTAAAACTTCCAGTGTTGGAGCATTCACAACTTCTGGAGGCATGTTGTTCCACTGATTAATTGTTCTAACTGTCAGGAAAAAAATTTCTTAGTGCTAGGTTGCTCCTCTCCTTGGTTAGTTTTCATCCATTGTTTCTTGTCCTGCCTTCAGGTGCTTTGGAGAATAGCTTGACCCTCTCCTCTCTGTGGCAAGCCCTCAGATATTGGAAGACTGTTATCATGTCTCCCCTAGACTTTCTTTTCATTAAACTCGACATACCCAATTCCTGTAACCGTTCATCGTCTGTTTTAGCCTCCAGTCCTCTAATCATCTTTGTTGCTCTTCTCTGCACTCTTTCTAGAGTCTTGATATCTTTTTATGTCTTGGTGAGCAAAACTGGATGCAATATTCCAAGCGTGGCCTTATCAAGGCATTATAAAATGGTGCTAAAATGGAGAATGGATAGAAGAGAATATTTGTAGCTCAGGGTTGAACTGTGGAGTCCTTGGTGCTCTCTGAGCTTGGTGGTTTTCTTGCAGACATTTCATTACCCAATTAGATAACATCAGCAATGCTAGAAGAAAGTGGGGTTTGCAGGGAAGAGGAGGAGCAGGAAGAGGAAGAATTGAGGTCCTTGGTGCTCTCTGAGGTGGGTTGTTTTCTTGCAGACATTTCATTACCAAACTAGTAACATCATGAAGTAGAACTCCAGCACTGAGTAGGGGTTAGATTAGTTGTTCTTCAAGGTCCTTTCCAACTTTAACATGTAAGAGTTCTGTTTTCTGAGGTCTCCTCTAAGAATTCAGTGGCCAGAAGACATTTCTGTCATACTATGAACATGCATGTAAAGCAGTGGTGGGTTGCTACCAGTTCGCCCAGTTCAGGTGAACCAGTAGCAGCAGTGGCGGGAGGCTCTGCCCACCCACCCGGACGTCATCACAGATGATCTGCGCATGCACAGAAGGTTCTGCGCATGTGCAGAAGGGCCATGCACGAGCAAAGCGAGTGCGTGTGCGCGTGCATTTACAGTTCTGAACCGATAGCAACGGTAAATGAAACCCACTACTGATGAAAAGGTAGTCATCCGTTTCCGACTGAAGTTCTGACGGAACAAAAATAGGGGACTTACGATACAGATTCAAAGTTCCAACGGTCAGGCCTTCTCTGTGGTCACATGATCTAACTTTATCACTCAGCAACATGGCTGCATTTATGGCCGTTTGCAGAATCCCACAGTCACATACCATATTTTTCGGAGTATAAGACACACCTTTTTCGTCCCTAAAAGAGGCTGAAAATGTGGGTGCATCTTATACTCCGAATGTAGCTTTTCGAAGCTTTTTTTCCCAGCCCTAACAAGGTGCTAACGATCTTCCCGGCTTCCTACTCCATCCGAAGAAGCTTTTTACCAGCCCTAAGTCTTTGCAGGCTTGTTTTCATTGCTACTCCCTCCGAAAAAGGTTTTTTCAGCCCTAACGAGGTGCTAATGATCCCGGCTTGCAGGGTTTTTTCATTGCTACTCCCTCCGAAGAAAGTTTTTTCCAGCCCTAAATCTTTGCAGGCTTGTTTTTATTGCTACTCCCTCCAAAGAAGATTTTTTTCAGCCCTAACCAGGGGATAAAATAATGTGCTGAACCTGACCAGACTAAGGATGCTAGCCAGATAAATACCTGGTAGGTAGATTTTTTCCCCTATTTTCCTCCCCCAAAACTAAGGTGTGTCTTATACTCCGGAAAAATATGATAATTGTGTTTTACTAAGGTTTTGCAGAAAACTGGGGCTTCCCCTATTCAGCAAAATCACGCTAGAGCAAACAATAGCTCTGCTTAACAGCCATGGCTTTCAGTTACCGACCACCCTAAAAAAGGTTGGGAAAGCAGGACAGTCATGTCTTACGACAGTCTTACGACTGTCACCACATATGACCATCATGGCCAGGCTTCAAGGATTACTGTAAGCCTTTTTTGAAACTTCCACTTACCTATTGAAGGCAACCAAAAGAGATATTTTTTGGCATGTGTGATGAATGTAGAACAATCCTTCCTGCCGGCGGAAATTTTACTTGAGGGTTTTAGACAACACAGATCCCCTTATTAAGGAGAATTGTGCTGCCTTTGAAACTGGACACAAAAATCGATCTCACTCTGAGACAAAAAAAAATTGATTTAAAAAAACCCCAACCCAACTGCCACAAAGCATTGCAAATAAGTTGACAGGCAAGCCTGATGCTCACAAGGCTAAGGTGGGTTAGCCACAAAAAAATTTATTTCACATAATATAGATAATCAAGTCTATTAAAGACCGAACGGACTCATTTGCATGCTAAAGAAAGCTTTCTTAGCTTCCTTCCTTGGTTAATTTTTTTCCCCATAGCTTAGACCAGTGATGGCAAACCTATGGCACGCGTGCCACCATATCTGAGGGCACGTGAGGCATTGCCCTATGTCAGCTCCAGCGCGCATGTGGGCGCTGGCCAGCTGATTTTCGGCCTTCTTTTCGGCTGTTTTCACTCTCCCCAGGCTTCAGGAAAGCCTCCTGAACCCTGGGGATGGCGAAAATGGCCCAACAGGCCAACCGGAAGTTCGTTTCTGAACTTCCGTTTGGCCCGTTTGGCCATTTTTCACTCTTTCCCAGGCTTCAGGAGGCTTTCTTGAAGTCTGGGGAGAGTGAAAAACAGCCCAACGGGCCTACCGGAAGTCCGGAGGCTTCAATGAGGCCTGTGTGCATGCGCGGGGGGGCAGCGCAGGGGGGTTGTGCACATGCGTGGGAGGGAGAGCATTGCATTGTGGGTGTGGGCACGCATGCACGCACTATCGCCGCGCGCACTCCCTTTTGGCACCTGAGCCAAAAAAGGTTCGCCATCACTGGCTTAGATGGTTGTGGTAGTTAACAAATAATCCAGTCAGAAATGGGCAATTTTGACAATCTTCAGCATGTCCTGTTTCAAGTTTCAAACTCAGACCCACGCAGTTACCAGGTGAGAATAGCAATTTACTCAAGGCTGAGTAGATAACCAGCAGACAAGAAAAGGAATATAAATCAAAACGGAATCTCCGAGAAAGAAAGTTTACATAGATAGTTTTACTTTCAACAGAAATGCCCAGGAGGGAAGTCAAAATCCAGTCCAAAGTTCAGAGAGCCATCACAGGTTTGTCAGACAGTCCAAGATGTCAAACTTTCCTGATTTATGAGCAGAATTCACAGGAACCAGATACCAGAGCAGGAGATCAGACGGTTGCTTCCAGCAAAGGAACATGAGCGAGGGCTCCTTCTTGAATCAGGCTGCAGCCAATTAACTTTGAGTTAGTTATTCCCTTGCTTGGCAAGGAACTTCACTGAACGTCTTTGTTCTGCTTTCTGCTCTATTCACTTGAACCCATGCCTCATCATCTGACTGCTCCAGCTGCACAGGTGGTTTATTCTTCCAAGCTTTTGGGCTTACGCTGGAGCCCATCATCAGGGACCTTCTGTCTCCAAAATATGTGCACTCGGCTGTTCTACATGTTGCATTTATATAGTGCCTGGTTGTGTGTGACTTTTAATTGTTAATTAGGGTGTTGATGGTTGGCTATTAAGTTGTTCATTGTTATTTCCTTGTGCTGCAGTGCCTTCAACTCCTAAGTACCTGGTAGGATGGTGGTAAATTAATTTAATTTAATTTAAAGTTCTTATAGGCCGCCCAATCCTGTAGGACTCAAGGCGGCATACAATAGGAATAAGAACAATACAAATAATACGAAATAGTTTAAAAACATTACATAATTTTAAAAACCATTCATCCATGGGGGAATCTGATCTTCTTCACCCCACCTGCCAGAAGAGCCATGTTTTTACGGCTTTGCGGAAGGCCAGTAGATTGGGGATAGTCCGGATCTCTGGTGGGAGTTGGTTCCAGAGAGATGGGGCTCCCACAGAGAAGGCTCTCCCCCTAGGACCCGCCAGCCGACATTGTTTGGCTGATGGGACCTGGAGGAGGCCAACTCTGTGGGACCTAACTGGTCGTAGGGAGGTGTGTGGTAGAATGCGGTTTATTGACTGATAAGGGGCCCATTTCCTAGGCTTCTATCATTTCTCTAGCTATTTTTGTCCCTGCTCGGCCAACAATCGTCGTAGTGGCAAAATTGAACGCATTTCCTTGTTCATTGCAATGTGAGGCTACCAATGACATTCACCTGGTCACGTTCAAATGAATCAACTATATTGTGACTTAATACCATCTCTTGATTTGCATGATTTACTAAGTTGGGTTTTTTGTAATATATTAAACCACAGCTCCACAGACTTTGTCTAGTTCTAAGAGTCCAGCCCTAAACTGATCAGCTTGTTCAGTGCAATGAAGGAGAAGGAAGAGCATTTCATTAAATTGAGAATGCCAGATAGAAGAAAGAAAAGGAGGAGATTCCTTGTTAAAGAGACCCAAATGAGGTTTTGTTTTAAAATTGGTTGGTTAATTGCAGCCAGCTGAGCCCACAGTTGAATGCAGAAATGACAGAACTAAAAAGCTGCTTGTCACAGGGAGATGCTGACAAAAGCAGACAAAGGAGACCCCAAGCCTTGAGGAATCAACATTATTTGGAGCTCAGACTTCCCTGAATCTCAAACATGATTCTAACCACTATACAAAATCAGTAGGATCTACCTTGGTGCTTGGTTTTGAGTATTAATGGTCACATGCCCCAGCCAGGATGGTGTAATTTCAAGTAATGCACCCATAGAAAGCAGAACTCCAAGGCAGGCAAATTCCTCAAAGAACAATTTATTGGATACATCATATTGGCATAACTGGTAAAAGCCAACTCTGAAAGTTAACAGATTAACAGAGTTGGAAGGGACCTTGTAGGTCATCTAGTCCAACCCCCCCGCTCAAGCAGGAGTTCCTACACCCGTGATGGCGAACCTATGGCACGTGTGCCACAAGTGGCACGCGGAGCCATATCGGTGGGCACACGAGCTCAGGTTTAATGTGCATGCGTGCACCGGCCAGCTGATTTTCGGGCCTTCTGGGCCCACTGGGAGTCAGGAAACAGGCTGTTTCCAGCCTCCGAAGGGGGTGGGGAAGGCCTGTTTTTTGCTTTCCCCAAGCTCCAGGTCCTTTCTAGGAGCCTGGGGAGGGCGAAAACGGCCTCCCCCCCCCCGGAGGTCCTCCAGAGGCCGGAAACATTCCATTTGCTGACTTCCAGTTGGACCGGAAGTTCCGGGTTTTTTGCTCTCCCCAGGCTTCAGAGCCTTTCTAGGAGCATGGGGAGGGCGAAAACAGCCAACTTGAAATGGGCCATTTCTGGCCTCTGGAGGGCCTCTGGGGGGAGGCTGTTTTCGGGGGGCCCCCAGGCTCCTAGAAAGGCTCTGAAGCCTGGGGAGAGCGAAAAATGGGTGTGCCATCGCGTCCGAGGAGCGTGGGGGTTCACATATGCATGCACGGGGGGTACATAGAATTATGGATGTGGGCACGCACGCGCATGACCCCCCCATGCTCCCCCTTTTGGCACGCGAACCAAAAAAGGTTCACCATCAGTGCCCTACACCATTTCTGACAAATGGCAGTCCAATTTCCTCTTGAAAGTCTCAAGTGTTGACTCTGAAAGTTCCCGTGGCTTTCACCTAATTAAAAGTAAAAGTTTCCCCTTTCCCCCAAGTCACTGGTCACACTGTCCAATCCAGGTGCTGGTTGGTTGCCTGGTTACTTCACTCCTCCTCTGGCCAGCCATCTGTGAGAGTGTCCTTGGTTCCCACAGGAAAGCTCTATTGTTTTGGCTACAAAACCCCATCTAGCTATTTCCCCTCCCTCCCTCTGTGGTGCGTCAACCCTGAAGCCTCCAAGATGGCCTCAGCCAGGTTCCCTTCAGGGTTGACACAGGTGAGGTTGATTCTGTTTGACTGACCACTAAGCTTCCTGGCAGGCAGCTCCTGTATGTCTGAAAGAAGTGGCCAGAGTAAAATAGTACAGCTGGCTCTGACAATAGAGGCAATATTTACCCATTGCTTTTAGCCTTCCTTCAGCTGGATGCATTGACTGAATCACTCCCCTGAAATTTTCCACTAAAACTAAGGGAGATGGAAGGCATTCTTCGCAAAAGATTTTTGCAGGGGTGGATCAGCAAGGAAGCTACAGAGGTACGGGAAGATGCGTCACAGAAAGTAACAATGCCACAAATTGTCCTTTTAAAGCACTTGCAGTAATAAAATCTGCTTACAATGCTACCCGAAATATTCGAAAGGAATTGTTATGGAAATGTGCAGAAGAGTGGTGACAGGCAATAATTTTGATTGACTGATTGTGGGAGATCGAGCCATTGTCAACTCTTCATAAATAGACTTTCTCCACGTTGATTCGTCCCTAACCTGATCTTTCAGGTCTTCCAATGGTGCCTCCGTCACCACTGTAACCGAATCCATCCATCTTGAATAGGTTCTAGTGCTTAAGGGGGAAAGAGGGGTCCTTGGTACTCTCTGAGCTTGATTGTTTTCTTGCAGATGTTTCATTACCCAAACTAGGTAATATCATCAGTGCTAGAAGGGCGTGGGATTTGCAGGGAGGAGGAGGAGGAGGAGGAGGAGGAGGAGGAGGAGGAGGAGGAGGAGGAGGAGGAGGAGGAGGAGGAGGAGGAGGAGGAGGAGGAGAAGGAGAAGGAGAAGGAGAAGGAGAAGGAGAAGGAGAAGGAGGAGGAGGCGACTGTGGGGTCCTTGGTGCTCTCTAAGCTTAATTGTTTCCTTGCAGATGTTTCATTACCCAACTACAGAGATGGGTTCCTGCCGGTTCGGATCAGTCCTCTAGAACCGGTAGCGGGAATTTCCCCCCGCTCACCAAACCGGCAGCGATGGCTGCCTGGACAAACCCCCGAACCGGTCCTCCGGCTTGAAATCCATCCACTGGAGCCAAATTTATGATAAAATAACCCTCTGCGCATGCGCAAAGCCTCTTGCGCATGCGCAGACGAGTTTAACCCGGGAGCGACAGGGGCGTGTCCAGTCGGCCATCGCACTTCCGGCGCGACCCCGAACCAGTAGAGAAGGTAAGTAGAACCCACCCCTGCCCAACTAGGTAACACCATCAGCGCTAGAAGGGAGTGGGATTCTCAGAGAGGAGGTGGAGGGCGACTGTGGGGTCCTTCTTGGTCTCTTACCTTGATTGTTTTCTTGCAGACGTTTCATTACCCAGCTAGGTAACATCATCACTGTGCATGCATGTTTCAACTCTCAGCTACAAAAATTCTCTTCTATTAGTAAGGAAGAAAGCTGGAAAAAGAAAGAATCCATAATAGACTACAACTTAAATTGAGTTTTTGGATTCAGTCTGCTTGGGTGCTTCGATCATCTGGCCTCTCTAAACAAAACGATTCAATAATTACAGTCAATGTTTACTTAGCTTTTCAAAAAAGACAGTGCTTTGACACAGTCTTGAGCTGCTTTGACAAGGATCTGGAAAGAGATGTGTTTAAAAATAAGTCTAATTGGTCCCATCAAAATAGCGGAAAAATTACCCCCGCAGATTTTTTTTTTTTACCTCTTGAATGTTGAAACAAAGTGATCAGCTCATGATGTTCCTTCCGTCCCTTGACATTCCTACATACAGGTAGTCCTCAAGATACGACAGGTCACTTAATGACTGTTCAACATTTCAAAGATACATGCCACCAAATCAGGGGTGAAATGGTACTGTTTCGGCCTGGTTCGGGCATACTGGTAGCAGCCGCCGCCAGTGGTTTGGAGAACCGATAGCAGTGGCAGTGCAAGGCTCCGCCCACCCACCCGGAAGTCGCCATTTTATTTTTTTTAATCCTCTGCGCATGCGCAAAGCATTCTGCGCATGCGCAGAGGGTGAAAAAGCTCACGCGACAGCGGAGTGCGGGTAAAAAAGCGAAGCGTGAACTTCCAAACCAGTAGGGAAGGTAAGTAGATTTCATCACCGTCCCAAATTACATACAGTTCTATTTCAAAATTAGCAGCATTAGATGAGTAACATATACCCAGAGTAAAGAGTTATATAAATAGAAAAGGATATAGATATAATGATTATAGAAGAGGCGCCACTAGGTTAAAAATGTATGGCATATGTCATCAGTCTGTTAAATAAGAGATGTAGGATAAGAATAAAGTGACCAGATTTTTTTTTTTTAAGCGGGACCCCGACGGGGGGCGGGGCCGCCTGGACGCCGCAATTTGAGTTTTGCCCTCTGCGCATGTGCAGAACCCTGCGCATGCGCAGAGGGCAAAAGACGGCTAATGTCGGCGTCCAGGTGGGGGGGGAGGCGGGAGGCCTTTCCTCGCCTCCTGCCTCCCCTTCGGGAGCCGGCAGTGGCTTGGGCTGGCTTGGGAAGGGGAGCAGCCCCCAGCATCTCTTGGCTCTCCTCCTCCCTCCCCCCCTCGCCTGCCTGGGGGTCCTGCACCGCCCACTGACCTCGCGCACGTCCTGCAGGCACTCGAGGATGGCCAGGTTGGGCCCAGCCGCAGGGGCAGCAGCAGCAGCAGCAGCAGGCCTCTCAGCTCGGGCCGGCGCTGGCTCAGCCGGCCGGGGCCGCCGCTCAGCCTTCCCGCCGCCGGGGCAGCCGGGACTGGGGGCCCAGCCGCAGGGGCAGCAGCAGCAGGCCTCTCAGCTTGGGCCGGCCGTGGGCGGCGTTGGCGGCGGGCGGGCGTCCCGCGTTGACTCCTCCGGCGGCGGCTGGAAGCTGGCAGAAGAGCCGGTGTCAAAATTCAAAATTGAATTTTGACACCGGCTCTTCCGCCAGCTTCCAGCCGCCGCCGGAGGAGTCAACGCGGGACGCCCGCCCGCCGCCAACGCCACCCATGGCTGGCCCGAGCTGAGAGGCCTGCTGCTGCTGCTGCTGCTGCCCCTGCGGCTGGGCCCCCAGTCCCGGCTGCCCCGGCGACAGGAAGGCTGCGGCGGTGGCCCCGGCCGGCTGAGCCAGCGCCGGCCCGAGGGCCATCTTGGATGCGATTCCTTCGCTCGGGCCGCCCTGCCCACCGCGACGCCGGCGGTTTTGAGAGGGCGGGGCTGCATCAGGCGCCTCTTCACCACCCTCCTGGGAGAGGCCCTCCAGTGCCTCCTGAAAGTTTAACTCCTCCCCCCAATCTCGCACGCCGCCCTTTCAGGCCGATTTTTTGAAAGAATGCCCTAGTCGTGCATTCTTTCAAAAAATCGGGACTTTTTAGAGGACGGGTGGGATGCGGGACAAATCATGAAAAAGCGGGTCTGTCCCGCCAAAATCGGGACATCTGGTCACCTTAGATAAGAAGCACTCAGGGAGAGGTAAAGAGGGAGAAAGAGGAAGCAGAAAGGTGAAGGGAGAGAAGGAGGAGTGGAGGGAAGTAGGAGGGGGTGAGAAGGAATAAGAAGGTAGAAGGAGGAGATGGAGATGGAGATGGAGACAGAAGGAGAGGAGTGTCATGAAAGGAAGGAAAACAGACTGATGAATAGAATAAAAATAGATGCACAATAGGACATTGATTTCTGACTGATTGAATAAAGATGTATAAATATGTATGTTATTTCTGTTTTATGGCATATGTGTTGACATAAAAATGGAAATTGTGGAGGAAAAATAAAAGAAATTTACAAAAAAATAAATTCTATTTCAAAATTATAATGGCTGCAGCAACCCTGCGGTCATTCGCCCTTAAGGCCAATCCAGGGGATGCTGCAGTGGAATGTATGGATTTCAAGTGCAATAAAGAAAATGTTGGTTGAATGTTAGGAAAGAAAATTCTCATTGGAGGGACAATTCAGCAGTGAAAACCTGACCTTCAGTGTAGATATAAAAGGAGAGACTGCACAACCGTCTCTTGGGGATGGTTTCATGTGGTCTCTGTTGGATTGGATCACCTAAAAAGGAAAAAAAAATCCCTTCCACTCTACAATCCTGTGAAAAACCCCTCACTTCAGAAAGAACAAAAAAGCAAATAATAACCCTCTCCAAAAGCAAACAAAAAAAATTTCGGTACCTTTTGCGTGCGTTTCTGTGATCGCTTGCCAATAAAATCCTCCGCAGTTGGTACAAAGGGAACCCTTTGCATCTCTGAAGTTGTTATTCTTCTACGAAGACATCGTTTTTGCTTCTTTTAAACAGCCCTTGAAAGCTGTAAACACTACGAAAAACTGTTTACACGTGGGATTTTCCACTATAAAAAACCCAATGTCTCCTTTTCACATCCTGGAGTGAGGAATTATCTCTCCCTCCAATCTTGGAGTTTAGCACTTAGAAACAAGAAATTGAGGCTACATCTATATCTATGTCTGTCTCTCCTATCTATCTATCTATCTATCTATCATCTCATTTATCTATCTATCATCTATCTATTCATCCATCTCTATCTTTATCTCTCTCTCTTTCTCTCTGTCTGTCTATATCTATCTATCCATCCATCCATCCCTATCTCTATCTCTCTTATCTCTATCTCTATCTCTGTCTGTCTGCTGTCTGTCTATCTATTGATCTATCGATCGATCTATCTATCGATCTATCGATCTATCTATCTATCTATCTATCTATCTATCTATCTATCTATCTATCTATCTATCTATCTATCTATCTATCTATCTATCCTATATCTAATTTATATGACAGCCCACCTCACACTTTAGGTGATTCTGGAGTTTTGGGACTCCATCATTAGATGTTTTTAAGGGAAAAAAATGGACAACCATTTGTCCAGGATGGTGTAAAAATTCGTGTCTTGGGCAGGGGGTTGGACTAGAAGATCTCTGAGGTCCTTCCACCCCTATGAATCGAAAATATTTATTTTTAATCAGGGAGCTAAGATGTACACTAACTAACATGATGAAAAGCAATCCTGTAGTTATTTCCTTCAATCTTCCAGAAGAGCATTTTAAAGGACTATTCCCTCTGATCAGGAAAGTAAGATATTTCAGAAAATAAAGTAAAACCAACCACTGAACTTAAAAGGGGTGTGTGGCAGGGGTGAAATGCTACGGGTTCAGCCCGGTTCGGGTGTACCGGTAGTGGCGGCCGCCAGTGGTTCGGAGAACCGGTAGCGATGGCAGTGCAAGGCTCCACCGTGACGCCACCATTTTCTTTTTTTTAACCCACTGCGCATGCACAAAGCGTTCTGCGCATGCGCAGAGGATGAAAAAGTGTGCGTGCAAAGCATGCACTTCCGAACCGGTAGGAAAGGTAAGTAGATTTCACCGCTGGTGTGTGTGTGGTGGGGGAGAAATATTGTATTGTTCAATTTTTTAACAGTAGGCAAATACCATCTCTCATGAATATAGCTCTTACGAAACAGGAGGAAAGGGTATGTAATTCTGGTTTGCCGAATTAAAAAAAGTCGCAATAACGGTTTTCTGTCTGTAAACATAAAGGCTATCTATTTTCTTGACACTGGAGTTGCAGGTGGACGTGGGTGGCTGGGGAAGCAATGGAACTTTACTGGTTGGTTATTTTATAAAGACTAGCAATAACTTGGGTCCTGAGGAAGTAATTGCATCTCACAAATGCTTGCAGCCAAGTGTCTGAATTGCTTTTTAGCTCCGATGAACCTCAGCACGCTCGTAGTAGGATGAGAATCAGATAGTAGCACAGTTTGTCTTGCTCGCTAGCAACCACCATAAGTAAGAGAGGAGGAAAATTTAGTACTCCTAACATTGGTGAGTAGCCCAACTGGGATTCATCCTGTGGACTGCTAAGCACTTCCACTAAATGTTTCAGCAGACCAAATGTTCGGCCACAAAGGCAATTATTTCCAAACGATAAGATGATGGAATTGTTGCGCAGGCCTAAATGTCTATGGAGATTCTCAGTCATCCAGGTCATGGTTGTCCCAAAGGTGCTTGTTCAAACGACAACCCAACTTTATTTTTCCTTTTTTTTTTGTATACATTTTTTTTAATTAACAATGTAAAACATAAAAAAACAATTTCTATATAAAGTGTGCTGTCTGAATACAATTGAGTTTGAGATATAGTATTGGAAATAGTAAAAATAATATTCTTAACGTCAATAATGATCACATGATAATAGTAACATTGACTTATCCATTTTAGTAAATCTTCATTGTAATTAATCCCTCTCTTATACTTTTAGATTTCTAACTTCTGTTTCTACTAATTAACCATTGATAAAACAAATCCCATGTTGAAAAATGTTCAGTTTCTTCTTTCTCCTTAATTTTGAGTGTTAGTCTATCCATTTCTGCACATTCTAATATTTTTTTATTACAATCTCATCTATAGGGATCTCTCATTTTTCCATTGCTGTGCAAACAAAATTCTGGCTGCTATTAACACATGTAAAATTAGATATGTATTCCCTTTATTATATTTCTCTGGTAAAATACTCAACAAAAATATTTCTGGCTTTAGATCTATATGTTGCTTTACTATTTTTTCTAACCATGTGTGTATTTTTGTTCATTTTTTTTTTGCCTTCGAGCATGTCCACCACATAATACAATTCCAGTATCTGGTTACATTTCCAGCATTTAGCGGACATATCCTTAAACATTTTTGCTAATCTTGCAAGTGGAAAATGCCATCTATAAAACATTTTATATAGATTTTCTTTGTATGCAGTTGACATTGTCAATTTATAATTCCTGTCCCATAGTTTCTGCCATTTCTCTAACTCTATAGTAACCAAAATTCTTGCTACTATCATTGTTTCTTTTACTTGCTCTTCTTCCATTTTAATGCTCAATGAGAAATTGTAGATTTTTTAAATTCGTTTTTCATCTGTCCCTGTTAATACCTGGTCAAGTTCTGTTGGTTCTTTTTAGAAAGCATACATTTTAGCATCTTTCTCATATCTTGCTTGTATTTGCACATGCAGTCACTATGCTAAATCAATCCCTTGACTATTCAATTCTTGCTTGGTTTTAAGTTCCCCTTTTTCATTCAAGATTTACCTACCTCGGAAGGATGGAAGGCTGAGTCAACCTTGAGCCGGTGAGATTTGAACCGCTGACCTGCTGATCACAGTCAGTTAAAGTGGCCTGCAGTACCCCACTCTAACCACTGCGCCACCTCGGCTCTTAATGTCCTTATGACCCAGATGTCCTTATACCTTGTAATATTTTCCAAGTTAACAATATTTGGATGTATCAGTGCCTCCATCATGGAGAGCCAGACTGGTATTTTCAAATAGTGTTTTTCTTTAATTTTTGCCCACACTAATGGTAGGGCATCTCTAACATAATGTCTTTGAAAATATCTATGTATTTTATTTTTCCCATACCATAAAAAGGCGTGCCACCCCAATTGAAGATCATGTCCTTCCAATCAGGGGTGGGTTCTAACTTACCTCGCAGCCAGTTCGCTTCCTCCTGCGCCATGTGGGTGCATCCGCATTGTGTGCCATGTGGGCATGCCACACGGATGCACGCGTGCAAAGCTGCATGTGCACTGCATGTGCAGTGCTGAAAACCTAGCTTCTGCGCATGCGCAGAAGCAAAAAGCAGCTTATGCGCATGCGCAGAAGCAAAAAACAAAATGGTGGCACCTATGGCACTGCTGAGAGAGCTGGTTCAAGGGCGGCAATCGCTCCCAGTTCGGTGAGCAGAGGAAATTCCTGCTACCAGTTCTATAGAACCAGTCCGAACCGGGAGTAACCCACCTCTGTTTCCAATGTTAATAATCGTCTGTGCCTCAGATTTAGCCATTCTTTCACCCATGTAGATACAAAGGCCTGATAATACAACTCCCAATCTGGCAGCCCAAAACACCCATTGCTTTTAGAATCTTGTAACATTTTCTGACTTATTCTTGCTTTTTTCTCTTGCCAAATATATTTTGACATCATTTCATTTAATTAGTGATTTTATTTCATTAGTGATTTGGTCCAAAAAAAGGGGGGGGTCCTCTAAAATGGTTTACCCATATTTAACAGTTTGGGAGATATGCAATAAAGAGGCCCAATATTGTAAATGTTCCAGAAGGTTCCGTGGCCATTCATCTTCAACACCATCTCTCCTGTGATGCTACAGTTCATTTCATGACTCTGTCTTGACCATAAAGAATTCTGGAATTGTTCTCATAGTTTATGGCATCTCCAAAGCCTTTTGTTAATTCTTTTCCATTATGAGAAAAACGCTATTCATCTATCATCAGGTTTTCTATTTTTTTTTAAAAAAAAAGACCACTGATGTATTTTAAAGCTTACAGAACACAAAGGAGTAAGCAGTTGTCAATAAGATATAAGCTGCCCAAAGAGCTAAAGACGTGAAATATTGTGAGGTTTTAATAAAATAACCGAATTTATAGCTGCCAAGACATGAACAGTTCTTTATTAGAGTACAGCTGCAAAATATAAGACGGATGGATTGATTTAATGGAGTTGTATGCAGCTTTACTGGTTCCTGGAATTCATGGGCGCTATTCAGGCAGAGCCGTTCTGAAATGAATAGTATTTAAAATCTGTCATTGTAGCTCGTTATTTCTTCACTGGTTTCAGTGGCACCCTGGTGACTAATTTGGCTGAATATTATTTCTTCATAAATAACGATGCCGATTTTGAAATGGTTGCATTAAACAGAAAATGAAAAAAAGTGAAATAACAAATAAAATCCCAGGTGATTTGGTGGATGGCAGTTTACACATACAAACTGGGTGAAACCACACTCAATAGCAGCGATTGCGAGAGGGATCTTGGAGTCTTGGTAGACAGCCAACTAAATATGAGCCAGCAGTGTGCAGCAGCAGCCAAAAAGGCCAACGCAGTCCTGAGCTGCATAAATAGAGGGATACAATCAAGGATCAGAGAGGTACTAGTACCACTCTATAAAGCCTTGGTCAGACCACACCTAGAGTACTGCATCCAGTTTTGGTCACCACACTACAAAAAAGACATTGAAACCCTAGAGAAAGTGCAGAAGAGAGCAACCAAGATGATAAAGGGTCTGGAAAATAAAACATACAAAGAGCGGTTGCAGGAACTGAGCTTGGCCAGTCTGGCGAAGAGAAGGACCAGGGGTGACATGATAGCAGTGTTCCAATACTTGAGGGGCTGCCACAGAGAGGAGGGGGTCAGGCTGTTCTCTATGGCACCAGAAAGACAAACAAGGAATAACGGATGGAAGCTGACCAAGGAGAGATTCAACCTGGAAGTGAGGAGAAACTTTCTGACGGTGAGAGCGATCAACCAGTGGAACAGCTTGCCAGCGGAGGTCGTGAGAGCCCCAACACTTGCGACCTTCAAGGAGAGACTGGACTGCCATCTGTCTCAAATGGTGTAGGAACTCCTGCTTGAGCAGGGGGTTGGACTAGATGACCTACAAGATCCCTTCCAACTCTAATAATAAATCTAAATCTAAAGATGATTTTGGCACTTGATACAAGGGAGGGGAGGGGAAAGGGAGGGGGAGAAAGAGGAGGAGGAGGAGGAGGGTTGTGGAGTCCTTCATGCTCTCTGAGCTTGGTTATTTTCTTGCAGATGTTTCATTATCCAACTAAGCAGGCAGGCAGTATGGGAAAAAGCAAAGTTAAAAAACCTTTGAGTGTGTGTCTGTGTGTGTGTGTATGCGTGCGTGTGTGTGCCTTTAAATTGTTGAGACTGCCTGTTTCCTGGGCTGAGAGAGAAGGACTGGCTCAAGGTCATCCAGCCAGCTTTCATGCCTAAGGCGGGACTAGAACTCGTAGTCTCCTGGTGATTGGCCCAAAGTCATCCAGTCAGCTTTCATGCTAAGGTGGGACTAGAACTCGTAGTCTCCTGGTGATTGGCCCAAAGTCATCCAGTCACCTTTCATGCTAAGGTGGGACTAGAACTCGTAGTCTCCTGGTGATTGGCCCAGAGTCATCCAGTCACCTTTCATGCTAAGGTGGGGCTAGAACTCGTAGTCTCCTGGTGATTGGCCCAAAGTCATCCAGCCAGCTTTCATGCCTAAGGCGGGACTAGAACTCGTAGTCTCCTGGTGATTGGCCTAAGGTCATCCAGTCAACTTTCATGCTAAGGCGGGACTAGAACTCGTAGTCTCCTGGTGATTGGCCCAAAGTCATCCAGTCAGCTTTCATGCTAAGGCGGGACTAGAACTTGTAGTCTCCTGGTGATTGGCCTAAAGTCATCCAGTCAGCTTTCATGCTAAGGCGGGACTAGAATAAGGTGACCAGATGTCCCGATTTTGGCGGGACACACCCGCTTTTTCACCATTTGTCCCGCGTCCCGATTTCACCATTTGTTTACCTCTTAAAAAGTCCCGATTTCTTGAAAGAATGCCCGACTAGGGCATTCTTTCAAAAAATCACCTTGAAAGGCAGCAGGCCTCTCAGCTCGGGCCGGCTGTGGGCAGCGTTGGCGGCGGGCGGGCGTCCCGCGTTGTTGACTCCTCCGGCGGCGGCTGGAAGCTGGGGGGAGGGGGAAGGGAGGCTGCTCCTCCTCTCCTTCCCCTGCCCCATCCCTAGCCCCGCCCTCGGAGGCGCCGCTGCTGTTGGGAGGGGTGAGGGACGAGGAGCCGTCGCCGCTTTGAATTTACGTCACGAGCGGCACAAACAGCCCTTCCTCGTCCCCCTCCCCTTTCTTCCCCCCGTCGCCTCGCTGCTGCCGTTGCCCTGGGGCCGGGCGGGCGACCGGGAGACCGCGGCGCTTGGATGCTTGGTGCAGGTAAACTGCCGGCTGCTCCTTTCCCCATCTCCCGCCTCCCGTTCGTTGCTTGCCAGCCCAGCCGAAGGGAAGGCGGGAGGCGAGGAAAGGCCTCCCGAAAGGAGGGGAGGCTTCGGGAGCCCGCCTCCCTTTCGGGCCGAGGTGCTTCCCTTCATGCTAAGGTGGGACTAGAACTCGTAGTCTCCTGGTGATTGGCCTAAAGTCATCCAGTCACCTTTCATGCTAAGGTGGGACTAGAACTCGTAGTCTCCTGGTGATTGGCCTAAAGTCATCCAGTCAACTTTCATGCTAAGGTGGGACTAGAACTCATAGTCTCCTGGTGATTGGCCTAAAGTCATCCAGTCAGCTTTCATGCTAAGGTGGGGCTAGAACTCACAGTCGCCTGGTGATTAGCCTAAAGCCACCCAGAAGGCTTTCAAATCTAAAATGGGACTAGAACTCACCATCTCCTTTGGTATCTAGGCCAGTACCTTAATCACTACACCAAGTGGCTCCTAAGCTTTGAGTATTTATCTTTTAAAAGCCCAGGGTTGAAACTTAGCTTTTTTTTTTTTTCAAGATTTCTGATCTTTAAAAGTAACCTTAGTAGACACATCGAAGTTTCCCTCCTTGCTGTAGTTACTCCATTGGACGAGGTATGTGAGACTTCTGGGCATGTATTTACCGTATATCCGTGGATTTCTTAAGAAATGGGATACAAAGAATTTGGGATCAAAAACCAATAAAAGTTAAATGGCAGTGATGTACACAGATCCATATGTCCTATTGCAGTGATGGTGAACCTATGGCACGGGTGCCACAGGTGGCACGCGGAGCCATATCTGCCGGCACGCGAGCTGTTGACCTAGCTCAGCTCCAGCGCTCAAATGTGTGCCCGCCAGCTGATTTTTGGCTCATGCGGAGGCTCTGGGAGGGCGATTTTGGCCTCTGGAGGGCCTCCGGGGTGGTGGGGGGAACGTTTTCGCCCTCCCCAAGCTCCAAGAAAGCCTCTGGAGCTTTGAGAGGCCAAAAAACGGGCCTACCGGGCCCACTGGAAGTTGGGAAATGGGGGAGTGGGGGGGTCGCGCACACATGCGCAGGAGGGTGGGGCGAGTGGGGGGCTTTAAATTATAGATGTGGGCACACACGCGTGTGCGATAGCGCGCGCATGCACTATTTTGGCACCCGAGGAAAAAAAAGGTTCGCCATCACTGTCCTATTGCAACAAATCCTTAAAAACCTATTTGTGAGCTGAACATTGTTTTTTAAGCAAACAATGCCAATTTGGGGTACGTTAATGCACCGAGACAAAATTGCAGGAGCAAAGATCAAAGAGAGAAATTTTACTGGAGGGATTTGAATGGATATTTAGGCCGAGTTTGTTGATTTTTATATTTACTGATTGTCTTTGTTAAACACTGAAAAGCAGACCCCAAATACTTTATTGGGTACTGCTCACAACCTTTGAGAATTTTTGGCAGTCAGTCTCTAGAAGGATTGTGTGAAATGGATTTTAGCAACTGTTTAAATTATATTCCAAAGTAATTGGATGAAGGTTATTTACTATAAATTAGTTTCAAAACCGTTTAAAATTGCACTGCAGATTGATGAGCCAAACTAGCCTGCATGGAAGATTTTTTTTATTGTATTGGATGCCAATGTATCTTCTATTAGATTTAACCCCAATTTTATCTCCCTTTGGGTTCCCAACCTCACCCCACCTCCCTGTCCAAAATACGTGTTGGATTTTATAAACACTAGATTTTTATAACCACTATGCTAATCTGATCAATGCTAATCTTCCAGGGCACAAAGTAATTAAATCACTTTCTTCTGAAACCTATCATAAAATATTTTTTTTTTAAAAAGCAGCTTTTTGGGACAATAAATTTGAGTTATAGGTGGCTGAAATTAGTATAATAATAAAAAAGAAGAGTGAACCAGCAGCTGTGACTCAGAAATTATGAATGTTGTAAAGTTCTGCCTTACTTTGTTTGTTTGTTTGTTTGTTTGTTTGTTTGTTTAGAAGATTTTTTTATCCCAGCTGTATTATTTTTATAAATAAATAACTCAAGGTAGTGAACATTCATAATGCTCCTATTTCTCCTCAACCTCTTATTTTTCCCACAGCAACAACCCTGTGAGGTGGGCTGTGAGAGAGAAGGACTGTCTTTCATGTCTAAGGCAGGACTAGAACTCACCGTCTCCTGGTAATTGACTCAATGCCACCCAGCCAGCTTTCATGCCTAAAGTGGGACTAGAACTCACCATCTCCTGGTGATTGTCTCAAAGCCACCCAGCCAGCTTTCATACCTAAGGTGGGACTAGAACTCCCCATCTCCTGGTGATTGACTGAAAGCCACCCAGCCAGCTTTCATACCTAAGGTGGGACTAGAACTCCCCATCTCCTGGTGATTGACTCAAAGCCACCCAGCCAGCTTTCATACCTAAGGTGGGACTAGAACTCACCATCTCCTGGTGATTGTCTCAAAGCCACCCAGCCGGCTTTCATACCTAAGGTGGGACTAGAACTCCCCATCTCCTGGTGATTGACTCAAAGCCACCCAGCCAGCTTTCATACCTAAGGTGGGACTAGAACTCCCCATCTCCTGGTGATTGTCTCAAAGCCACCCAGCCAGCTTTCATACCTAAGGTGGGACTAGAACTCCCCATCTCCTGGTGATTGACTGAAAGCCACTCAGCCAGCTTTCATACCTAAGGTGGGACTAGAACTCACCATCTCCTGGTGATTGTCTCAAAGCCACCCAGCCAGCTTTCATACCTAAGGTGGGACTAGAACTTCCCATCTCCTGGTGATTGACTCAAAGCCACCCAGCCAGCTTTCATACCTAAGGTGGGACTAGAACTCACCATCTCCTGGTGATTGTCTCAAAGCTGCCCAGCCAGCTTTCATACCTAAGGTGGGACTAGAACTCACTGACTCCTAGTGATTGACTGAAAGCCACCCAGCCAGCTTTCATACCTAAGGTGGGACTAGAACTCACCATCTCCTGGTGATTGACTCAAAGCTGCCCAGCCAGCTTTCATACCTAAGGTGGGACTAGAACTCCCCATCTCCTGGGGATTGACTCAAAGCCACCCAGCCAGCTTTCATACCTAAGGTGAGACTAGAACTCCCCATCTCCTGGGGATTGACTCAAAGCCACCCAGCCAGCTTTCATACCTAAGGTGGGACTAGAACTCCCCATCTCCTGGGGATTGACTCAAAGCCACCCAGCCAGCTTTCATACCTAAGGTGGGACTAGAACTCCCCATCTCCTGGTGATTGACTCAAAGCTACTCAGCCAGCTTTCATACCTAAGGTGGGACTAGAACTCACGGTCTCCTCTGGTGCCTAGGCCAATGCCTAAACCACTAGTTAAAACTGGCTCTCTATATACATGTCAAAAGGCTCCCTACTGGGTATTGGATGGAAATTTCATTTCAGTTTATTTATTTATTTTATTTTATTTAGTGCTCTTATATGCCACCCTACTCCCTGGGGACTCAGGGCGGCGTAATGATGAAGTCACAATTTTATCATTTGAGGTGAAGCCAAGTCATCATAAACTTTGGAGATCAGACAGATTGTGCAAATCATTTTCCCTATGTGAAGAAACGCTATCCCTCCATTATTTTTGCCAAATATTTCTCTTATTAAGGGAGGCAGTGGAAGGGCTTTTGAAAGGTATAGATTTAAGAAGTCCTTGGTGCTCTCTGGACTTGGTTGTTTGCTCACCATCAAGGACTCCACAGTTCAATCCTGAGTTATAAATATTCTCTACTATTGGAGGTATAGATTCTCCAGAAATACCCATCTCAGTACATTTAGACTAGATTTGCCTATTAGAGAAAACCAGCAGTCCTGATTATGTGTAGTTATATGTGGGGTCCTTGGTGCTCTCTGTTTGAGGGTTTCCTTCCAGACATTTCATTACCATATTAGGTAACATCATCAGTGGTACAAGGGAGGGGTGGGCAATTCCATTATCTAATTTTCTGGGATAGAACTATAATGTATATTGAACCAGAGGTTAAGCAAGCAAGCTGGGTCTAACAAGAAAACTAGCACTGAACAAGTTTGTAACATTATAATTCATCTGGTTGATCATCCCTAGACATGAATGAAGCATGTTATAAAAGAATTCTGCTGGTGTCATTAAATAAAATCAATGTAGAGTATACAGCAGTGTTTCTCAACTTTGGCCACTTTAAGATGTAGGGTTCAATTCCCAAAATTTCCAGCCAGCATATGAGCTTCCCTATTTATGTGGTCACAATTTGATGGCATATAATCGATCAATCAAGGAACTTCTCTCTCTCTCTCTCTCTCTCTCTCTCTCTCTCTCTCTCTCTCTCTCTCTCTCTCTCTCTCTCTCTCTCTCTCTCTCTCTCTCTCTCTCTCTCTCTCTCTCTCCCCACTTCCTTCCTTCTTTCCTATCTATCCGTCCATCTGTAGCTACCTATCTATCACAATGTTTCTGTCTACCTACATCTATCTACCTACCTATATATCCAGTTATCTATCTATCTACCTATCACTGTCTTTCTATCTACCTATCTATTCATCCAGCTCTATCTATCTATCAATCCATCCGTCCATCCATCCATCTATAGCTATTTATCTCACTATGTTTCTACCTACCTACCCACATCTGTCTGTCTGTCTGTCTGTCTGTCTCACTAACTAACTATTTATCTATTTATCACTGTCTTTCTATCTACCTATCTATTCATCTATCTATCTATCTATCTATCTATCTATCTATCTATCTATCTATCTATCTATCTATCTATCTATCTATCTATCTATCTATCTATCTATCCTGATTAGCTTTCTATCTATCCATCCTCCAAGTGCTGACACCAAATTGATGGTGCGTAATCAACCAACCAATCGATAAGCTTTTCTAGGCCTGCTTGTACTCTTGTCAAGAATTACATATTTTTCATTTCTTTTCCTTCTTCCCCTATCTTTTGAAAATGGAGGGGAAAGTACAGAAATGTCTTTTTAAATGTTGTAGTCTTATAAAACTTTTCGACATGTCAAACTTCAAAAGATATTTTTTCCCCTCCTCCTGAGAAGAGAGGGAACACTATTACTGCAGGAACTCTCAAGATGGAGTCTGACATCTTTCAGGCAAACGAAATACAGAGAGTGTTATGACATTTTTGTCAATCTCCCAGCTTTGATAGGTTTTTTTTCTCCTTTAAATATGAAGAGAAACACATATATTGCATTCCTTTTCTGCAACTAGAGCTGTTGCTAAGTTCTGAAGAATAATTTATGAAGTTCTTGATGAGACGGCTTCATTTACTTGATCAAGAGGAGGGCGTAGGTTGACTTTTGCAGTGTTTCGATGATACGGGTGGAGAAACGGATTACCATTTCTCTGAATAGGTGACCTTTTGCCACCTTCTAATAAGCAACTTATAACGGCACTGAAAAAAATTGGCTTATGACCATTTTTCACACACAACCATTGCATCAACCCCATGATCTAGTGATTAAAATTTGGAAGACGTGGCAACTGGTGCATACATATGACAGTTGCAGTGTCCCCAGGGTCATGTGATCGACTTTTACCGCCTTCCGACAAGCAAAGTCAATGGGGAAGCCAGGTTCACTTTGCAACCGTGTTACTAGCTTAACAACTGCAATGATTCACTTAGCAACTGTGGTAAGGAAAGGTCATAAAATGGGGCAAAACCCACTGAACAGCTGTCTTGCTTAGCAATGGAAATTTTGGGATCAACTGTGTGTTAGTCTCCGTGCTGCTTGCTTGCTTCGGCTGCCATAGAAACGGGGGGAGGGGGAGGTCTAGGTATTTGGGACGAGGGAGGGGAAAGCTGGAGATTTCATATGTGTAATTACTTGATCTTTCAAGTAATTGAGGTTTCTTCCCCAAACCCCAAAAACTTTAACCTTAGACTGTCTACAGTCGACTGTCACGGTTCCAAATAGTACTCAAGCAGAAATCAGTTCACCAAAGTTCAAATTTAATGCAGAGACCATGTTGGCAAGCACATGGAGAAACCCAGATCTAACTTTCCTCCCAAGTTCCCACCCAGTAGGAAGTTGGCAACCCTTTTCCCCCACCCCACAACTGGGTCATGTTGGCCACTGATCTGCCAGAGTGGCAATCTCTTCTCCCAGCTTCTGGCAGGTGTTGGACAAAGGATGACCTTGGGGAACTAACCAAGAATGTGTTATCTCTAATGTTTCTCCCTCACAGTATTCCCCCCTCCCATTCCATAGTCTTCTGTGTAGAAACGTGGCAAACGATGCTTTGTCATCGACCTCACCCCATTCCTAAGAGGTCCGTAAGGGGCCTGCATAAGTGCACCATTGTGCATACCGTCCCTGTCCTACTGTCCTATTGCCTAATTTACCTGTACCTACTTTGCTAATGATTATGTTTATACCAATACCTACTATCTTGTACATGTTTATCAAATAAATAAAATAAATAAATAAATAAATAATAAAATAATAGGGAGGTAGGGAGGAAAGTTCTCATCATCTACTGCCTGGCTAAATGGACATGTTTATAGCCAGCTCAAGGTCAACCGTTTCTGCAGACCAGATGCAAAGGCTCCACCTGACGATGTGGCCCACATGACATCTGGGAGGCATCGGGATTGGATGGCCGGCCCGGGTCTTTGAGGGGAGGGATTTGGGATTACTTTCTATATGTAACTTTCGCGCCTTTTGCCTCAGTTTTTGCTTTTAACTTGTTGCTATCAGTTCTTATCCAGTAAAAGTACCTTTCTCTACAATTATGGAGTTGGGTTTTTTCTTTCCTGGGTTTTGAGCCGACGCACATCTGACACTGTGGTTGTAGGTCAAGGACTACTTGTACAAATGGTTACCCTAGCTACTTGTGAAGAAATTATTTATTTTTTGCTTGTGTGGTAGCAGTGTTCCAAGGTCTATGGACCAGCCACAAGAAGAGGGGATCAACGTGTTCTCCATAGCACCTGAAGGCAGAACAAGAACCAATGGATGGAAACTAATCAAGGAGAAAATCAATCTAGAACTAAGGAGAAATTTCCTGACAGCGAAAACAATCAGTGGATTGTTGCGAGGTGTGAGGTGGCGCACGAGGTGTGAGGTGGAGCAGTGGTTAAATGCAGCTACTGCAGGCTACTCCAGCTGACTGCTAGTTCAGCAATTCAGCTGTTCAAATCTCACCAGGCTCAAGGTTGACTCAGCCTTCCATCCTTCTGAGGTCGGTAAAATGAGGACCCAGATTGTTGGGGGCAATATGCTGAACTCTGTAAACCGCTTAGAGAGGGCTGTAAAGCACTGTGAGGTGGTATATAAGTCTAAGTGCTATTGCTAACTGCTTGCCTTCAGAAGTTGTAGGTGCTCCATCACTGGACATTTTCAAGAAGAGATTGGACAGCTATTTATCGGGAACGTTGTAGTTTTTCATGCTTGAGCAGGGGGTTGGACTAGAAGACCTTTAAGATCCCTTTCAACTCTGTTTTTCTGTAGTTTATTTTTTTTCTTTTTTTCTTTAGTTTGTCAAGCATGTATGAGAAAACAGTTATAAGTATGAACATAACATATAAACATATAAGTATAAACAGGTAAAGTATATGCATAAGAAATGAGTACGAATAATGGGAACAGTAGGACAGGGACAGTAGGCACGCTGGTGCGCTTATGTACGTCCCCTTACAGACCTGTTAGGAATGGGGTGAGGTCCACGGTAGACAGTTTTAGGTTAAAGTTTTGGGGGTTTGAGGATGTAACAACAGAGTCAGGTAGAGCATTCCAGGCATTGACCACTCTGTTGCTGAAGTCGTATTTTCTGCAATCGAGTTTGGAGCGGTTTACTTTGAGTTTGTATCTATTGTTTGCCAGTGTATTATTGCGGTTGAAGCTAAAGTAGTCATTAAAAGGTAGTACGTTGTAGCAGATAATTTCATATACTAAGCTTAGGTCAGACCGTAGGCGCCGTAGTTCTAGGTTGTCCAAGCCCAAAATTTCAAGCCTGGTGGCATAAGGTATTCTATTGCGAGCAGAGGAGTGGAGGACTCTTCTCGTGAAATAGCTCTGGACTCGCTCAATTGTATTAATGTCTGTTATACAGTGTGGATTCCAGGCAGACGAGCTGTATTCGAGGATTGGTCTGGCAAAGGTTTTGTATGCCCTGGTTTGTAGTACAATGTTACTAGAGAAGAAGCTTCACAAAATTAGGTTTACAACACTTTTAAAAAAAATATTTTTAATTGAATTTTATACATTTAAAATCGCAAATTTACAACTCTTAATGCCTTTTTGGCAATGCTGTTACAGTGAGCTCTGGGACTTAGGTCTTTTGAAATGAGTACTCCTAGGTCCTTGACAGAGTGAGGGTCGTCTACGAGGTCATATCTGCCCAGCTTGTATTTGGTGTTCTGATACAATACTCATTTCAAAAGAGTTGAACAAGATTAGAAAGCAATCAAGTTGACATAAAGAATAAACACCTTTAAGGGTGGCCAAATAGGATTTAAGATCAGGTCTTTTCCTTTAAAATTTTCACTCAATCACTTTCAGAAAAGGTGCATTGGCAATATAGAGTCTCCCACCATGACGTGGGTAAGACCCCTTTAAGTGATGTCTGTTAAGGAGTTATTGTGCTGTTAAGCACATACACAGCGAAATGTGTTGAAGTAATGGTGTTGCAGTTTGATATGAATGCTATTCAGTCAATAAACAGAATATCTTTAGTATGTACAAAATAGTTTTTACTTGAATAGTAGCAAAGTTAAATAGGAAGTCCAAGTCATACACAGTTATTCAGTCAATGCGAAGTTTCTTCTTCTTGCCTATCTTTGTTTTAACTCACAAACAAAGATTACAGCTATCACTTAATTCTATACTATCACAGATAGTTACTCTTCTTTTCACAGCAATTCCACACAGCCATAAAGTAAGCTACTCATCAGTAAAGCAGCAGAGAGTCTTCAATCCGGAACACACCGTCAAACACCACTCACCACACTAAACCACACTAAACCACCAACCACCAACCACATTGAGCATGCTCTCTTGCTTACTTATATAGTAATCATCCACAATGCATTTAAAGCAATATACACATAACAATGATTTGTGGTTTAATCATATATTAACACACCCAATTGTTTGAACAGGGTTCTCACAATGTCTATAAGGCCTATACCCTTATTAAAGACTTTTACGGAATGGATTAGAAATGCCTGCAGTTTCTGAGATCACAAAATCCAATTAGATTTGAGGCCTGCTTCAATCCAAAACTCAAGATTTGGGGTGGAAAAAGCAAACTGGTGACATCTGAATCATTTAAAAACATTTTTAAAATGCAGAGAAGAGCAACAAAGGGGATTAGGGGGTTGGAGGCTAAAAAATAAAGAAGGGTTGCTGGAATTGGGAATGTCTAATTTAATGAGAAGAAGGACTAGGGGTGACATATGATAGCAGTGTTCCAATATCTGAGGGGCTGCCACAAAGAAGAGGGGGGTCAACCTATTCTCCAAAGCACCTGAAGGCAGGACAAGAAGCAATGGATGGAAACTAATCAAGGAGAGAAGCAACCTAGAACTAAGGAGAAATTTCCTGACAGTTAGAACAATTAATCTGTGGAACAACTTGCCTCCAGAGGTTACGAATGCTCCGACACTGGAAGTTTTTAAGATGATGTTGGATAACCATTTGTCTGAAGTGGTGTAGGGTTTCCTGCCCTAAAAGGGGATTGGACTAGAAGACCTCCAAGGTCTCTTCCAACTCCTTTATTCTGTTCTGTTAATTTTGCTCTTATAATTTTATCTTATTTATTTATTTATTTATTTGTGAGATTTATATACCGCCTCACAGTGCAAGCACTCTCTAAGCGGTTTACACCAGTAAGCAATGTATATTTATATTGCCCCCAACAATCTGGGTCCTCATTTTACCTACCTCGGAAGGATGGAAGGCTGAGTCAACCTTGAGCCAGTGAGATTTGAACCGCTGACCTGCGGATCACAGTCAGCTAAAGTGGCCTGCAGTACTGCTCTCTAACCGCTGCGCCACCTCGGCTCTTGATGCCTATACACTCTCATTGATGTGTCTATGAAATCCTCAGCTGTCTTGAATTGAAATGAACTTTATTTACTCGTTCTAAAAAACAAAACAAAAATAGAAATGCCATAAAGCCTGTGTTTCTGGCCTCAATTTTATTTTCAAGAATGCTTCTTAGCTCCAGGACATTCTTAGAACTTGTTATAGGAAGCATCCCAGGAGAATATTGGAGAGTGGGAACATTCACCAATTTTTCTTTTGGTAAATGAGCATTGTGAACCTGGGCATTTCTACCGTGGCAGAGTTTTGATATGGATCCCATGAGATCATCTCAAAGTTATTCCCTTTGGTCAAAAGATTTCTCCATCCCTGACTTCAACAATTCTTTGTTGCCTGGTATAAATAATTCCCTCTCCAGATAAAATATATTTATTCATGTATGGCTGAGATGTAGAAGCTCACAACTCCAAAATTATTCTGGGCAGCTTACAGCAAGCTAAGTCAAAGCAAGAAAGAAAAACAAGAACAAAATAACAAGAGGACGCTGTGCATCTGAAGAACCCACACTAACAAAAACCTATAGGGCCGTGAGGGCGAACTTATGGCACGCATGCCAGAGGTGGCATGCAGAGCCCTCTCTGTGGGTATGGGCACCATTGCCAGCTGCTCTTCTGATTTCCGCCACGTGCATGTGCACGCCGGCCAGCTGGTCTTCGGGTTTCTGGCAGTCCGGCACGCACGCATGCGTACGCATTCCAGTTTGGGCACTTGGTGCCGAAAAGATTCACCATCCCTGCTATAGGGCTTTACAAACTGTCCCAAAGCCTGGGACAACAACTAGGATTTTCATCCAGAGTATCGAGGTAGATACGGGTGAAATGCTCCCGGTTTGGACCAGATCGGGCGTACCGGTAGTGGTGGTCACCGGTGTTTCACCGAGCCGGTAGCGATGGCTGGCTGGCCACGCCCCCAAACCGGTCCCCCGGTCACTACTCGCTCACCCTGCCCCGCCCAGTCTCTGTTCTGCAGCTTGCCTGCCTGAAGCACTGCATCCCTGATCTGCCTGCCAGGTAAGCCTGCGAAGTCAAGGCCTACCTAGCTGCCCCTGCCTCCCCCCACCATCCCAGCCTGCCTTCTCTACTCCATTCCCCACTGCCCACAGCCCCGACATGCTTTCCTGCCTTCCACATGGCCTTCCTGGTGTCCCCGTGGCCAGTTTGAGAAGGCAGGCAAGCAGAAGGCCACGTGAAAGGCAGGAAAGCATGTGGGGGCAGGCTGGCCGCGGGGAAGGAAGCTAGCAGCCTTCCCGATGGTCCCCCATGCCTGCTTGCCTTCCAAGGTCGGCATCCAGCCTGGCCCGGCCAGTGGGTGGACAGGCGGCTCTTGGTGGAGACGCAACTACTGCTGCTCGGGGTCTGAGAGGGGCGCCAGCCGGGAAAGCCAGTCGCCATGCTCTTTGCCCTCTTTTCAGGCCGGACACTTTGGGGAGAGGGTTTGCTGTCGAGTGAGCTCTCTCCTGGCGCAACTTGCCAAGCAGATTCTTACCCGCCCCTTTCTGATCCATCCATGCCCCGCGGAGTGAGCCACCCAAACCTCGGAAGCTGCGAATCAGAGGTGGATTCCTGCCGGAGCTGCCCAGTGCGTGGCTCTGGTAGGGAGTGGCGGATTGCGCAACCACTCCGGAGCCCTCTCTGCTGGTCCATCGCGCGCGTCGCCATTTTGTCCTGTTAATTTTTGGCCAATTTTGATTCCGCGCATGTGTGGAAGCAAAATCGCGCTGAAATCTCGCGAGGGGATGCGTGCGAGAGAGAGATTTTGGTGAGATTTTGCTTCCGCGCATGTGCAGAAGCAAAATTGTGCGAGGGGGCATGCACGCGTAGCGAGCGTGAGTGCACCCAAAGCATGGAGATGCGCGCGCAGCGCACCGGCACCAGTAAGGCAGCAACCCGCCGCTGCCGCAAATATGATTTGAAAGCTCAGGTGCAAAAGGCGGGAGAGCACGACTGCTGAGGTGGGGGAAGGAAAGGAAAGGGAAGGGAAAGGAAGGGAAGGAAAGGAAAGGAAAGGAAAGGAAAGGAAAGGAAAGGAAAGGAAAGGAAAGGAAAGGAAAGGAAAGGAAAGGAAAGGAAAGGAAAGGAACCATTACAGACAAATGGTTGTCCATCTGTTTGTGAAAACTTCCAGTGTTGGAGCATCCACAACTTCTAGAGGCAAGCCGTTCCACTGATTACTTGTTCTCACTGTCAGGGAGTTTCTCCTTAGTTCTAGGTTGCTTCTCTCCTTGATTAGTTTCCACCCATTGCTTCTTGTTCTACCCTCAGGTGCTTTGGAGAATAGCTTGACTCCCTCTTCTTTGTGGCAGCCCCTCAAATATTGGAATACTGCTATCATGTCACCCCTAGTCCTTCTTTTCATTAAACTAGATATACCCAATTCCAGATTGTTGGATTGTTGCGTGGAAAATAGGAGGAAGAAGAAATATTAGTTATTATTATACATGTTCACCACCTTGAGTTACTTACAAAGTAATAAAGGTGGGATAAAAATGAATTCAATATTAAATAAATTCATGTCCACAGCAGTTGTCAACAGAACTGGGATATAATATTCTGGGCCTCCAGTAGGTGGTCAGTGATGCCCACTTGTGATACTGGACAGCAAGGCCAAAAGACTTTCAACTTCACTTGCTTATTGAAGAGTTTTATCAACTGTGGTATTTATGGATTGTATGTAAGTTTCTTTACATGGAGCGTTGGTGACATTCTGAGATTTCAGCAACTGCTCAAGTAGCAGGGCAGCAAGTGGGAAAGATTTATTTTTCCCTAAGCTTTCAAATCGATCATATATTATTTTAGGATTCTACTGTACAGTTTTATGGTGCCCTTTATTATGTTGCAGGGTTTTATTGTAAAGTTTTACTGATTTAATGATTGTGCTTTTCTGTGGTCGGTTTATTTATTTATGCGTTCGATGCAGTGAGTTCTGAACAAAGATTTGGGGCTCTAAGGAGCTACTCGGGAAGAGAACATTTTAAGCAGTGGACAGAAAGGACTTTTTTGTCGTTTTCCCTGTGAATTCACGGACACATTCATCTCGTTTCTGAGCAACCACACAGAAGTTTTCATTGCAGGGTTGTTTTCTTTGACTTCTTAAATTATATGTAGTCCAGAAATTGCTTAGTGGTCTTTCATTCATGTTCTAGCACAGTGATAGAGAACCTTTTTTTGCTCGGGTGCCAAAAGGGCGTGCACACATGTTTAACAGATTAACAGAGTTGGAAGGGACCTTGCAGGTCATCTAGTCCAACCCCCTGCCCAAGCAGGAGACCCTACATCTGCCTTTACCTAGGATCAAACTCACAACCTCCTGATTGTGAGGCAAGAGCTCCACCTCTAGGCCACATGCGATAGCGCGATGGTGCGTGCCCATACCCATAACGCAATGGCCTCCCCTCGTGCATCCGCACACAACACCCCCGCATTGCCCCCACGTTTCCAAACTTCCGCTTGGCCTGTTGGGCTGTTTTATGCCATCCACAGGCTCCGTAGGCTTTCCTGAAGCCTGGGGAGGGTGAAAAACAGCCCAACAGGTGAAAACGGCCTCCCCCTCCCGCCCTCCAGAAGACCAAAAATCAGCTGGCCAGCATGCACATGTGTGCTGGAGTTGACATAGGGCAAAGCCTCGCGTGTCCTCAGATATGGCTCCGCGTGCCACCTGTGGCACCCGTGCCATAGGTTCGCCATCACTGTTCTAGCACAGGGGTAGGCAAAGTTGGCTCTTCTATGACTCATGGACTTCAACTCCCAGAATTCTTGAGCTAGCATGATTGGCTCAGAAAGTCTGGGAGTTGAAGTCCATGAGTCATAGAAGAGCCAACTTTGCCTACCCCTGTTCTAGCACATTCCAACCCTGCTTAGCTTTTTAAGATCAGCCAAACTATGTGATCCTACCCTGGGAATAAAATACAGGTAGTCCTCAAGTTACCACAGTTCATTTAGTGACCCTTCAAAGTTGCAACGGCACTGAAAAAAGTGACTTATGACTATTCATATCCCTAAACAGGGATAGAATCAAGATCACATGAAGTGTTAATGCCACTTTATAATGCCTGGGTAAGGCCACCCTTGGAATATTCCATCCACTTTTGGTCACCACAATATAAAAAAGATGTTGAGATTCTAGAAAGAGTACAGAGAAGAGCAACCAAGATGATTAGGGGACTGGAGGCTAAAACATATGAAGAACAGTTGCAGGAACTGGGTATGTCTAGTTTAATGAAAAGGGGCAGAGGTGGTATTCAGCCGGTTCGGACCGGTTCAGGCAAACCGGTAGTAGTGACCTGCGGGTGGGCCCGCGCCCACCTGCCCCGGCACTATGCCGTCCTATTTAGGCACATTTTGAATCCACGCACATGAGTGCAAGATGCGCACATGACCAAAGCGAGTGTGCGTGAGCGTGCATGTGTGCGCGCTCACATTTGCAAACCGGTAGGGAAAGTAAGTGAATACCACCTCTGACTTGGGGTGACATGATAGCAGTGTTCCGCTTTCTAAGGGTTGACACAAAGAAGAGGGAGTCAAGCTATTCTCCAAAGCACCTGAGGGCAGGACAAGAAGCAATGGTGGAAACTAATCAAGGAGAGAAGCAACCTAGAAACTAAGGAGAAATCTCCTGATAGTTAGAACAATTAACCAGTGGAACAACTTGCCTCCAGAAGTTGTGAATGCTCCAACACAGGAAGTTTTTAAGAAGAGACTGGATAACCATTTGTTTGAAATGGTATAGGGTTTTCTGCCTAAGCAGGGGGTTGGACTAGAAGACCTCCAAGGTCCCTTCCAGCTCTAATCTGACAAAAAATCTGAATGGTCCAAGCAAATTGGCTGGTAGATAAGAGTCAACAGGTGGGCTGGATTTAAATCTCTTGTGGGTGCAAAGGGATTCGAGACTGATGACGCATTTGACCCCTCCCTCGGGCTCAGCCTGGTCATCTCCTACATCACCCATCCCTCTATCTTGGTCCCCCTCCTCTTCCTTGCTGCTGCTTTCCCCTCCCTGCATTGTGTCTTCAAAGTCTAAATTCTCAAAGGAACTTGGCAAGGGCAGAAGGCAGGCCGTCTCAAAGGAATTCACCTCCCCTTCCTTGGTAGAAGCTGGCGAACCAGGTGGTGGTTGCAGTAACACAAAAATATTGTTAGCAGTTCCCTCTCCTCCTCTTCTCAGGAACTGAAGGCCAGTTCTGTCAGGGTATGTAGATTTAACAGCTGTAAGCTGATGAGAGGTTGTAAGCTAAGGCAACCGGAAGCTGATACAATCGGAATGAGGCAGCAGGGTTACTGCCACTTTAAGAAGCTGGGTAAGAAGCTGCCTATATAAGGGAAGCTATTAGAGAGCCATTAGAGAGCGTGTCCCTTCTCCTCCTGTTCTCTCTCATCATGTGTTCTCATTTGCTCTTCTCCGTGTATCAGTAGCTCAGTGGTGGGTTCCTACCGGTGCCATTCCGGTAGGGGCCCGCCAATTGCGTAATATCGGCGCGACAGTTCCAGTGCTTGCTTTGCCGATCCGTGCGCACTGTCATCTTATTTTTGAATTTTTTTGCAGTTTTTGGCTCTCTGCGCATGGCTCTCTGCGCATGTGCGGAAGTAAAATTGTCCTTCTGCGCATGCGCAGAGAGCTAAAATTGCACGAAGATGCACACATGCGTGCACAACGTCGCAATGCGCACCGGTAGGAGAAGGTAAGAGGAATCCGCCCCTGCAGTAGCTGTATGATAAGGTATTTAGCCACGTATAAGTTTGTATATATTTAGCTGTATATAAACCACTATTAATTAACTAAAGGCTCTGTGTGCTGTGTGCTGTGCTTTTGCTCCTGGGTTTATCTCATAATACTAATCACACTGCCTAAACTCTGACAAGTTCCTTCCCTCGAGCTCAGCCTGGTCATCTCCTACAGTCATTGCATCTTTGAATGGTCACTAAACAAATGATTGTAAGTCAAGGACCACCTGTGATAGCATTTTTACTAGAAAGAATGGATCCCACCAGCACCCAAATCTCTAATCTCTTTTCTCCCCTTTAGATGCTAACAAGACTTCTCTAATTCCCTCTCTTCCTGTCCCATCCAGGTCAACGTCTTCATCTCCTTTGTTTTCCCAATGGCGGTTATCTCCGTCCTCAACACCATCATAGCCAACCAACTTATCATCATGTTCAAGCAAGCGGCCCAAGAACACCAAGTGTGCACAATTGGAGGACAGCAGACCATGCTTAGCATGTCTATGGAACCTGGCCGTGTTCAAACCTTGAAGCATGGAGTTCGAGTTCTACGTACGTAGCCCTCTGATTTGAAGCCACCTTCCTCTTATCTGATATTCAGTTTATCCGTACGGCTGAGGTCTTGCCCCTGTGGCTTGGAAATGATGTATTGTTTCTTCTAGAGAAGAAATTCCTAATACTCCCAACTATCTGGGAGGTTTTTGAACCAGTTGGGTCCTCGACTTATGACTGGTTGCTTAACAAGCATTCGGCATTAAGGCAGCCCTCCCCAGGACTACTTATGAGAGATAGATAGATAGATGGAGAGAGGGGGGGGTTGGAGGGGTGGAGGGGGGGTGGATGAATAAATGATAGATAGATAGATAGATAGATAGATAGATAGATAGATAGATAGATAGATAGATAGATAGATAGATAGATAGATAGATAGATAGATAGATAGATAGATATGAGAGAGAGGTAAGAGACAGACAGACAGACAGACAGACAGACAGACAGACAGACAGACAGACAGACAGACAGACAGACAGACAGACAGACAGATAGATACATAATAGACAGACACACACAGACACACAGATAGGTAGATAGGTAGATAGATGATAGATAGATAGGTAGGTAGGTAGATAGATGATAGATAGATAGATAGATAGATAGATAGATAGATAGATAGATAGATAGATAGATAGATAGATAGATAGATAGATAGATAGATAGATAGATAGATAGATAGACAGACAGACAGACAGACAGACAGACAGACAGACAGACAGACAGATAGATAGAGGGGTGGAGGGGTGGAGGGGTGGAGGGGTGGAGGGGGGGTGGATGAATAAAAGATAGATAGATAGATAGATAGATAGATAGATAGATAGATAGATAGATAGATAGAGACAGACAGACAGACAGACAGACAGACAGACAGACAGACAGACAGACAGACAGACAGAGGGGTGGAGGGGTGGAGGGGTGGAGGGGTGGATGAATAAATGGTAGATAGATAGATAGATAGATAGATAGATAGATAGATAGATAGATAGATAGATAGATAGATAGATAGATAGATAGATAGATAGATAGATAGATAGAGGGGTGGAGGGGTGGAGGGGTGGATGAATAAATGATAGATAGATAGATAGATAGAGAGAGAGAGAGAGAGAGAGAGAGAGAGAGAGAGAGAGAGAGAGAGAGAGAGAGAGAGAGAGAGAGAGAGAGAGAGAGATAGATGAATCAGCATTTGACCATTACTTGGTTTTTAAAGAGGCATAACAATCCATATGCATTTTTTTCTACAAAATGCAATCATGAACTGTATATGTATTTTCCCCCAAAATACACAGTTTGCACCCGTTTCCCAATAGAAGCTGCATCTTTACACACATTTTCTAAGCAAATAAATGCATCGTAAAAGAGATGCACATTTATTTTAAAAAAATTGGAATACAACCACGTATTATTAATTTACTAATGAAATTATGTTAAGATACCTAAAAGAAAAAGAAAGTAACATAATTTTCAGTACTGCCTGCATAGTATTGTCCAAATAATGTATCCAAGGACACTGAATTCTTGCTCTCCTTTGAACTATCTCTCTTTCTTGATCTGCAAACCCATTTAAGATACAGCCAATGGCACAGCTTCCTCTAGTTAGGAAGTGTTGACAGCTGTGATTGCATAGAATATTACAAATTAACATAAAGACCCTGTTAATTGATTACTCATTTACCGAGGCATGGCTAGATAGATGAGTGAATAAAATATAAGATTGTGCCTGATAATATCAGAGAGCATAAATAAGCAGGGGGGGGGGGGGAAGACTCTTCCAAGCCATCCAGTTTTAAGGTTGACTCAGTTAACAAATGTCTCACTTAGCATCAAACATTTTGGATTCAGTTGTGGTGGTAAACCGAGGACTACCTGTATGCTGATAAGAAAGAAAATCAGATTGAATCGTTGCAGTATAAACACTGCGGATTAGATAAACCAATAGGTGTTGGTTTTGACCTTTAAAGCCCTACATGGCTCAGGGCCAGGTTACCTTCGGGACCGCATCCTACCACATACCTCCCTACGATCGGTTAGATCCCACAGAGAGGGCCTCCTCCAGGTCCCATCGGCCAGACAATGTCGGTTGGCGGGGCCGCGGGGGAGGGCCTTCTCTGTGGGAGCCCCGTCCCTCTGGAACCAACTCCCACCAGAGATCCGGACTATCCCCACCCTGCTGGCCTTCCGTAAAGCCATAAAAACATGGCTCTTCCAGCAGGCGGGGTGAATAAGAAGATCAGATTCCCCCATGAATGGTGTTTTTTAATAATGTTTGAATAATGTTTTTAATTTTTAAATTGTTTCTTACTGTTTTTTACTATACATTCTTATCCATGTTGTACGCCGCCCTGAGTCCTGCGGGATTGGGCGGCCTATAAGAGCGCTTATAAATAAATAAATAAAATAAATAAAATATAAGAATGAACAAATAAATAAATAAATAAATAAATAAATAAATAAATAAATAAATAAATAAATAAATAAATAAATAAATAAATAAATAAATAAATAAATAAATAAATATACAGAATGAGCATGGCGGCCTAGCGGTCAAGACACTGAGCTGCTGACCGAAAGGTGAGCAGTTCAAGACCCAAGTACCGCATGATGGGATGAGCTCCCGTTCCCTGCTCCGCCTCCTGCCCACCTAGCAGTCTGAAAGCATGCAAATGCAAGTAGATAAATAGATACCGCTTTGGTGAGAAGGTAACAGCATTCCATCTTGGCTTATCGTTATGCTGGTCACATGACCAAGGAAATGTCTTTGGATAACACTGACTCCTTCGGCTACGAAACGGAGATCAGCACTGCCCAGCTGTAGTTGGACACAATTGGTTTCCCTTTGCCTTATTTTTTTTTTTAAACTTACAAAATGAATAGCTAACTTCATTATTCCTTCACTCTCCATTTCAGGTGCCGTTGTGATTGCCTTTGTGGTGTGCTGGCTTCCGTACCATGTGCGGCGGCTTATGTATTGCTACATTTCAGAAAATCAGTGGTCAGAGTAAGTAATTCGATTCCTATCGTTGTTCTGCAGAGATGAGCAGGCTAAAGGTCTAGGCTTTTCTCTCAAAACTTCTTGGATGTCCTCTGTGGATTCCTCTTTTGCTAGTGAGTATCAATGGTGGAAACTAATCAAGGAGAGAAGCAACCTAGAAGTAAGGGGAAATTTCCTGACAGTGAGAACAATTAATCAGTGGAACAACTTGCCTCCAGATTTTGTGACTGTTCCAACACTGGAAGTTTTTAAGGAGATGTTGGACAACCATTTGTCTGAAGTGGTGTAGGGCAGTGATGGCAAACCTTTTTTGGTTCACGTGCCAAAGGGGGGGGTGCACGTGCATGTGCACACACACCCTCGCATGCGCAAAGGCCTCACTGAAGTGGGACGGTGAAAAACGGAAAAATGGGCAAAATGGAAGTTCGGAAAAACGCACTTCCGGTTTGCCCATTGGGCTGTTTTTCGCACTCCGGAGCTTCAGGAAGCTTCCCTGAACCCTCCGGAGTGCGAAAAACAGCCCAACAGCAAACCGGAAGTGCATTTTTCCGAACTTCCGGTTTGCCCATTTTGCCATTTTTTGCACTCTGTGGCTTCAGGAAGCTTTCCTGAACCCTCGGAGTGTGAAAAGCAGCCCAACAGCAAACCGGAAGTGCATTTTTCCGAACTTCCGGTTTGCCCATTTTGCCATTTTTTGCACTCTGTGGCTTCAGGAAGCTTTCCTGAACCCTCGGAGTGTGAAAAACAGCCCAACGGCAAACCGGAAGTGCGTTTTTCCGAACTTCCGGTTTGGCCATTTTGCCGTTTTTCACCGTCCCAGGCTGACATAGGGCAATGCCTCATGTGCCCTCCGATATGGCTCCACGTGCCACCTGTGGCACGCGTGCCATAGGTTCGCCATCACGGGTATAGGGTCTCATGCCAGAGCATGGGGTTGGATTAAAAGACCTCCAAGGTCTCTTCCAACTCTGTTATTTTATTCTATTCTAAAATAAGTATCCTTTTGACTCAGTTATACAGTAGTGGGCAATGGGACTTTTAAAGTTCAAGTAGGAGCAGGAGGACTGCGAGGTCCGTGGTGCTCTCTGAGCATGGAGGTTTTCTTGCCGACGTTGCATTACCCCACAAGGCAACTTCATCAGTGCTAGAGTGTTCTTGGTGGTTCTTGGAATCGGGCTGTGTTTAGACTTTGCAATAAGGGCAAGCCACTTGTATATTTTTCAGTTGTACTCCACTGAGTATATCTTCCCCTTTTTTTCTCTTTCCTCTCAGCTTCCTTTACGACTTCTATCACTATTTCTACATGCTGACGAACATCCTCTTCTACGTTAGTTCAGCGATTAACCCAGTCCTCTACAACTTGGTTTCCACCAACTTCCGCCAGATCTTCTTTTCCACCTTCATTTCCATATGTCTGCCTTGGAGAAAGAAGAAGAAGAGAACCAAGTTCAACAGAAAATCTAACAGCATCTCTAGTAACCATACTTTTTCTAGCCAGGTCACCAGAGAAACCACCTATTGAAACATCGGGATGGCCAAGAAGAAAAGAAAGGAAGAAAAAAAGGTTCCAGCAAGACAGGAAACCAAACTTGTGAAAGGGGTCTGTCCTGTTTTCAGACATGACTTCCAACTTCACCGCCGCATGAACATGTTTAGCTGATTGCTAAATCCATTGGAATGAATACGTGTCCATGGTTAACATTGAGGTGATGTTCCTGCCTTGGCCTCTGGCTTTTTGTGAGTGATGTTTCCATGTGTTGTCATCTTGATCCAGCATAGAAGTTGCCTGTTGATGTTCTCCAGGAAGCTTTCTCATCTATGGGGTCAATGTTGGCCAAGCTTGAATGCCTCTTGCCAAGCGCCAGGGAAATCAGGAGATTCAGGCAATTCAAACGAGTATAAATATTTATTGCAATCTTAAGCTGTCTAGAAGAATCTGACCAACTGGCCGTTAAGGGAAATGAGCAGGGGATAAGAAGGCATTCAAGGTGGGCTGGACTTCAATCTCTTGTAGGCGCACAGGGACTCGCGACTTATGACACGCTTGACCCCTCCCTCGGGCTCAGCCTGGTCATCTCCTACACCTCTTTTACTGTACTCATTTGGTTTCTCAGTTTAGAAGTGCCATCAGCAAGGAGATTAAGATCACTTAACCTGGTTATCTTGAAAATGTAGGGAGGAAGCGAAGAATGAGAAAGATTTCATTTTTGTAGGAAAGAACAGGGTAGTGGTTTTATGCACAGGAAGTCCTCGACTTATGACCACAATTAAGTGAATTTTGCCCAATTTTACAACCTATCTTGTCACCGTTGTTAAGCGAATCACTTAACAGTTGTTCAATTCATGACTCAGTTGTTAAATGCATCTGGTTTCCCCTTTGACTTTGCTTGTCAGTAAGTGATCTCATGACCCCGGGACCCCGTCATAAATATGAGTCAGTTGCCAAGCGCCTGAATTTTAATCACATGACCATAGGGTGTGTGTGCTGCAATGGTCATAAGTGTGAAAAACGGCCATAAGTCACTTTTTTCAGCGCCGTTGTAAATTTGGACGGTCACTAAATGAACTGTTGTAATTCGAGGACTACCTGCATTTATTTATTTATTTATTTTATGATGCAGGAAAGGCTCCAAACCACAGGTCTTTACAGAAAGAGGAATGTAAACGTTAGTAAAGAGCAATAGTCAGAAAATAAGGTTGTTTCTGTGCTTTGCGAAATCAGGCTGCATTCAAACTTCATATCAGTGGTGGGTTGCTGCCAGTTCTGACTGGTTCTTTAGAACCGGTAGTGGAAATTTACCGCTGCTCTCTGAACCGGCAGCGATGATCGGCAGTCCATGCTCCCGAACCGGTCCTCTCGTCGCCGCAGCTTGGGAAAAAAACCTCTGCAAATGCGCAAAGGCTTCTGCGCATGCACAGAGGGTCATTTCCGGGTGTTTTGTGCGACATGATGGGGGGGCGAGTGACACTTCGCTCACGCGCACGCGCAAAACACACGCTTCTGTCACGATCAGAACCGGTAGGGAAGGTACCATATTTTTCAGAGTATAAGATGCACCAGAGTATAAGACACACTTTAGTTTTTGGGGAGGAAAATAAGGGGGAAAAATCTGCCTACCAGGTATTCATCTGGCTAGCGTCCTTAGTTTGGTCAGTTTCAGCACATTATTTTATTCCCTGATTAGGGCTTTAAAAAACCTTATTCGGAGCGAATAGCAATGGAAAAAAAGCCTGCAAAGACTTAGGGCTGGGAAAAAACTTCTTCAGAGGAAGTAGCAATGAAAAAATCCTGCAAGCCGGTAAGAGATGGGAAGATCGTTAGCACCTCGTTAGGTCTGGAAAAAACATTCTTTGGAGCAATTAGCAATGAAAAAAATCTACAAGCAGGTAAGAGCCGGGAAGATCGTTAGCACCTCGTTAGGACTGGATAAAAAAAGCTTAGAAAAAGCTACATTCAGAGTATAAGACGCACCCAAATTTTCAGCCTCTTTTAGGGAGGAAAAAGGTGCGTCTTATACTCCGAAAAATACGGTAAGTAGAACCCACCCCTGCTTCATAGCCTATGTAGGGAATTAAATCCCCTCCTCAATTTTTTTTTCCAGAAAGAGAAATACTTTGATAAAGCCACAATGTCCTTATGGATCTAGCTTGGAAGAACAACACTTGGATGTATCTTCTTTCTTGGTAGTCCTCGACGTACGACCACAACTGAGCTCAAAATTTCCATTGCTAAATGAGACATTTCTTAAGTGAGTTTTTCCCCCATTGTACCACCTTTCTTGCCACCGTTGCTAAGTGAATCACTTGCAGTTCTTAAGTTAATAACAGGGTTGTGAAGTTGGCTTTGCTAGCCAGAAGATCGCTAAAGGGGATCACATGAATATGAATATGAATCAGTCAGAAATATGAACCAGTTGCCAAGCATCTGAATGTTGATTATGTGACCCCGGAGCTGCTTCAACGGTCATAAGGGAGAAAAATGATCATGTCACTGTTTCAGGGCCGTTGTAACCTTGAACAGTCACTAAATGAAGTGTTGTAAGTCAAGAGCTACCTGCATTAGAACAGAAAAATAGCCATCAATATGAGCCAGTTGCCAGGTGTCTGATCACATAACCATGGAGATGCTGCAACAGTTGTAAGTGTGAAAAAACAGCCATCGGTCACTTTTTTCCAGTGCCGTTGTCAGTTCGAATGGTCACTAAATGAGCTGTTGCAAGTCGAGGACTACCTGTGTAGTTTTCATTTTTTTTTTTTTTTGCACCAGGGCTCCGTTTCTTGATGGAACCTCCCAGGGGTGGGTTCTACTTACCTTCGCTACCGCTTCGGGGTTCAGGGTCGTGCCGGAAGTCACTCCTGGGTTTAACTCATCTGCGCATGCGCAGAGGGTTATTTTCGCTTTAATTTGGCTCCAGTGGACGGATTTCAAGCCGGAGGACTGGTACGGTGGTGTGTCCAGCCAGCCATCGTTGCCAGTTCAGCGAGCGCGGGGAAATTCCCGCTACCGGTTCTAGAGAACCGGTCCGAATCGGCAGGAACCCACCTCTGGAACCTCCCCGACGGAGATGTAATATAGGATGCCTAAGATAGGAATTTCATAGGGGAAAGGAGCTTTGAATGTTTTCTAGACTAGAGAGATAAAGTATAGAACGAATGAGTTGATTGCTTAATTAACGAACATGCATCCAGATGTCTGCTAGAAAGAAAATTTTGCTCCCAGAGTATTAACACTAGCTTAGAGGAGAAAGATCTAGTTAATGTTAATTAATGATAAGTGCTTTTGCTACAACTGATAACACAGCGAGCACAGGGCAGGGGGAAAATATTCTGGATCCTCCATAGAATGGAGGGTTATATTTAAGACCTAAGCCACCAAAACAAAGCAAAAAAACCAGGGAAAACAAATTATTATTATTATTATTATTATTATTATTATTATTATTATTATTATTATTATTATTATTATTATTATTATTATTATTATTATTATTATTATTATTATTATTATTATTATTATTATTATTATTATTATTATTATTATCATTACAGGTAGTCCACAACTTATGGCCGCAATTGAGCCCTATGTTTGTGCCAGACATACGTTAAGTGAGTTTTGCCCCATTTTACGACCTTTCATGTCACGGTCCTTAAGTGAATCACTGCCGTTATTAAGTTAGTAACACGGTTGTCAAGTGAATCTGGCTTCCCCATTGACTTTGCTTGTCGGAAGGTCGCAAAAGGGGATCACATGACCCCGGGACCCTGCAACCGTCATAAATCTGAGTCAGTTGCCAAGCGTCTGAATTTTGAGCATGTGGTCATGGGAATGCTGCAACAGTTGTATGCAGGGGAAATGTTCATACATCACATTTTTTAATGCCGTTGTCTATTCGGTCACTAAATGAACTGTTGCAAATTGAGGACTACTTCTAACTGTTCCAAAGTAGGATGTATATCATCATCCTCTTTTAACTACCCCATAATCCCTTGCGGGGTGGATTCTGGGCAACTGAATGGAGCTGAGTGTTTACTGGCCGGATGCCCTACCTGTCGCCAATGCAGAGTTTTGTTCCGCAGATATATTCTCAGCATGCCCAGAGAGAGAAATATGTGCTTCTACCTAGGATCGAACTCACAGCCTCCTAATTGTGAGGCGAGAGCTCCACCTCTAGGCCACCGCACCACCCCCAAAATAGGATGTGTATACTGCAATGAATTGTCAGGCATACCTGCCCCCTTGCTCACAGGGCTGTTAGTAATGAGGTAGTGCGTGGATCACTAGAGCCACTTGCGTTTCGAGCAGTTGGATGCTACATGATCCAATACTATTCGCTCAAAGTTCGGGAGATGTTCTACAACTTCACACTCACCTGCTGCTTTTTCTCCTAAGGCTGCTCAGTTGACCTTTCTGTGTTACATATTTGAAGTTTGGAAAGTCTTAGGCAGTAATGAAATGTTCAAGAGATTACCCGGTGTGCAGGGAGTCACTATTAACCTACAAAAGCTTTAATAATTACAATTGCTTAAGCATTACACAGAGGCACATGCTCACTTATTCTGAGAGTTTATGTACTGGAGACAAATTTCTTGTGTGTCCAATCACACTTGGCCAATAAAGTATTCTATTCTGTTCTGTTCTGTTCTGTTCTGTTCTGTTCTGTTCTGTTCTGGTTGTATTCTATTCTCTACTTCTTATTCTATTGTATTCTATTCTATTCTCTACTTATTCTATTCTATTCTAATTCTATTCCATTCCATTCCATTCTATTATTCCTATTCTATTCTATTCTAGTGTGTCTGATCATACCTGGCCAATAATTCTATTCTATTCTATTCTATTCTATTCTATTCTATTCTATTCTATTCTATTCTCTACTTCTTCTATTCTATTCTATTCTATTATTCTATTCTATTCTATTCTTATTCTATTCTATTCTATTATTCTATTCTATTCTATTCTATTCTCTACTTCATATTCTATTCTATTCTATTCTATTCTATTCTATTCTTCTATTGTATTCTATTCTATTCTATTCTCTATTTCATATTCTATTCTATTCTTCTATTCTATTCTTCTATTCTATTCTATTCTCTACTTATTCTAGTCTATTCTACTGAACTTATATAAGTGTTGGTGAAGACAGAAACACTTCATAAATGATATTTGCATGCACAACTCAATGGGGGTCCTCTGTAAGAGACCTTTACAACAACTTCTTTTCATCCTTTGCCAACCACTTCAATTAGTATAAGTAGTCCTTGACTTACGACTACCTTTGAGCCCAAAATTTCTGTTGCTAAGCGAGACAGTTGTTGAGTGACTTTTACCCCATTTTACAACATTTCTTGCCTCTGTTTTTCTCTCCTCTATTCTTCTTCCAGTTGGTAAATGAATCACTGCAGTTATTACATTAGGAACACAGTCGTTAAATGAACCTGGCTTCCCCCTTTGCTTGTCAGAAGGTCGTGAAAGGGAATCACGTGTCCCCGGGACAGTGCAACTGTCATAAATATGAACCAGTTGCCAAGCATCCGAATTATGACCACATAACCATCAGGATGCTGCAACGGTCATAAGTCGATAGGATGCAGTCGGTGTTAACAGTAGGGCAGAGATCGTCCCCTAGGCCCCTGTTATGCGGGGTGCCTCAGGGGTCGGTTCTCTTACCCATCCTGTTTAACATTTACATGAAACCGCTGGGGGAGATCATCCGCAGACATGGGATGCGTTTTCACCAGTACGCTGATGACACCCAGCTGTACATCACCACCCCGTCTGAATTCAGTGTGGCAGCTGATGTAATGTGCCGGTGCCTGGACGAGGTTAGGATCTGGATGGGGAGGAACAGACTCAGACTCAACCCCGACAAGACTGAGTGGCTTTGGATATTGCCTCCTAAGGACCACGACAATGTCCCTCCTTGGTCCTCGAGGGAGCGAAACTGACTCCCTCGGATCGAGTCCGCAACTTGGGGGTCCTCCTAGACCCACAGCTAAAATTGGACCATCATCTTACCGCTGTGGCTAGGGGGGCCTTTGCACAGGTTCGCCTGGTGCACCAGTTGCGGCCATATTTGGAGAAGGAGGCTCTACTCATGGTCACTCACGCCCTTGTCACCTCCCGCTTGGACTACTGCAACGCGCTCTACATGGGGCTACCCTTGAAGAGTATCCGGAGACTTCAGTTGGTGCAAAATGCGGCTGCGCGTGCTGTGGTGGGTGTGCCAAGGTACACCCACGTGACACCTATACTCCGCCAGCTGCATTGGTTGCCCATTAGTCTCCGGGTCCAATTCAAGGTGTTGATCATCATCTTTAAAGCCCTTCATGGCTTAGGACCAGGCTATCTCTGGGACCGCATTCTGCCTCATACTTCCCTCCGACCGGTTAGGGCCCACAGAGTTGGCCTCCTCCAGGTCCCGTCAGCCAAGCAATGCCGGCTGGCGGGGCCCAGGGGGAGGGCCTTCTCTGTGGTTGGCCCCATGCTCTGGAACCAACTTCCCCCAGAGACCCGAACCATCCCCACTCTGCTGGCCTTCCGAAAAGCCGTAAAGACATGGCTTTTCCTGCAGGCAGGGGGTAGAGCCTAATTCCAGCCAAGCTCTCCCCCGGGTATGTCTGATGATTTTAATACTGTATTTTTAATTTTTATATTTGATTTTAGCAATTTATTGTTTGGTTATTCTTGTATTTTTCTTGCTGTACGCCGCCCTGAGTCCCTCGGGAGTTGGGCGGCATATAAGAAAACCAAAATAAAATAAATAAATAAATAAGTGTAAAAAATGGTCATGTCACTTTTTGCAGTGCCATTGCAACTTTGAATGGTCACTAAACAAATGGTTGTAAGTTGAGAACTACCCGTATTCCATAATCTATCATTTCAGCTATTATATTTTTCAGTATTCATGCCGCTGCTTTTTGATGGGCAATCCTTATGAGATCCAGCAGCCAGTGTGTGTACACTATTTAGTGGTAACCAGTGGTGAAATCCAAATGTTTTTACTATCGGTTCTGTGGGCGTGGCTTGGTGGGCGTGGCTTGGTGGGCATGGCAGGGGAAGGATACTGCAAAATCTCCATTCCCACCGCACTCCTGGGGGAAGGATATTGCAAAATCTCCATTCCCACTCCACTCTGGGGCCAGCCAGAGGTGGTATTTCCCGGCTCTCCGAACTACTCGAAATTTCGGTTACCGGTTCTCCAGAACCTGTCAGAACCTGCTGGATTTCACCTCTGGTTGTAACAAAGTCACTTTTCCCCGGGTGCACCCCAAGGTGGCTAGTCTCCGTTGCACCCCAATCTCCATTGCACCCCCTTCTCCATTGCACCCAGTGGTGGGTTCCTACAGGTGCGGTCCACTCTATAGCATCGGTAGCGGCCTGCTGGTGACGTCACAGTACTGGTGCAATCGGTTGCCAGTGCCTGGGCACCGCCATTTTTTTTTAAAAAAATTTTTTTTAATTTCTTCTGCGCATGTCCAGAAGCCGAGCTTCCGGCACTGCGCATGCGCTGCCTTCCTACCCCACAGTGTGTCCAAGCAGGGGAGGATGGCTGAGGGAGCGTGTGAGATGCTGAAAGAGCAGGCAGCAGGAGCTATCACCATTCCCCTCCCTTCAGCAGTCCGAGAAGCCATGAACGTGCGGTGATGATCCTAGGCCAGTGATGGCGAACCTATGGCACGCGTGCCACAGGTGGCACGTGGAGCCATATCTACCGCCACGCAAGCTGTTGTCTAGCTTAGCTCCAACACACATGTGCACGCTGGCCAGCTGATTTTTGATTCATGCGGAGGCTCTGGGAGGGCGTTTTCAGCTTCCGGAGGGTCTCTGGGGGGGCGGGAGAGGGCGTTTTCACCCTCCCCAGGCTCCAGGGAAGCCTACTGGGCCCACTGGAAATGGGGAAATGGACCATTTCCAGCCTCCAGAGGGCTTCCAGGGGGCGGGGGAGGCCATTTTCGCCCTCCCCAGACATTGAATTATGGGTGTGGGCACTCGCAAGTGTGCAATAGCGCGCGCACATGCGCTTTTGGCACACGAGGAAAAAAAGGTTTGCCATCACTGTCCTAGGCATTTTCGCACGTTTGAGGCTTCTCGAGCTGCTGAGGGGAGGGGGAATGGGCGGCAGGACCTATCTCAGTTCCCCTCCCTTCAGCAGTCGGAGAAGCCATGCCCACCCGGTCACATGGCCAGCAAGCCACACCCACAAAATAAGCCACGCCCACAGAGTGGTAGTAAAAAAATTAGGAACCCGCCCCTGATTGCACCCTATCTTCATTGCATTTGTGTTAAGAACTGAAGAGGTTTCTCGGATGAGAAGCGAAAGGTTTTCAAAGAAAAGAAAAGAACAACACAAGGAAGTCCAGTTGCCTTTTGAAAAAAGCCCCTTTGGGACAACCATGGATGATTGAGACTCTCCATAGACATGTAACAATGTGATGTGAACCTTGCCTGCGTCTTCTGGGGGTGGGGTGGGAATAAGATGGCAATTACAACTAACGAAGCAATCTTGGCTTCAAAAACATCTGTGTGCTGGCAAATTCATATCCTTGCTCAGTGTAACAGCTTGGCTCTCATTCTGTTTTTGTGGCAGAAATACAAAGATGCGTAATTTAAAGGAACAGCGGAGACCTTATATTTGTTAGTCATCTAAAGTGTCCATCATCCAATAAAATGAAATAAACACGAGTGTTCAATATCTCCCTGTTAATAGTTTGTGTTTGAAAGAAAACAAAGCCGGGGATAGAGTGTTTTTTCTTCCCCATTTATCGAAAAAGAAGTGGTCTTACAAATATAAACACTTCCATGTTTAAATATCGGTTCTTTTCTGCTACTAATCTTTGTACAGTATGGTATGCTATTTCACCGAACTTCAACAATAAAACAGCCCTGCGTTTTTAATCTTTGGTCGTGGCATTTGGTTTTTATGGGATTGTGGCTTAACTTCGTCATCTTTTTTAAAAAAAAAATAGCAGTGTCCAGTTTGCTAAAAGCTGGAACTACATTGAAGGTTTGTGTAAGATTATCCAGCAATGTGATATGAATAACAATAATGGTGCCATTCCATTTGTGTTCTGTTATTTGATTATATTTTTGTATACGGTAGTCTTTTTTTTTTCTTCTATTCAATTGTGTCCAATTTTCGGAGACTGCCTGCAATTTTCTTGGCAAGTTTGGTTTGCCATTGCCTCCTTCCTGGGGCTGAGAGAGAAGGGCTGGCTCAAGGTCATCCAGATGGCTTTCTGCCTAAGGTGGGACTAGAACTCAATGAGGTGAACATGTTCAATACATCTTCCTCTTTCTATTTTCCCCACCACAACAACCCTGTGAGGTGTGTTGGGCCCTGAGAGAGTGATTGGCCCAAAGTTACCCCACTGGCTTTGTGTCTAAGGCGGGACCAGAACTCACCATCTCCTGGTGATAGGCCCGGTTCGTCGCGAACTTTGCCGGTTCGTCGCGCGGCACCATCTTTTTTCTGGAATTTTTGTGCATGGATGCACAGAAGCAAAAAATCACCGAAATCTCGCGCACGTGTGAAATGAGATGATGCACGCGCAGCACACCAGTAGGCAGATAAGAGGAACCCGCCCCTGAGTGGAATGCATCCAGAAGTTGTGAGTACTCCAACACTGGAAGTTTTTAAGAAGAGATTGGACAACCATTTGTCAGAAATGGTATAAGGCAAGGGTGTCAAACTGGATTCCTTCGAGAGCCTGATCAGCATTGTAGTTCTCCTCCGTGGGCCGATGGGGGTTGGTAGCAGGGGTGGGTGGGACAGTTGCCTCTTGCAGCACCCTGCTGGCCAAAACGGGGCATGTAGGGTCTGCACGCGGCCACCCTGCGCCTCGTTTTCACCCTCCATGTCCTCCTGCAGCACTCTGCTGGCCATTTTGGGGGGCTTTTTCAGGCTGTTTTTGGGCTGTTTTCAGGGCCATCTTCAGCTCGTTTTCGGCCGGCAGAGTGCTGCAGGAGGCCATGGAAGGTGAAAACAAGGCAAGGGAGGTACACACAGCCCATTTTAGGCACCAGAAGCACCGCAGGCCGGTCCTTTGATATTTCCAGGCCGGCCCAGGAGGCTGGATTTAAGCATCCTGCGGGCCGGATCTAGCCCACGGGCCTTGAGTTTGAGACCCCTGGTATAGGGTTTCCTGCCTGAGCAGGGGGTTGGACTAGAAGACCTCCAAGGTCCCTTCCAACTCTGTTATTCCATTATTCTGCACACTCAACATTCAATCATATTATTGTGCAATGTAAGATTTGGAAGGTACCATGTAAATCTCCTCCTACCTGTTTAAACATCTCCAAGTGAAGGAGAGGTTGAACACCATTTTAAAAAATTAATTTTCTTGATGAGTGCCTAAAATCTACATCTTTCTAGTCATTTTTATTTTTTTATTTTTCCATTCAGGCCCTTTGTCATCTTAGCTGCTCTTCCTTGGACAAGCTCCAATTTGTGAGTGTCCTTCCAAAAAGGAAGGCTCAGAATAGAAGGCAATTTTCTAAGTGCCATCAGACCAACACAAAGCAAAGTTAAATAAAAATGGTCACTGGAACCCAAAAAACAAAATTAACAGTAGAATCTCACTGACACAAAAAACAGTTGATTCATCTGTACAGATCAACCATTATATACAGAAGATCCATCTTCCGATCAGATGTAATTGGTTTTTGTTGTTTTTACTTTTGCCATTTCTCAAATATACAGATGAATGCTTTGGTTATTATGCCTGCTAAGCCAAAAATATTTGATTTCTAGTGTATCTACTTCTGTGGACATATATATATATCAACTGCCTCAAGAAGTTGTAAATGTTCCAACACTGGAAGTTTTTAAGAAGAGATTGGATAACCATTTGTCTGAAGTGGTGTAGGGTTTCCTGCCTGAGCTGGGGGTTGGACTAGAAGACCTCCAAGGTCCCTTCCAACTCTGTTATTCTATTCTATTCTGTCTGGCTTAGTTAACAGTAATTTATTTATTTTGTTATTCTTATATGCCGCCCAACTCCCGAAGGACTCAGGGCGGCTTACAACAAATTTCTTAGTCAGTTTAGGGTGCTGGGTGTTCTGCCCCAGCTAAGAACGTAGCAAACACACAGTTTGTTCGAACTTATTTTAATCAATAACCGACTACTAATAACTGTCTTAGTAGAGGTCACACACATGCACACACCTAATGGCAGTCTTTGCTTGCAAAAGCTTAACTGTTAATTAGTAGTCAGCTGGCATAAGTTCAGAAAGTCTTAAAGCATAGAATAACAATTAGTCTTTGATAGCTCACGAAGCTTGGCAAAATGCCTAGAAGTGATCCTTGATAAACAAACCGAAGCAGATAAACAGAGCAAAGATTTTCCAGACACGAAGCACACGTAGACCGGGCAAATTTGCTAATGTTGTTTCCTGCAGTCTTTCAGCTGCCTCTGCTGTCCTTAAGTAGACTAGGGGAGTGGCCAATTAGCCCAAGTCTTACTCCCGAGGAGACCTACTCTGGAGTAACCATTCCTGCCTTTTGGCAGCTCTGCATGCTCGTGCATTAAGAAGAGGAGAAGCCTCTTCTTCCTCATCACTGCTATGAGGTGCTGGAGGTTCCGAAGGCCCTGGATGAACCTCTGCCTCTGGCATCGAGTCCTCGCCAGCCTCCTCACTGTCCAACTCAGATGACAGCTGCACAGGCCGCTGGCGCATCACCAAGTTGGTCTTCTCTCAAACGGGATCCGCTATCAGCTGCACGGGCTGCTGGCGGGCCACAACACTGGGCTAGAAAAGAAGAGAATGTGAGTTCTAGACCTGCCTTAGGCATGAAAAACAGTTGGAAGACATTGACACTGTGAGTTCTAGTCCCACTGTTGTAAGGAATATCCTTCTGGGTTCGGTTCCAAGTGGGGAAAAAGACACTGGAAGCATGGGACTGCTTGAAAAGATGGTTTAATGGAGGACAGCAGGACCACATGGTCTGAGGTCCTGGGGAAAAGGGGGATCACATGCCTCGAGGATGTTGAAGAAGGAGAGAAGGGCTGAGATACTGAGAGTGCCCTACTTTATACCCTCTGTTGGGCCCCACCTTGAGAGTTTCCTGTTCCTGTGTAAGAAATGTATCCCATTGGCTGCCAGGCTCCCAGGGGGTGGAGGAGAAATTCTGTAAGCTGTCTTGAGTCCAAGTTTGCTTGAGCCTTGCTGGCTGATGCAATCTTCCCAGGTGCCATGTGGTGAGATGGGTAGAGGGCTAATCCTATCTTTGTTATGTAGTATAGACTGCCCATTGATAAAGGTGGGGGGAATGAGTGACCTGGGCTCAGGCTTTGATAGTCCATTGACAAAGGTGGGGGCTACTAAACGTGAGTCTTTTTCTGCCTAAGAGCATGTTTCTCCATTTTCTCATCCAGGGATATTCTATGTAATATTCTGCCTTTTTAATATTTCCTAGGATATTTCATTTTTCTAGGAGAGGTGTGGGTGCTAACTTCCTACACCGCCTTAGGCATGAAAGTCGGCTGGGTGACTTTGGGCCAATCACCAGGAGACTGTGAGTTCTAGTCCCGCCTTAGGCATGAAAGCCGGCTGGGTGACTTTGGGCCAATCACCAGGAGACTGAGTTCTAGTCCCGCCTTAGGCATGAAAGCCGGCTGGGTGACTTTGGGCCAATCACCAGGAGACTTTGAGTTCTAGTCCTGCCTTAGGCATGAAAGCCAGTTGGCTGACTTTGGGCCAGTCCGTTTCTCTCAGCCCAGCCCACCTCACAGATCTGTTGTTGCAAAGAAAATAGGAGGAGGAAGGAGTATGATGTACATTTGCCACATTGAGTTACCTACAAAGTAATAAAGGTGAGATTTTTAAAAAATCAAATAAATAATTGAATAAGTCTTTCTGAAGCTTTCAGCTAAAATATTAACTTTCCAAAACCCATGTAAAGATTTAACTATTGGCTAAATTAGAAGGAAAAATAGAAAAGAAGGAATGTTATAATCTTTGGGAAATAGGACTCCCAAATGGCAAGAAATTGTGAAAAAAAATCAAATAATTTGATTACGATTCTATAAAACTTACCAAATGTTAAGGAAAATAAGGCAAAAGGAAATCAGAATTAATTTTACAAAATTAGAGTGTCCTTTTTTAAGGAGAACCAAGGAGAATTTGTCTCCTTTTTCTGTAAGTGAAAATAACACAAAATGGATTTTAATTCTGAGATAACTAAAGTCAAAACTTGTCTAATCAGAAAATGTAGCTGATTCTTTGACTATTTCAAAACGAAAATAGGGAGGAACTGAAATAGGTCCAATTCTTAATATCTACATTAAACTTAATTTTATCTTACTGACGCCATATTATACTGTAAAGAAGCCAGCTCCTACATTATCCTGCTTTATAAATGTCACAATTACAGACAATCCCAGTTACACTGTAAACCAATCGGTTTCAGGTAATTTGTTATTTCTATGCATTATCGGAATAGTATAAAGCTGCAAAGATGATAACCATTGTGATTAAAGATAGAATACTTTGATCATAACCTCTTCAGGGAAGAATCTGTTTCAGTTGCCAGTTAGGAGATAATCTAGATTTTGGTAAATGTTTCTAATTGGGTATTTTTCTTTTCTCTCTTTTTGTATCTAAAGGGAGCACAGAAACTATGGGGAATTCAGCTTGGGAAGGTGATTGGCAAAATGTTGAGTGCATAATCAAATAAATGATTAGATCCATAATTTATCTGGTTAGAAGTACTAAATAAGCACATCTTCACTCTCAGCTCAACGTATCTTGCAGAGTTTTTGTTGAGGGGAAAATTTGAGTATTGTGAGCACTTCTCTTGAGAGACTAGAGAATAGGAAGTTAAATGGAATGAATAAAATACATAAGTTCATAACAGTGGCCAACTGGTCCAGAATGCAGCTGCGCGAGTGGTTGTGGGTGTACCCAGATATACCCACACTACATCAATCCTCCGCAAGCTGCACTAGCTTCCCATTGGTCTCCGGACACAATTCAAGGTGTTGGTTATTACCTTTAAAGCCCTACATGGCTCAGGGCCAGATTATCTGCAAGACCGCCTTCTACCACATACCTCCCAACAATAGCAATAGCAATAGCAATAGCACTTTTCTTATATACCGCTTCATAGTGCTTTACAGCCCTCTCTAAGCGGTTTACAGAGTTCAGCATATTGCCCCCAACAATCTGGGTCCTCATTTTACCCACCTCGGAAGGATGGAAGGCTGAGTCAACCTTGAGCCTAGTGAGATTTGAACAGCTGAACTGTTGAACTAGCAGTCAGCCTGCAATGGCTGCATTTAACCACTGCACCACTTCAGCTCTTTTGGCAACAACCGGTAAGAGCCCACAGGGTCGGTCTTCTCTGGGTCCCGTCAGCTAAACAGTGTCGGCTGGCGAGCCCGCGGGGGAGGGCCTTCTCTGTGGCGGCCCCGGCTCTCTGGAATCACTACCTCCCGAGATCCGTACTACCCCCACCTTACAGGCCTTCTGGAAAGCCGTAAAGACCTGGCTTTTCCCGCAGGCCTGGGGCCATTGACCTTTGGCGACGATAGACGAGGTCAGCCCATGAATGTTGGATGACTGAAATTTTTTAATGTGTTTTTAATCTGCTCTTTTTAATTTTTTTTATATTGATATGCTGTTTATGTTTCTTCCTGCTGTGAGCCGCCCAGAGTCCTTTGGAAGTTGGGCGGCATAGGAATATAAATAAATAAATAAATAAATAAATAAATAAATAAATAAATAAATAAATAAATAAATGAATGAATGAATGAATGAATGAATGAATGAATGAATGAATGAATGAATGAATGAATAAATAAATAAATAAATAAATAAATAAATAAATAAATAAATAAATAAATAAATAAATAAATAAATAAATAAATCCTTGGTAAAATGGCGAACCACTCTGGTGTAGTGGTTAAGGTGCTGGCCTAGAAACCAGGAGACGGTGAGTTCTAGTCCCGCCTTAGGCATGAAAAACAGCTGGAAGACTTTGACACTCTGAGTTCTAGTCCTGCCTTAGACATGAAAGCCTTAGACATGGGGCAAGTCCCCCTCCCTCAGCCCAACCTACCTCACAAGGTTGTTGTGGGGAAAATAGAAGGAGTATTACCTATGTTTGCAGCTTGAGTTGCTTCTAAAAATAAAGATAATATAAAACTCTAATTAATAAATAAATTCCAACCCACAAATCATGTGTGGTTTTAAAATGTGATTTAAAAAAAACAATAAGTGCCGATTTATGTTGAATTCTTTAACTGACAGGGTCTGCAACAGTGGTGGGTTTCAATTTTTTACTACCGGTTCTGTGGGTGTGGCTTGATTGGTGGGCATGGCTTGGTGGTCATGTGACTGGGTGGGCGTGGCTTGGTGGGCATGTGATGGTGGGCATGGCTTGGTGGTCATATGACTGGGTGGGCATGGCTTGGTGGTTGTGGCAGGGGAAGGATACTGTAAAATCTCCATTCCCACCCCACTCCAGGGGAAGGATACTGCAAAATCTCCATTCCCACCCCACTTCAGGGGAAGATTACTGCAAAATCCCCATTTCTTCCTGATCAGCTGGGACTTGTGAGGCAGAAAATAGATGGGGGCGGGGCCAGTCAGAGGTGGTATTTACCAGTTCTCCAAACTACTGAAAATTTCCGCTACCAGTTCTCCAGAACTGGTCAGAACCTGCTGAAACCTACCTCTGGTATGCTACATATCTCCCTGCCTGCCTGGGTGGGATAGATTGATGTCATGGGGATAGGACAGTTCCTCCAATAACTTGGTTCCATGCCGGAGGTGGTATGCACTTACCTTCCCTACCGGTTCGCAAATGTGATTTACTAAGTTGTCAGGAATAGCCAACACCCTAGAAGATAGGCTCAAGATCCAGATAGATCTTGACAGACTTGAACACTGGGCTCTATCTAAAAAATGAAATTCAATGTAGAGAAAAGTAAAGTCCTACACTTAGGTAAGAAAAACCAAAAGTATACATATAAACTGGGTGAAACCAGGCTTAATAGCAGTGACTGTGAGAGGGATCTTGGAGTCCTAGTGGACAACCAGCTAAACATGAGCCAGCAGTGTGCAGCAGCTGCCAAAAAAACCAATGCAATTCTAAGTTGCATTAACAGAGGGATACAATCAAGATCAAGTGAGGTACTAATACCACTCTATAAAGTCTTAGTAAGACCACACCTAGAGTACTGCATCCAGTTTTGGTCACCACACTATAAAAAAGATGTTGAGACTCTAGGAAAAGTGCAGAGAAGAGCAACAAAGATGATTAGGGGACTGGAGGCTAAAACATACAATGAACGGTTGCAGGAACTGGGCATGGCTAGTCTAGTAAAGAGAAGGACCAGGGGAGACATGATAGCAGTCTTCCAATATTTGAGGGGCTGCCACAGAGAGGAGGGGGTCAAGCTATTTTCCAAAGCACCTGAAGGCCAGACAAGGAATAATGGATGGAAACTGAACAAGGAGAGATTCAACCTGGAAATAAGGAGGAACTTTCTGACAGTGAGAACAATCAACCAATGGAACAGCTTGCCTTCTGAGGTTGTGGGAGCTTCATCACTTGAGACTTTCAAGAAGAGATTGGACTGCCATCTGTCAGAAATGGTGTAGGGTCTCCTGCTTGAGCGGGGGTTGGACTAGATGACCTATAAGGTCCCTTCCAGTTCTGTTAATCTTTTAATCTCAGCCCACAGAAAGAATGGGAGAAGGAATCTCAGAAGGGATCCTCCCATAGCTCTCTGGAAAATAAAGGGGAGAAAAAAGCACCTTTAGGAAAAAAAGTAAAAATAAAGTCCAGGAAAGGAGCCTTTTTATTTCCTGCATCTCACTAATCTGATATAGTTGAGCTAAATATTTGTATTTGTTTATTTGTCAAGCATATATGATTATAAGCAAAGTATAAACAGTAAAACATGATTGAATATATATGTAATAGTACAAGCATGAATAAGAGTAAAAGAGGTATGAATATATGGTACATTAGGACAGGAACGGTAGGCACGATTGTGCGCTTATGCACGCCCCTTACCGACCTCTTAGGAATGGGGTGAGGTCAATGGTAGATAATCCGAGGTTGAAGTTTTTGGGGTTTGGGGAAGAAACGACTGAGTCAGATAATGTATTCCAGGCATTGACCACTCCGTTGTTGAAGTCGAATTTTTTGCAATCAAGTTCAGAAACGGTTTACATTAAGTTTGTATCTATTGTGAGCTCGTGTATTATTGCGGTTGAAGCTGAAGTAGTCATTAACAGGTAGGACATTGTGGCAGATAATTTTGTGAGCTACACTTAGGTCAGATCGAAGGCGGCGTAGTTCTAAATTTTGAAGTCCCAACATTTCAATTTGAAATTTGAAGTCCCAAAACAGTAGTTTCTTCCCCAAACCCCAAAAACTTCAACCTCTTATTATCTACCATCGACCTCACCCCATTCCTAAGAGGTCAGTAAGGGGCGTGCATAAGCGCACAATCGTGCCTACCGTTCCTGTCCTAATGTACCCATATATTCATTCCTCTTCTACTCTTATTCATGCTTGTAATATTATATATATATATATATATATATATATATATATATATATATATATATATATATATATATATATATATATATATATATATATATATATATATATATATATACATATATATATATATATATATATATATATATATATATATATATATATATATTCAATCATGTTTTACTGTTTGTACTTTGCTTATATTCATTTATGCTTGACAAAATAAACAAATACAAATACAAATACAAATATGTCTGTGCAGATACAGTGGAGATGATTTCAGAGCCTTATGATGGATGTGGAGCTGAGTAGCAGATTAAGGCTAGTGAGATACCATCATATCTAAAACTGTATGGATATTTTTACCTTGGGATGTAAAGATTTCTTCATGTTTTCCAAACTAACTCCAGGTGGAATGGAAAAAAAATTGATGCCGCAATCTCCAAAGCTCCATCTTTAAGCTCTCCGTGATTTTTTAAAATTCTGATAGGGTTCCAATTTATGCAAAACGATGCTTTGAATTCAGGACTTCATAAATATTCATCTTAAAGAGAAAACACTTTCTATGTTTTCTTGCCTAACTCAGGCCTTAGTTAATTCAGCCATGAATTGCAAATCACGTTTTCATAGATTTAAGGAGAGATCTTGAAGGCAAGAAGGCTGCCATTCCGAAGGAAAATAGCTATATCGCAAGCTCTGGTTAGGTTGCCATTAGAAAATGAAATCTGAAAGTGAACAATATCCCGAAGGCAAGGACTGCTCCGAATTAAATTCAATTAAAACAAATGTTTCCTGCATTCAAAATTACAGGCGTGAACCACTATAATAATAAACATCTACCGCTAAAAGACACTGAGTATATTTGAAAATATTCAAGGTGGCAGGGAAGTGTTAACTAGATTTCCTGCTTATTCCTTTAGGGGTAATTACCGTTGCATATCTCTTAGTTAGTCATCTTTTCTTTAGTTTTTCCATTTGTTTATATTAGTATCACCTCAGCAGCAATAGCAATAGCACTTTTCTTATATACCGCTTCATAGTGCTTTACAGCACTCTCTAAGCAGTTTACAGAGTTCAGCATATTGCCCCCAACAATCTGGGTCCTCATTTTACCGACCTCGGAAGGATGGAAGGCTGAGTCAACCTTGAACCTAGTGAGATTTGAACAGCTGAACTGTTGAACTAGCAGTCAGCCTGCAATGGCTGCATTTAACCACTGCACCACTTCAGCTCTTCAGCAATGGGAATGATCTGGGTCTACAGGTATTCCTCAGTTTACGGCCACAATTGACCCTAAAAATTTTTTGTTGCTAATCTAGACAGTTGTTAGGTGAATTTTTATTTATTTATTATTTATTAGTGACATTTATATACCGCCTCACAGTGCAAGCACTCTCTAAGCGGTTTACACCAGTAAGCAATGTATATTTATATTGCCCCCAACAATCTGGGTCCTCATTTTACCTACCTCGGAAGGATGGAAGGATGAGTCAACCTTGAGCCGGTGAGATTTGAACAGCTGACCTGCGGATCACAGTCAGCTAAAGTGGCCTGCAGTACCCCACTCTAACCGCTGCGCCACCTCGGCTCTTTTTTGCCTCGTTTTCGTAATTTTTCAACACAGTTGTTAAGTGAAGCACTGCACTTGTTAACTTAGTAATAGGGTTGTAAAGTGAATCTGGCTTCCCCATCGATTTTGCTGGTCAGAAGGTCACAAAAGGGGATCACGCGTGACCCCAGGACACTGCAACCGTCATAAATACCGGCCAGTTGCCAAGCATCCGAAATCTGACCATGTGACCCTACAGATGCTGCAACCGCCATAAGTGTGAAAAACGGTCATACGTCACTTTTTTCAATGTCATTGGACCTTTGAACAGTCACTAAATGAATGGTTGCAATTCGAGGACTGCAGAGCATCGGGCAAAACACAGAAGGCTGTTATCTTCCCGCTGAAGTGGTACCTATTTATCTACTCACATTTGCATGCTTTCAAATTGCTAGGTGGGCAGGAGTTGGGGCAGGAAGGGGAGTTCGCCCCCTCCTGCAGCAGTCGGATCTCGAACCAGAGCTGATAGCTTTCCAGCTGACGAGCTTAGTTTCTTAACCACTGATCCCTCACGCCCACTCTTTTAAGGCCTACTATTTATATTATTATTATTATTTTATTTAATAGATTTGTATGCCGCCCAACTCCCAATGGGACTCTGGGCGGCTCACAGCATATTGAATACAAAATCTACAAAACTGTTAAAAGATTTAAGAACAAAATTAAAACAATATAAACAATTAAAACATTTTAAAACATTTTAAAAACACACAATTTAAAAACCGCATAATTCACTCATGGGGCCAAGAATCATTGGCCCCAGGCCTGTCGACAAAGCCATGTTTTTAATGCTTTTCTGAAGGCTGGCAGGGTGGGAATTATGCGGATCTCGGGGGGTAGTGTATTCCAGAGAGCCGGTGCCACCACAGAGAAGGCCCTCGTTCATGGGCCCGCCAGCCGACATTGTTTGGCTGACGGGACCACCAACAAACCAACTCTGTGGGCTCTAATCGGTCTTAGGGAGGTATGTTGGAGAAGGCGGTCTTGGGTGTAAACTGGTCCTAAGCCATGTAGGGCTTTAAAGATAATCACCAACACCTTGAATTGCGCTCGGAGCCCTATGGGCAGCCAGTGCAGTTCATGAAAAATGGGTGTCACATGGGTTAACTATTAACTGTTTTTAACGCACTGCAATTTTAATTTTGCATCCTAATCATTTTTATCGCCTACTTCCTCATTTGTTTTATGGTGAGTTCCTGGGAAGCGGCATAAAATGATGTGAAAAGACTGTCTGGAGAGGAATTCAACACATTACATGTGATAATTACATGGACTTGTCCTTGGAGTTTTGTGGGAAACAATACAGAGACTTGAGAAGCATCCATTAGCGGCAAGGACTGTGATTCAGATGGGAGGTGTTACGTCTCTGCTCCAGTTCTATTCTCTGTTCAGAGCTTTGAGGGAGGCAGTGACCCTTATTTGGATAACACCTGTTGCACATTAGAGCTGAACACTTGAAAACCGATGAGAATAGACATTGTCCTTGTTTAGTAAACTGTCCTCAAAGAGGCTGTTATGTTTGACAGACGTATCCTTTTGCCTTTCACTTCCCTCGCTTCCAGGGGTGGGCTTCAAAAATTTTAGCAAGGGGTTCTCCGCCCGGTTGCTGGGTAGGCGTGGGCATGGTGGGCATGGCCTAGTTGGCCTCCTGCACCACGGCGCGGGGGACATTTTTGCCCTCCCTGGGCTCCGGAGTTTTTCCTCGAGCCTCCGAGAGGGTGAAAACTGCCTCTCCGAACTCCAGAGGCCCTCTGAAAGTTTCCGGTCTTCCTGAACTTCCAGTAGGCCCATTTTTCACCCTCCCCGAGCCTCCACGCATGCCCTGCCCTTACCTGCATCCAAAACAAGCCGCGTGGGGACTCCTGGGAGGGGAGGGGAGGGGTGGGCTGGGCCAGCCAGGAGTAGGATTCGGGGGTTCTCCGAACGGCACAGAATCTTAGTTAGAGGTTCTCCCGAAGCCCTGCGAACCCCCAGCAACCCACCCCTGCTCGCTTCCCACTTTGGTAAAATACCACAGAGTTGCGTTGACTGGGCCACAACAAAACACAGCTTGAAAGACAGCTAAAGCAGAAAGACAATACAAACCATTGTAAAATTATTGAGAGGTTTGGGTAAGCAATGTGCTTGAGGGTCTTCTTTAAGTTGTAATAAAGAGAAGGGTTATTTTGATTCCAATGACAGTTTTCTCTACTCTACGACACTCGGCCTGCCATAGGGTCTAGTGGTTAAAGCACCAGGCTAGAAACCAGGAGACAGTGAGTTGTAGTCCTGCCATAGGCATGAAAGCTGGCTGGATGACTTTAGGCCAATCACCAGGAGATTGTGAGCTCTAGTCTCACCTTAGACATGAAAGCCGGCTAGGTGACTTAGGCCTATCACCAGGAGACAGTGAATTCTAGACCCTGCCTTAGGCATGAAGGCCAGTTGGGTGACTTTCTGTCAATCACCAGGAGATTGTGAGTTCTAGTGCTGCCTTAGGCATGAAAGCTGGCTGGGTGACTGAGCCAGTCACTCTCTGTCAGCCCAACTCACCTCACAGGGTTGTTGTTGCGTGGAAAATAGGAGGAGGAAGATGTGTTGAATATGTTCGCTGCCTTGCTAGTCATAAAAATAATAAAGTAAGGTGACCAGATTTTAACATTGGTAAAGAGGGACACCATTGACCGGGGTGGGTGGGTTCCTGATTAAAAATTTGGTCTATATGAAGCAACAAAAATTTTCATAGAAAATTATGTCCCCCCTAGTCCTTCTTTTCTCTAGACTAGTCAAACCCAAATTCTGCCACCATTCTTCATATGTTTTAGTCTCTAGGCCTTTAATCATCTTATTTGCTCTTCTTTGCACTTTCCCCCAAAATATCAACAACGTTTTTATAATGTGGTGACCCAAACTGGATGCAATATTCCAGGTGTGGCCTCTCTCTCTCTCTCTCTCTCTCTCTCTCTCTCTCTCTCTCTCTCCCTCCCTCCCTCCCTCCCTCCCTCCCTCCCTCCTGCTTGCCCCCTCCCCGGGCTCCCAACACCCCCTCCCCTCTTCGAAATCAAACTTGTCCCACCACCCAGTTGGAAGACGGTGCTGCTTCATCTTAATTCATTTGCAGCAACCAATCCGCCTGAGCGCGACCCCCCCCCCCGCCAGCCTGAGTTTGTTTTTGCTTCGTTTTCTCCCCAGAAAGCAAGTTTTCCCCCCTCTATTAACCTGTTACTTGAAATCGTGCCTTTCCCCTGCCCGGGCTGTCTGTCTGGCAGGTGCCTGCTTTCCAAGTCGGTGTGGAAGGGGGGGTGGAGGACGGGGGAACCTCGGGCACTCTCCTCCTCCTCCCCCCACCTCCGTCTTCCTAGTTTTGCTAGAAACCTTTTCAACCGCTCTGAAACACAAGTGCAAAGCGCCCCCCCCCCCCAGTGTTCGCTCTGCCCCGCCCCGCGCCGGCCTGTGAATGCAGGGCGCTGAATCGGAAGCCTGTCGTTCGGGTGCGTGTCTGGCTGGAGGAAGAAGCGGGGGCTGATTAGACAGAGCCTGACCCGACATGGCTGGCTTAAAACTCCCTGAGTTTTAACTCCCCCCCCCAATCTCGCACGCCCCCTTTTCAGGCCGATTTTTGGAAAGAATGCCCTAGCTTGTCATGCATTCTTTCCAAAAATTGGGACTTTTTAGAAACGCCTCGGGACGCGTGACAAATGTTTAAAAAGCGGGACTGTCCCGCCAAAAGCGGGACATCTGGTCACACTATAATAAAGGCAAGATACAAATGAATAAATAGATCCACACCCAGGATTGAGAATTCTGATAGCAGACTTTATGATTGTCTACAGATCTACTCTTCTGAATGCATATATGAAAATGAACGTTTTCCAATTAATTCCCACATTACCCCACTTCAGAGCATGGTAAGCAACTTAAAAAGACTATTCCATATCAAAATAAGCTTCTCAGTAGACTCAAATTTTGTCATATTTTTTTCTGATCATGCCCATCTGATACCAATTTATAAAAAATTAACATAAAGTACAAAATAATCAGGCCTGCATAAATTAAGTGTCGACGTTTCTGCCTGAATCCTGCCAACCAACATTTCTCATTTGGAATGTTTGAAGCTTGGAACATTTTGTACATTCTTTGTACCCTCCAGATGTTCTAGCCTACATCTCCCATAATCCCTCACCCGCATTGCCACAATGATTAACATTTATCTCCAATCCATAAAATTTGAAGTCTTGCCCGATCTGGTGCCTGGAGGATGTGCTAGGCTACAGCTGCGATAATTAAGGCTAATTAGCATGGCAGGAAAAAGTATCTTCTCTCCATGGATCAAAGCAATTATTCCCATATTTGCAAAACATCAGGTGGAAGAGCCATTTTGATGTAGTGATTTAAGGTGCTAGCCTAGAAATCAGGAGATGGGAAATTCTAGTCCTGCCCTAGCCATAACAGCTGGCTCAGTGAGTTTGGGCCAATCCCCACGAGACCGTGAGTTCTAGTCTCACTTTAGCCATGAACGCTGGCTAGGTGATTTGGGGTCAATCACCAGAGGATGGTGAGTTCTAGCTCACCTTAGGCATGAAAGCTGTCCGGGTGACTTTGAGCCAGTCCCTCTCTTTAGGGTGGGGTGGGGGAAAGGGGAGAAATTGTTTTGAGACAATTTTACATCTGAGGTCTCCCCCGTGTATGCATGGTGTTGTATGTCTTTTTTAAACTTTTTTAAAATTGTTTTTAATGATTTTATTGTTTGGTGTTCTTTAAAATGCTGTACGCCGCCCTGAGTCCTTAGGGAGTAGGGCGGCATAGAAGAATTCATAAATAAATAAATAAATAAATAAATAAATAAATAAATAAATAAATAAATAAATAAATAAATAAATAAATAAATAAATAAATAAATAAATAAATAAATAAACAAACAAACAAACAAACAAACAAGTAAGTAAGTAAGTAAGTAAGTAAGTAAGTAAATAAATAAATAAATAAATAAATAAATAAATAAATAAATAAATAAACAAATAAATAAATAAGACAAAGTCGCCCGGAGTCCGTGAGAGTGAGTTGGGTGGCCATATAAATTTCCTTAAATAAATAAATTCACACAGTTGGTGAGGCCTGATATCCCCAATGAAGACACTCAAACGCGAATGAAAAATAATCAAACCACAGATCATTTTATTACATGTATTGATTAACAATACCTTGCTAATGTCTTTTCCTAAGGACTTGCCTTTTATTGATGTCTTTGCTTGCTTGTTTGATGGATGTCTGTTCTTTCTTTCTCATTTTTTCCACTACTAAATGCATCCGTCTGGCTGACGATCTTAACTGGGGCTTATTTGGGGGGGGGGGGGGGTAGGGCATATATTACGAGCATCCTGAAAAATCATGCTAAGGCTTATTTTCCGCTTGGGTCTTATTTTTGGAGAAACACAGTATAAAGGATGATACTGGGATGATCATGGCAGACCTGAAGGAGGCGGTGTGAGACAGAGGGGCATGGAGACTATTGATCCATAGAATGGCCAAGGGTCAGACACAACTGAATGGTTGACGATGATGAACTTGGAAAAGTAATTAATTTAATAAAATTTGAACCATTTTTATGGCAATAGCATTTAGGCTTAAGGCTTAGAAACCAGCCCTGCAGCACTCTCTGAGTGGTTTTACAATGTAGAAGCATTATTTGCATATTGCCCCAACAATCTGGGTCCTCATTTTACCGACCTCAGAGGGATGGAAAGCTGAGTCAACCTTGAGCCGGTCAGGATCAAACTCCTGGCAGTGGGCAGAGTTAGCCAGCAATACTGCATTCTAACCACTGCATCTCCAGGGCTCTGGTGTGTTTTATTAATTGGGGAGTTATAGATGTCATTTGAAAAGATGAGAGAACCACTGGTGATCAGAGATATGGTGGTGCCATCTCTACCCATAGATGTTATGTTTCCTTCTTAGCCAGCCTATTGCCTTTGCAGAGCATTTAAACCCTGCAAAAAAAATGGACAACCACCAGCGGTGAAATCTACTTACCTTCCCTACCAGTTCGGAAGCATGAAAAAAGAAAATGGCGGCATCTAGGCAGGTGGGCGGAGCCTCGCTCTGCTGCCACTACCGGTTCTCCGAACCACCAGCAGCAGCCGCTACCGGTACGCCCGAACCAGGCCGAACCGGTAGCATTTCACCCCTGACAACCACCCAACAAATATCTGTACAACCAGGTTCCTGATGACATTATTTCAAAGCAATTATTTGTTAAGATGATAACCTCGATTCCAATTTGCAGTGACAGGAGTTCATGGCAGATTAGAGACGGTTTACTGGAGCTGACAGTTTTGACCTCAGCATGCTAATGACATTATCAGCTGTCTTGTATGTTGGCACCGAGCAAGGCTGATGCATTTGGTTTCTCGCTAATTTAAGCAATTTTTCAAGAGCTGCGGAGTCTCCAGTGAAAACACACCAGTGTGCTTCTTAAACTGGAACAGAAAACACTCTGTGCTTATTTAACGTGCTTCGGAGCTGCAGATCAATGGCTCCTTTTCACTTCAGAGCCTGCCTGCTTTATTGTCGTGGTTTTGAGTTCACATTTAATTAGCACAAAGCTAATTAGCACAAAGCCGTACAGGACAACAAAAGATGTCCATCAAAGGTTAGAACCATGACGTCAGGGATGAAACAGGAACACCATTAATGGGATACTGAAAGAGGAGAGACAGGTTAGTCCTGAAAGGTAGCTGGATCAGATCCTTCTGATTCTACTTTATTTATCAAATTTTGAAACTGCCCATCCAGTGGTGGGCTGCAACTGGTTTAACAACCAGTTTGGTGATCGCGTGCTTTGCGCGTGTGCACCTAACGCGCTTGCACTCAGCGTTCAAAATACAGCAATTTGAAGCTCAGCTGCTTACCTTCTAAGGCAGCCCCAGTAAGTAGAACAGCGGAGGTGCGGAAATCAGCTGTGCCCGCGAATCAGCTGAGCTAGAAAGAAGGAAATATAAGACGGGATAAGGTAGGTGAGGGTGGGCGGGGCCAGCTGATCGTCGGAACTACCAGTTCGCCTGAACCAGTCCGAACCGGCAGTAGCCCACCACTCTGCCCATCTCTCTCAGAGAGGCGGTGTGCAAATAAAATACAGGTAGTCCTCGAGGTACGACCACAATTGAGCCCGAAATTTATGTTGCTAAGTGAGACGTATGACCTTTCTTGCCACAATTGCTATCTATCTATCTATCAATCATATCATATCATATCATATCTCTCTCCCTCCACCCACCCACCCACCCATCTATTGTCTGTCTGTCTGTCTGTCTGTCTGTCTGTCTATCATATCATATCATATCATATCATATCATATCATATCATATCATATCATATCATATCATATCATATCATATCTCTCCGTCCACCCAGCCACCCACCCACCCATCCATCTATTGTCTGTCTGTCTGTCTGTCTGTGCAGAAGCAAAAAACAAACAAACAAAACAAAATGGCGCTGTCTATGGCGCCATAGAGGGCGCCATAGACAGCGCCATTTTGTTTTGTTTGTTTGTTTTTTGAGAGAGCCGAGAGAGCCGGTTTTGTTTTGTTTGTTTGTTTTCTGAGAGAGCCGAGAGAGTCGGTTCGGGGGCGTGCCAGGCCTGGGTTGCTGCCTGTTCTAGCGACCCAGGCCGCCAAGTTACTACCGGTTCTATAGAACCAGTCCGAACCGGCAGGAACCCACCTCTGATAAAGATAGAGATGATAGAGATAGAGATAGAGATAGAGATGATAGAGAGAGAGATGAGAGAGAGAGAGAGAGAGAGAGAGAGAGAGAGAGAGAGAGAGAGAGAGAGAGAGAGAGAGAGAGAGAGAGAGAGAGAGAGAGAGAGAGAGAGAGGTGGAGAGATATCCCTCCACCCACCCGCCCGCCTATCCATCCGCCCATCCATCTATCATCTGTCTGTCTGTCTATCCAGCCCTCCTTCCCTCCGTCCTCCTATTAAGAAACAGGGCTGATCTGAGCCAATATGTTAAACTGCAAACAAAGTGACAGTGACTGGCATTCACCATATTTATGAGAATATCTCCATTAAGTTTCCAACTGACTTGGTGAACCAAAGGAACGAATATCCATCTAATACTGTGGCGACTCTGTGTGATATTTAAAAACAGTAATTGCATTAACTTAATTGGAGGGCTGCAACTGAGAAACTAACATCATAGCAAATACACGCATAGAGAGATAAAATGATTAATTAAGATCTAAGGAACACAAGAACACGCCAAGAAAATAAAAACAGAGATCACACCCTCCTCCATATCTGCTGTCATCTCTTGCTGTCTCTGATATAAATACTCTTTATAGTAAATCATGTTGTCAAATAAAATTTGGGAAAATTGGGGAAAAGAGGCAGCCTGTAAGGGAAATAAAAACGTTTCTTTTTGTCTTATTTGGTGGCACTTTCGATGTGCAAGATTTATTTATTTATTTATTTAATTGCATTTGTATGCCGCCCAACTCCCAAAGGACAAATGAGACATTTAGAACCTTCCTTTTCAATTAATATTCTGTTAGTAAAGAATTTTCTGCTTCTTCGTCAGTTGCCCGTTCGTTCCAGACATTTAATTCCATCGCTTCTAGAAAACAAACAATTTATCTTCATTGTTTCTTGGGTGAAAAGCAAAACGTCGTCAAAGAAAAACCAAAAAGTCCAGTTGCCTCTTGAAAAAGCACATTTGGGATTAATTTCCACTGATCAGATTAGGGTAACATTAACAGATTAGATTAACTTTTATTCATTTATTTTATTATTTATTTATTATTCGCACGTATGCCGCCCACTCCACAGAGACTCTGGGCGGCTCACAACAATAAGAAATCTACATGCAAACAATGAATATAGAAAAAAAACATTAAAAACAATAATTATTAAAAACATTTAAAAATGTTAAAAAAACAACAATTTAAAAACGCCATACAATTAATTCATTCATTGAGCCAAGAGTGCTCGATGTTATATTGAAATCATTGGCCCCAGGCCTGTCAACAAAGCCAGGTTTTTAGCACTTTTCTGAAGGCTGGCAGGGTGGGAATAGTGCGGATCTCCGGGGGGGGAGTGTATTCCAGAGAGCCAGTGCTGCCACAGAGAAGGCCCTCATTCGTAGGACCGCCAGCTGACATTGTTTGGCTGACGGGACCACCAGCAGACCAACCCTGTGGGCTCTAATCGGTCTTAGAGAGGTGTGTTGAAGAAGGCGGTCTCGGAGGTAAACTGGTCCTAAGCCATGTAGGGCTTTAAAGGTAATCACCAACACCTTGAATTGCGCTCGGAGACCTATGGGCAGCCAGTGCAGTTTGCGAAGGATGGGTGTCACATGGGTGTATCTAGGGACACCCATCACTACATGCGCCACCGCATTCTACACGCGCCGCCGCACTACATGCGCCGCCGCAAGAGCCGAGGTGGCGCAGTGGTTAAAGTGCAGCACTGCAGTTCAGCAGTTCAGCTGTTCAAATCTCACTGGTTCAAGGTTGACTCAGCCTTCTAGCCTTCCGAGGTTGGTAAAATGAGGACCCAGATTGTTGGGGGCAATATCCTGAACTCTGTAAACCGCTTAGAAAGGGCTGTAAAGCACTATGAAGCGGTATATAAGTCTAAGTGCTATTGCTATTGCTATTGCTATTCTGCACTAGCTGTAGTCTCCGAACGTTCTTCAAGGGTAGCCCCATGAAGAATGTGTTGCAGTAGTCAAGACGTGAGGTAACAAGGGAGTGAGTGACTGTGAGTAGTGCCTCCCGGTCCAAAAAAGGGCACAACTGCTGCACAAGACGAACCTATGCAAAGGTCCCTCTGGCCACAGCTGTTACTGTTGTGAGCCACCCAGAGTCTCTGTGGAGTGGGCGGCATACAAATGCAACAAATACCAAATAAATAAATAAATAAATAAATAAATAAATAAATAAATAAATAAATAAATAAATAAATGAATGAATGAATGAATGAATGAATGAATGAATGAATGAATGAATGAATAAATAAATAAATAAATAAATAAATAAATAAATAAATGTTCCAATTTTAGCTGTGGATCCAGATTCAATTGATCAGATTAGGCTAAAGTGATGCACAATTTTTATTTTATTTTATTTTAGGGTACTTTAAGATCTCTAACATTGATTTTTTTAAAATAAAAATAATAAAATAAAATAAAAGAGGTTTACCAAACATTTATTAAACATTTTAGACAGTAAGTCATGACCTTTCTATTTAAGCAAACATTTTCAATCTCTTCAAAGAATAAACTGCTATTGATATATATGCCTAATACACTAGCTAATCTCTGATGGAAGGATGTTGATTTTTTTAAAAAAAAAATATGAAGCTAAACGTTATCCTTTTCTTATATATTATTTTTGGCATCATTCTGTTCTTCTGTAGGAGTAATGGACCATTCATACCTAAATAAAGAAAATAAAATTCTTTTCAAAATTCGCACTTCCTACTTCTTTTCCATTTCCTTTCCTTCTCTTCCACATCCAAAAGTTCAAGAATAATTAATGTACAGAAAAGACTTTCTGAAAAGTCTAAATCATCTACTTTTGTGTACAAATAATCCTCGACTAACAACAGCACTGAAAAAAGTGACTTATGACCAATTTTCACACTTATGACTGTTGCAGCATCTCCATGGTCATGTGATCAAAATTCAGACGCTTGGCAGCTGGCTCATATTTATGACGGTTACAGCATCCTAAGGTCATGTCATCCCCTTTTGAGACCTTCCGACAAGCAAAATCAATGGGGAAGGCAGATTAGCAATAGCAATAGCACTTAGACTTATATACCGCTTCATAGTGCTTTACAGCCCTCTCTAAGCGGTTTACAGAGTTCAGCATATTGCCCCCAACAATCTGGGTCCTCATTTTACCCACCTCGGAAGGATGGAAGGCTGAGTCAACCTTGAGCCTAGTGAGATTTGAACAGCTGAACTGCTGAACTAGCAGTCAGCCTGCACTCGCAGCATTTAACCACTGCACCACTTCAGCTCCTTCAGATTCACTTAACAACCTTATCAACTGCAGTGATTCACTTAACATCTTAACAACTGGGTTCATATTTATGACGGTTGCAGTGTTCCGGGGTCATGTGATCACCTTTTGTGACTACTGTCCCTGACAAGCAAAGTCAATGGGGAAGCCACATCCACTTAAACACTGTCTTCCCAGTTAAACAACTGCAGTGATTCACTTAACAACTGTGGCGAGAAAGGTTGTAAAATGGGGCAAAACTCATTAACAACTGTCTCACTTAGCAACAGAAAGTTTGGGCTCAATTGTGGTCATAAGTCGAGGACTATCTACCCTGTTTCCCCCAAAATAAAACATCCCCTGATAATATGCCCAATCGGGCTTTTGAGTTCATGGCAATAAGGCCAAGCGCTTATTTCAGGGTTCAAAAAAATATAAGACAGGGTTTTATTTTGGGGGAAACACGGTATCTTCTGCAACATCACAAATATTATGATCTTCACCACCAGCCCTTTCCATACTGGGTCTATTTGAAAAAAAGCTTAATTTTTTTATGGATAACAATTAGCCTGCCTAATTTGGTTGAATAAGATTTCAAACAATTACCTCCTAATTATTAAAGCTTTTCTTCCCCATCTGAATAATTTTCCGCTTAGGTACAGCTATTCCTGTTTCTCTTTTTCGGGAAACACAATATTACAGTCGATGCCATGTATTTATAAATTTCTTTCTTTCTCCTGGCATATCCAATGTTCTGCTGAACTACAATGGGAAAACCATGGACTGCTGAGAATTTAATAACATGATTTGATTCTAGCTTGAACAATCTTTTTTTTTGTAATAAGTTTTTTATTTTATTACATGTAAAAATTCCAACTTCAATTGAACAGTGTGTGTTGTCTGGGTACAAGTCATTTTAGGAAGTAATAATCAAAGTGTTTACAATAATATTCACTGCATTAATATCAATTATACTAATATTAATAATGTTATGTATTAAACTGTATACATGGTTTCACCCAGGTCTAGCTGAGCGGGAGAATGCACAAACGCTATTGGTTGAGGCATCTGACAGCTCCCTATAAATAAGGTGACCAACTTTTTTACAATGAAAAGGAGGACAAATAAATTGAAAAAAAATATCGTAAATAAAAGAAACATTTTATTCATTGCAACAATAATACACTATAATATGATATATTGTATGCATAATAAAAACATTTGTAACATTTTATATTGTAATTATGCTTACATGCCTGTTAATTATTATTTAAATGAGTACTTTTCCATTGAATTAATATTTTTTGTCAATGTATCATCTTCTAACAATATATTGGAAATATCTGAACAAGAAATATCCTTCAAATTGAATTTTACGGCAAGTGCTGCAGCTAGAGTATCAACATAACATAAGAAATAAACAAAGCCACTTGCACGCGGTGCTCTCTCTCAAGGTCTCCCGTGCGGAGCGCATGTGTCTCATAATCACATCTTATACCGCACTGTACCGAGCCTTGATGAATCGTCATGTCAAATACAAATACGTCACATAACGCGCAACAGATTAGTCTTCAAGTATCGAAAAGGAGGACATGTAGGAGGACACTTTTCGAGGGAGGACAGAACTTACAAAAGAAGGACTGTCCTCCCTAAAGGAGGACGATTGGTCACCTTACTATAAAAGAGCTAGCTGTCAGACTGTAAGTTGCTGGTTGTACAGAGAAGTTGCCTAGTAAATAAGTGTTCCTTGAAGTCTGTCTCCTGTCGTTATTCCCACAACTCAACAAATAACAATAATAATCATACTATTTGTTTAACCAATTTAACATATCTTCCTTATATCACTGATCCTTTCATATGCTTTCCTGTTTCTAGCTCCTGTTTTTGTCAGCTACCCATTGATAAAATAAGTCCCAAGTAAAAAAATATTCAGTTTCTTTATTTTCCTTAATTGTGTTAGCTTGTCCATTTCTGCACATTCTAATATTTTTCTAATCACGTCTTCATCTGTTGGGATCTCTTCACTTTTCCATTGTTGTGCAAATATTATTCTCGCTGCTGTTAATACATGCAAAATCAGATATACATTCCCTTTATCATACTTGTCTGGTAAAATGCCAGGCAAAATTGTCTCTGGTTTCAAGTCTATATGTTATTTTATCATTTTTTCCAGCCATGTACCATATTTTTTGGAGTATAAGATGCACCTTTTTCCCCCCTAAAAGAAGGTGGAAATGTTGGTGCATCTTATACACCGAATACAACCATTTTTGGCCTTCCGAAGCCCCGCCCCCATGTCCCATTTTTGCAAAAAATGGGCCCGTTTTTCGCAAAAATGGGGTGCGCAGAGGGTTTGGGACAGCGGTGGGTTGCTCTCTTACCGGTGCCGGTGCGCTGCGCACGCATCTCCATGCTTCGGGTGCATGTGCGCTCGCTTCGTACGCGCGGGTGCTCGCTTCGGGCACGCATGCGTGCTTTGGGTGCCCGCACCCCCTAGCGCGATTTTGCTTCCACGCATGCGCGGAAGCAAAATCGCGCCGAAATGATCATGCCCAAATAAATTCCAAAACTGTCCTTAGCATCCTTTTAACTTAGAACCAGTATCTAAATATACTTGTCAACTCTGAAGCGAACCTGACTGGGGCCATTTTGAAGGCTTCAGGGTTGCCACAGTACGAAGAAGAGATAGGGAGGGGGAACATAGTCAGATGGGGGTTTGTTGCCAAAACAAAGTTTCCTGTGGGGACCAAGGACATTCCAACAGGTGCCTGGGGAGAGGAGGAGCACTCTGTCCAGGCAACCAGCCAGCACCTCGATTGGATAATGTGACTGATTGTTTAGGGAAAGGGGGAACTTTCACTTTTTAATCAGGTGAAAACCGCCAGAACTTTCAGAGTCAGTTTTCACCAGGTTGTGCCAATATGATATCTCCAATAAAATTGTTCTTTGAGGAACTTGCTTGCCTCGGAGTTCTGCTTTCTATGGAGCTTTACTTGGAACCCTGACAATACTATTGTCGGTCCTTACAGTACAGCTTTCCTCAACTTACAACAGTTCATATAGTGAACGTTCAAAGCTACAATGACTTATGACCTTTTTTCACACTTATGAGCCTTGTAGCATCTCCATAATTATGTGAACAAAATTAACATGTCCCACGGTCATGTAATCACCTTTTGCGACCTTCTGACAAACAAAGTCAATGGGGAAGCCAGATTCACCATCTGATTTCTTCTCTTGCCAAGTTTTGCAAGGGGGGCAGAACTTGAAATCCATCAGATATTAATCCTTTGGCATCCAAAGCAGCCAGCTCAAAAGGATCACACATGCAAGCACAGACACACACTTACCGTGCTTAAGGGAAAGGAGATGATAAATCCAAAGGGATTAATCATGCTAGCCTCTAACCATAAACTCAAGAGAGGGCTGGCTTTTAGTATGCTGTTATTATTACATTATTCCGATTATTCCGATCTGCATACAGTAAATTTGTTAGTTGTTAAAGTGACAAAAGATCAGAATCCCTTTATGAATATGACTGTCAGTCTAAAGGAAAACTAAATCCTTGAAGACTCTCTTCATTACAGAAACTCCTCAATTTACAACCATTCGTTTAGTGATGTTCAAAGTTGCAAAAGCACTGAAAAAGGTAATGTACGGCCAGACCTCACTCTTACAACTATTGCGGTATCCCCAAGGTCACGTGATCAAAATTCAGGCGCTTGGCAACTGGCATGTACTTATAACAGTTGCACGGTCCCAGGGTCATGTGATCACTGCCCTCAAGACGTATTATTTTTATCAAGCCGGGCTGGCGTGAAAAAGTTTTTGGGGTTTTTTAAAATTTTAAGATTTTACTAAATTTTAATTGTATTAAATTAGGGCCACATAGAATATTTTCTTTTAAATGTATTTTAATGTTTATATTGTATTTTTTACTTGGCTGTTCACCGCCCTGAGTCCCCTGGAGAAGGGCGGTATATAAATTTAATTAAACTAAACTAAACTATCTGTATGTTTCCCAGCCGGCTTCTGACAAGCAGTCAATGGAGGGAGCCAAATTGGCTTACTATCAATGTGCTTTATGCACATTATTCAACAGGAGAGATTCACTCCACAATTACGACAAGAAAGTTCATAAAATAGGGCGCAACTCACTTAACAACTATCTTGCTTAGCAATGGAAACTTTAGGTTCAGTTGCGGTTGTAAGTCAAGGACTACCGTATTTTTCAGAGTATAAGACGCACCTTAGTTTTTGGGGAGGAAACTATCTTGCTTAGCAATGGAAACTATTGCTATTGCTATTGCTATTGCTTAGTCTGGTCAGCTTCAGCACATTAGTTTGCTGGTTTTGAGCTCACGTGCTTGCTTTTTATCCCCTGGTTGGGGATAAAAAACAGTTTCTAAAACACTTCACTTCTCTCTCTCTCTTCAGAGAGAGAAACAATGAGAAAAGCAGGCAAAGGGAAGATTGCTTCACTAGCAAAGCAGGATCGCTTCACTGTTAGCACCTTGTTAGGGCTGAAAAAAGGCTCAGCTGATTGTCGGAGGGAGCAGCAATGAAAAAAGCAGGCAAAGGGAAGATCACTTAGCTAGTAAAGCACGGAAGATCGCGTTAGCACCTCATTAGGGCTGAAAAAAAGCTTAGTAAAAGCTACATTCGGAGTATAAGACGCACCCAAATTTTCAGCCTCTTTTAGGGGAGAAAAAGGTGTGTCTTATACTCCAAAAAATACGGTACTTGTATTCAACCATTGGCAGCTAAATATAGATGCAAGTTGTTCATTGCTAACACTTTGGAGCAGGGGTGGGTTCCACTTGCCTTCCCCTACCGGTTCGCATCGCGACGGAAGTCACGTCGCGCAAAACACCCGGAAATGACCATCTGCGTATGCGCAGAAGCCTTTGCACATGCGCAGAGGGGGGTTTTTTTGCAAGCCGCGGCGACCAGAGGCCTGGTTCGGGTGCGCAGACCACCGGTCAACACTGCCGGTTCGGCAAGCGGCGGTAAATTTCCGCTATCGGTTCTAAAGAACCGGTCCGAACTGGCAGCAACCAACCACTGCTTTGGAGTGATGCAATGATATAGCTGGGAGAAAAATTATACCAATCAACCTCTGGGAGCCCGGCAGAAGAGTTGATCCATTTCAATGCCAGCTATCAAAACAGCACGATCTGTCTAGAAAGCATCCAAAGTTATAAGTACCCTGTCATTTGCAAAATACGTGTTATTTATCTCACACAGTAAAGCATTCAGTTAAAAGCTCTTTTGAGTATGGTGAAGAAGTATATGACAATGCAGGTATTTGCAACTTTTCAAAAGTGAATCCCAGTGCCAGGAAGGAAAGGGTAATTGTCTATGGAGATTCTCAGTCATCCAGGTCATGGTTGTCCCAAAGGTGCTTTTTTTTCAATAGGCAACTGGACTTTTGTTTTTTCCTTGAAGACATTTCGCTTCTCGTCCAAGAAGCTTCTTCAGCTCTGACTGGATGGTGGGGAATGGAAGGATTTATACTCCTTGCAGCAAGCTGGTCATTTGCATTCTTTGAGAGAGACACCGGTGTGCTGGTAATTGCTCAGCACATCCAACATCATTAAGCCTCTGAGCCACCACTTGCCCAATAGCAAAGTCAATGGGGAAGCCAGATTCACTTAACAACCATGTTACTAACTTAACAATTATAGTAATTCACTTTTAACTAATGTTGGAGACATTAGCATATAGCTGGAAGGGAACTTGGAGGACTTCTAGTCCAACCCCCTGCTCAAGCAGGAGACCCTATACCATTTCAGACAAGTGGCTGTCCAGTCTCTTCTTAAAAACCTCCAGCGATGAAGCACCCACAACTTCTGAAGTGAAGCTCTTCCACTGGTTAATTGTCCTCACTGTTAGGAAGTTTCTCCTTAATTGCAGGTTGCTGCTCTCCTTGATTAGTTTCCATCCATTGTTTCTAAACCTGTGGACTTCATGTTGGGATGAGAATAAAATCTCATAGAGGCGATTTGGATCTTTTACTTGGAATTCAGACAGTTAGAAATAAAGCCAAGATTAAAAGTCTAATAGAAAATATTTATTTCAGTACAAAAACAATAAATCCTGAATAATTACATCTTTGCTAAGAAACACGACCGTTCAGGTCAACAGACAAGGCAGAAGAAGAAGAATGGTGGCTTAGGAATGCACACATGTGCAAAGAACATCATATCACGTGTTCTGCTAGTATTGGAATGTACCATCATATTTAAGATAGGGGTGCAGCACCCTGCATAGACATACAACTGACAATATTCACACTTCAACTCCCAGATTTCCCCACCCTGCCCTAAAGGAAGTTTTACCTGGGATGCTGAATAGAAATTCAGATTGAATTAACAGGACACCGCCTTCTTCAAAATGGCAGAATTGCGTCAGTGAGATTTATTTATTTATTTTATTTATTTTGGTTTTCTTATATGCCGCCCTACTCCCGAGGGACTCAGGGCGGCGTACAGCAAAGAAAATACAAGAAACCAACAATAAACATAATTAAAATCGAATACAAAAATTAAAAATTCCAATATTAAAAAACATCCATCAACCAAACATACCTGGGGGAGAGCTCAGATGGATTCGTCTCTAACCCCCTGCCTGCAGGAAAAGCCATGTCTTAACGGCCTTTCGGAAGGCCAGCAGGGTGGGGATGGTTCGGGTCTCTGGGGGAAGTTGGTTCCAGAGCACGGGGCCCCCCACAGAGAAGGCTCTCCCCCAGGGCCCGCCAGTCGGCATTGCTTGGCTGACGGGACCTGGAGGAGGCCAACTCTGTGGGCCCTAACCGGTCGAAGGGAAGTATGAGGCAGAATGCAGTCCCGGAGATAGCCTGGTCCTAAGCCATGAAGGGCTTTAAAGATGATGGTGACCTTTACAAAAACGTCTATCGGGGCATAACACTCACAGTGAGATAATGGAAATAAGGGCTCCTCATGTCACCGTACTTTACTTGGATGGACACAAGTATATGCGTTAAGCCAGCCCTACAGGCATGGGAATTCTTCAGGATATACACACATACACAGCCAAGTTTGCAATCTTAAAAGAAATGAGCCGGAGATAGCAATGTGGATGATATTAAGAATTGAGTTTTCTTTGTTTGGCAAGCATTTTTAGAAGCGGATTGTTCTTCTACTCCCTAGTGCTAAGAGAGAGAGAGAGAGACCAGCCTAAAATACCTATAGCTAAACCCTAGTATTGTATAGTGGGCTTCAGTAGGCAAGAAGCAGACCGGCATAGCTACAACAGCATTTATTGACTCAAAACTGGAACTGAGGAACAGCAGGCAAATGCCTGTAATTTATACTCTAGGCCAGTGATGGCGAACCGTCGCCCGGAAATGTCGCGCCTGCGTGCGCGCTCTCATTGGGGCCGCACTCCGGAAAAACCGAACTTCCGGGTTCTAACGTGCCTGCGCGCCCAATGATCAGCTGGCCGGCACGCATGAGCAAGCTGGTCTTTGGCACTGCTATGCGCGCGAAGGGATCGCTTTCTGGAAAAGCCGAACTTCCAGGTTCTGGCGCGCATGCACACCCGACAATCAGCTGGCCAGTGCACATGCGCAGACTGGTTTTCGGCACTGCCGTGCATGCGAAGGACAGCTGATTGTTGCATGCACATGCGCGCCAGAAACCCAGAAGACAAACAGGCAAGGCCGTGCGTGCCGGGTGACATGGCTTCACGTGCCACTTTGGCCATGCATGTCATAGGTTCGCCATCACAGCTCTAGCCCACAGAGCCTTAACCAATCATAATCCTTGAAAAAGCCCGCCCAAATATGAATGTTCAACGTTTCCCTCCAAAACAGTTGGAGTTAACAGTTAGGGTCATCTAAAGGTTAGTTTCACTTTAGCACAAAACAGTTGGAGTTAACAGGGTCATCTAAAGGTTAGTTTCACTTTAGCAGGGCTTAACACAACTATATACTGTATATTCAATACATGACACCTAGTTTCCAGCAATTATCAACCTGATAACCAAGTTGACATTCTCAATTGATGTCTCCCATTATGTATTCTAGTTACAGATATATGAATGGCTAAACGTCCCCATTTGTTTTACTGCCTACATTAACAGAAAAACAGAGTGGGAAGGGACCTTGGAGGTCTTCTAGTCCAACTCCCTATTCTGGCAGGAAACCTTCTATCATTTCAGTCAAATGGTTGTCTCACTTCTTCTTAACCTCCAGTGAGGGAGCACCCACAACTTCTGAAAACGGATTAATTGTTCTCACTGTCAGGAAATTTCTCTTTAGCTCTAGACTGGATCTCTCTTTAATGATTTTCCATCCGTTACTTCTTGTCCTGCCCTCAGGTGCTTTGTAGAATAAGTTGCCCCCCCTCCTCTCTGTGACGGGCTGTCAAAGATTGGAACACTGCTATCATGTCACCCCCTGCTCCTTCTTTTCATTAAATTAGACATGCCCAATTAACGGATAAACCTAGTCCACCGGATTCTCTTGAGCATTTTAAAAATACAGTTTGAAGGAAATGGCATAACTTTCTTACCCTCGCAGTGGCTTTTCACCCAACCCCTCCTAACTGGCATAATGGTTAGCATAAACCCATTTCTAAAATCAAAGAGAAATCACTGCTCTTCCCTTCTTTCACATGTAAATTTCCATCAAGTGGGCGATTTGAATGCAAATTTCCTCAGCTAAGTTTTAAAAAGGAATACTTGCACGGAAACTTTTTTTTCCCCAATCTCTCTCTTTGTGCGTGAATATTTCTGAAAGAACAGAACAGGATAACAGAGTTGGAAAGGGACCTTGTAGGTCATCTAGTCCAACCCCCCCACCCAAGCAGGAGACCCTACACCATTTCTGACAAATGGCAGTCCAATCTCTTACTGAAAGCTTCCAGTGATGAAGCTCCCACAACTTCCGAAGGCAATTTCTGTTCCATTGCTTGATGGTTCTCACTGTCAGAAAGTTCCTCCTTATTTCCAGGTTGAATCTCTCCTTGAGTTTCCTTCCATTATTCCTTGTCTGGCCTTTGGGTGCCCTGGAAAATAGCTTGACCCCCCTCCTCTCTGTGACAGCCCCTCAAATATTGGAACACTGCTATCATGTCACTACCACTGTTCCCTCTAAGCTGCGCAGCTGCGCGGCTGCACACGTAGCAAGAGAACACTGCGCGGAAGTTTCTAACTTCCGCGTGGCATTTTCCAATGGCAGAGGCTATGCGCCTGCGCGGCTGCACACATGAAAAGAGAACGTTTTTAACTGCCGCACGCCATTTTCTAATTTTACAGGGAACATTGGTCACCACTCGTCCTTCTCTTCACTAGACTAGCCATGCCCAGTTCCTGTAACCATTCTTCATGTGTTTTAGCTTCCAGTCCCCTAATCATCCTGGTTGCTCTTCTCTGCACTTTTTCTAGAGTCTCAGCATCTTTTTTATAGTGTGGTGACCAAAACATGATGCAGTATTCTAGGTGTGGTCTTACTAAGGCTTTATAGAGTGGTACCCTGTTTCCCTCAAAATAAGACATCCCCTGATAATAAGCCCAATCGGGCTTTTGTGTGCATGGCAATAAGGCCAAGCGCTTATTTCAGGGTTCCAAAAAATATAAGACAGGGCAGGGGTGAAATGCTCCCGGTTTGGGCGGGCCGGTCGGTCGTCGTTGAGCCGATAGAGACGATAGCATTCGCAGTGCGAGCCTTCCCCCACCTGCTTCCCCCGCCCACCTGGATGCCGCTATTTGGGTTCTTTTACCCTCTGCGTATGCACAAAGCATTCTGCGCATGCACAGAGGGTAAAAGAACCCAAATGGCGGCGTCCAGGGGGGCGGGGGAAGCGAATGGGGGAAGGCTCGCGCTGTGATCGCTATCGGCTCTATCGGCTCTACAACGACCGACTGGCCCGCCCAAACCGGGAGCATTTCACCACTGAGATAGGGTCTTATTTTCGGGGAAACACGGTATTAATATCTCACATGATCTGATGAACAAGTACTAGAAGATTTTGCTGTTAACGTTCGTGGCAGCATAGAAGAACAATAGACGGACTGCACGAGAAAAGGATTGGATACATCGATTTCAACTCGCTGCTTATTCAGGAACCCATATTGAACCATCCCTGAGATGACTGTCTTATCTTCTACAAGGCAGTCCTCAACCTATGACCACAAATTTTTGTTGCTTAGTGAGACATTTATTAAGTGAGTTTTGCCCTGTTGTAACTTTGAATGGTCACTAAACGAATTGTTGTAAGTCAAGAACAACCAGTTCTTGACCATGTCTTGAATTCAGCACCTTTCCTACTCAGTTATTCCAGCGCCAGTGGTTCTAACACTTAGGTAGGGTTGTTTCTTTTCTCCTAATGCAGGGGTGGCCAAACTATGGTTCTTTGAGGACCTGTGGACTTCAACTCCCAGAATTCCTGAGCTAGCCATGCATGCGTGGCTAGCTCAGGAATTCTGGGAGTTGAAGTCCACAGATCCTCAATGAACCATAGTTTGGCCACCCCTGTCCTAACTACTAGAATAGAAACTGTCTTCCTGTGATTTAAATCCATTATTCCATATACAGGGAGTCCTCGACTTTCAACGATTTATTTCATGTCCATCTGAAGTTGCAATGGCACTGAAAAAAGTTACTTATGTCTGTTTTTCACACTTATCACCATGGCAGCATCCCCGTGTGATCAAAATTCAGATGCTTGGCAAATGGTTCGTATTTATGACGGTCGCGGTGTCCAGGAGGTCATGTGATCCTTTTTGCAACCTTCTGACAAGCAAAGTCAATGGAGAAGCCGGATCCACTTAACAACCGTGTGACAACTTAACAGTGTTAAGTTAGTTATTGCAGTGATTGACTTAACCATTGTGGCAAGAAAGGCCATAAAATGGGGCAAAATTCACCGAACAAACATCTCACTTAGCCACAGGGGTGGGCTGCTGGGGGTTCGCAGTGGTTCGGGAGAACCTCTAGCTAAGATTCTGTGCAGTTCGGAGAACCCCCATGTTACATTCTCAGACTGAAGCACATAGGCTTCAGTCAGGTCCTCCATTCTGGAGGGAAAATGCTGACTGCTGATTGGCTAGATTGTCTGGCAGCTCCCTATAAAAGGGCTGGCTGTCAGACAGAGCCTTTGCTGGGTTGTAAATAGTTGCCAAATAAAGAGCTGTTGTTTTGAAGCCACTTCTGTCTGCCTCTTCCATTCACCCTATTCAACACCCCAAATCCCACTCCTGGCTGGCCCCGCCCCCCCCCCCCGCCCCTCCCAGGAGTCCCCACACGGCCCGTTTTGGATGCAGGTTAACTGCAGGGCACGCGCGGAAGCTCAGGGAGGGCGAAAAACGGGCCTACCGGAAGTTTGGGAAGGCCGGAAACGGGCCCATTTCTGGCTTCCAGAGGGCCTTCAGAGCCCGGGGAGGCCGTTTTTGCCCTCCTGGAGGCTTGAGGAAGGAAGGAAAGAAAGAAAGAAGGTCGCAAAATGGGACAAAAATCACTTAACAAATGTCTCGCTTAGCAACAGAAATTTTGTAAGTTGAGGACTGCTGCTTAAGATAAGGTGACCAGACGTCCCGATTTTGGCGGGACAGACCCGCTTTTTAATGATTTGTCCCGCGTCCCGCCCGTCCTCTAAAAAGTCCCGATTTTTTGAAAGAATGCACGACTAGGGTGAATTTCACACCGGCTCTTCCGCCAGCTTCCAGCCGCCGCCGGAGGAGTCAACGCGGGACGCCCGCCCGCCGCCAACGCCGCCCACGGCCGGCCTGAGCTGAGAGGCCTGCTGCTGCTGTGGCTGGGCCCCCAGTCCTGGCTGCCCCGGCGGCGGGAAGGCTGCGGCAGCAGCCCCGGCCGGCTGAGAAGGCGCCGGCCCGAGCTGAGAGGCCTCCTGCTGCTGCTGCTGCTGCTGCTGCTGCCCCTGTGGCTGGGCCCAACCTGGCCATCCTCGAGTGCCTGCAGGACGTGCGCGAGGTCAGCGGGCAGCGCGGGACCCCCGGGCAGGCGGGGGGGAGGAGGGAGGAGGAGAGCCAAGAGACGCTGGGGGCTGCTCCCCTTCCCAAGCCAGCCCAAGCCACTGCCGGCTCCCGATCTCCCAGCACGACTTCCCGGTCGTTGGAAGGTTGTGCATGTGTGTGTGAGAGAGAAAAAACTCGAGCACTTTAGCACACCCGGAGGAACAGCCCGGTTGCTACGCCGCCTCACAACTCCCAGCCGTGCCAAGCCCCGCAGGCCGCCGTTCCCCCCCTTCACTTCCAACGCAGGCACCACCGGAGAGACGGAACCCCCGCAGTGGCAACCCTGGAGGATGGAGAAGGCGGGGGAAGAGCCCCGATGCCCGGCTGCTCGCTGACTCCAATTCCGGGCGAGCGCTCCCGGCTTGCTGCTGTCGCCGCCGCCGCGCGTGAACGCGGTCCGCGGCAGGAAGCGAGTTCAAGCGACCCTCCGCCGCTGCCGGCCTGCAGCCCGGCGCCCCGTCCTGCCTGCCCCGCCCCGTGCCCCGTACTCAGCTCTTGACTTTTTCCCTCTGCGCATGTGCAGCGTTCTGCGCATGCGCAAAACTCAAATGGCGGCGTCCAGGCGGCCCCGCCCCCCCTTTAAAAAAAATGTCCCGCTTAAAAAAATATATATCTGGTCACTTTAGCTTAAGACTACCTCAGATATGGGCTGAGGATCTGGTGAAGAAAAACAAACAGCAAAATAAAAAGCAAAAACAAAACAAAACCGGGTAAATCTTTCTGCTAGAGTTCAATGCAAGGAAGACAAAAGTTCATAGCTTATTATCTATTTATGAGGTTGGCTGGCACTATGTGATACTGAGCTTCAATGGAACCAACCACAACTACAACACCTTGGCCCTAAGGAATTGACAGCTCTTTCCCTCCACAAGTTGTCTTTTCAAGCAGCCTGGGCTCGTCAGCGCCAATCATCTCTTTATGACTCCCCCTGATTGGTGGTTGCTATTCATAGAGCTTCAAATCAATTTTTTAATAGGAGAGTTTAGTCATCAGCACCTTGCCTGGTGTTATGATGGGGTTGTGAGAGATGTGTAATCTAAAGTCTGTATCTACTCACTTAAATGAATACCTGCAAATAAGCAGCCGTTTCCGTGTGCATGCACACACACAGACTAGAAGGGAAAGGTGAAAGGGGAAGGAAATAGGAAAGGAAACAAGGAAGGGAAACAAAGGGATGGAAACAAAGGAAAGGAAAGGAAAGGAAAGGAAAGGAAAGGAAAGGAAAGGAAAGGAAAGGAAAGGAAAGGAAAGGAAAGGAAAAGAAAGGAAAGAACTAGCACACTACGTGTTCATAAACTAAGTCTCTGATCAGGTCATTTATGGAGGACTTATGATGAAGAAGATTCTGATAAGATGAGAATAACACTCATTAGAGGCGAAAATGGATCTTTGCCCGGAATTCTGACATTAGAAATGAAACCGCAGTTTAAAGTTCTAAGTAAAAATATTTATTTCGGTACAAAAACAATAAATCCTCATTAATTACATCTCTGATATAAAAAGGCACGTCTTGCTTCGACAGAAGCTAGGAACAGGACTGAACGGAGAAAGGAATGTGCACATGCGTACAAGAACATATCAATCACGTGCTCAGGAATAAACCTTTATATTAGATAGGGATGCTTCTCCCTGCATATACATATAACAGGCAATAATCACTGCGTGACAGATTCATCTTATGACATGGGACAGCGGGAAGGAATTAATCTTGCTTATGGATTCTGCAGAGTGAACAGCTGGTTCCTCTTGGCTGTCAGCCTCAACTTGCAAATATCCCCCCCCTGCTTTTTCTGTTCTGTGATTGGCTGGATGACTTGAACCTCTGATGGATTGGTTGAAGGCTTAGAGTACCTCTCCGTCCTTTCTCTTGAGCAGATATGTGCATTTTGGCAAACCACATGAAAAAAAAATTGTAGAGATGAGGAGGAGGACTAAAACACTGAACTGGCCACAATTAATGAGTATGCAACCAATTCATCTTAGATACATTCAAATGAGACCCGTGTCAAAAAGTTGCATTTTGAAAACCTGGTTTTCTTGTTTCAGCTCCAAATTCCTATTCTCTTGCTCCTTCTGGTTCCAATGAAAATTAGAACTCTGCAAATACTGACTGATTTATTGAACTACATCTATTACAGTATTTCTCAAGCTTTGGCTACCTGAAGATGGATGGACTTCAACTCCCAGAATTCCCTAGCCAGCCATGTGAACAGAAATGTGGGGTTCAATTGCGGTCATTAATCGAGGTCTACCTCTACTGTACTCTACAATGTGCAGCACTGGTTGCCTAGTAAACGAAAACACAGATGTCTCCAGGATCTAGGCAGTAATTCCCTCTTATCATTTTTCATGTGAGCCTTTTAATTTATAAGGGGATAACAGAGTTGGAAGGGACCTTGGCGATCTTCTAATCCAACTCCCTACTGAAGCAGGAGACCTTATACCAGTGATGGCGAACCTATGGCACGGGTGACACAAGTGTAAAGTGACCAGATTTTTTTTTCTTCAAGCGGGACACCATTGACGGGGGTGGGTTTCTCCATTTGAGTTTTGCCCTCTGCGCATGCGCAGAATGCTGCGCATGCGCAGAGAGCAAAACAGCAAATGTCGGCATCCAGGTGAGGTGGGGGGGAGGGGGGGAGGGGGGACGCGGGAGGCCACTGTACGTCCTACCTACCTGGGACTTTTCCCGGTAGCTTCAGTCGCGTTCCTTGCTAATAGCGTCCAGAGCAGAGCAGCCCCTCCCAGAAGATCGCGAGACGTTATCTTTTGGAAGAGGCTGCTCTGCTCTGGGCGCCAATTAGCAAGGAACGCGACTGAAGCTACCGGGAAAAGTCCCAGGTAGGACGCGCGCCCCGTCCCGTCCGCCAGTCCTGCCCCGCCCCCCCCAACGCCCAGCGCGAGACACGCGTCCTACCTGGGACTTTTCCCGGTAGCTTCAGTCGCGTTCCTTGCTAATTAGCGCCCAGAGCAGAGCAGCCCCTCCCAGAAGATAATGTCTCGCGATCTTCTGGGAGGGGCTGCTCTGCTCTGGACGCTATTAGCAAGGAACGCGACTGGAGCTGCTACCAGGAAAAGTCTCAGGTAGGACGCGCGCCCCGCCCTGCCCCGCCCCTTTTGCCGCGGCACACTTAGCATGGCCTCATGGGACAAGTGCAAAGTGGCGCTCCCCCCCCCAGGGTTCGCTCTGCCCCGCCCCGCGCCACCCTGTGAATAGAGGGGACTGAATCGGAAGCCTGTCGCTCGGGCGCGCGTCTGGCTGGAGGAAGAAGCGGGGGCTCAAAAATCGGGACTTTTTAAGAGGGCGGGCGGGACGCGGGACAAAGCATTAAAAAGCGGGTCTGTCCCGCCAAAATCGGGACGTCTGGTCACCTTACACAAGTGGCACGTGGAGCCATATCGGTGGGCACGCGAGCTCAGGTCCGGCGTGCATGTGTGCACCAGCCGGCTGATTTTTGGGCCTTCTGGGCCCACTGGGAGTCGGGAAACAGGTTGTTTCCAGCCTCCAGAGGGGGTGGGGAAGGCCATTTTCGCCCTCCCCAGGCTCCTAGAAAGGCTCTGGAGCCTGGGGAGAGCGAAAAATGGGCGTGCCATTGCATGCTGGGAGCAGGGGGGTCATGCGTTCATGTGCGGGGGTGCATGGAATTATGAGTGTGGGCACGCACACACGTGATCCCCCGCATTCCCCCCCCTTTTGGCACTCGAACCAAAAAAGGTTCGCCATCACTGCCTTATACCATTCTGGACAAATCTCTTCTTAAAAGCCTTCCATGTTTGAGCACCCACAACTTCTGGAGGCAAGTCATTCCACTGGTTAATGATTCTCACTGTCAGGAAATTTCTCCTTAGTTCTAAGTTGCTTCTCTCCTTGATCAGTTTCCACCCATTGCTTCTTGTCCTGCCTTCAGGTGCTTTGGAGAATAGCTTGACTCCCTCTTCTTTGTGGCAGCCCTACAAATATTGGAAAACTGCTGTCATATCACCCCTAGTCCTTCTTTTCTTTTTTTCTTTTCTTTTTTATATATATTTTTTTATTTTATAACATATTAAAATTCCATTTTTAGTTGAACATTGTGTTGTCTGGGTACAGATATTTTTAGGAGATAATAATCAAACAATATTCATTACATTGGTATTAGTTCTATAATAATAATAGTAATAATAATAATATTTGCTAACTCCAACCCTAACCCCTAGTCCCTCTTTTCATTAAACTAGACATACCCAATTCCTGCAACTGTTCTTCATATGTTTTAGAGTAGTGTTCAGATTGAGGAGATACTCATTCAACTCCGTTCTTAGTCATGGACTGTCTGGGGAATTTGGGGAGTTGAAGTCCACGCATCTTAAAGTCACCAAGCTTGGAAAACCCTGCAGTAAAAGCTGGTCAAGGACCTTAATAAAACTATTTGAGTTGAGAATAAACCTCAAAGAATCAAGAGGAAGGTTATCACCATATAGCAATAGCACTATAGTCTATATAGACTTATAGACTGCTTCACAGTGCTTTTACAGCCCTCTCTAAGCGGTTTACAGAGTCAGCATATTGCCTCCAACAATCTGGGTCCACATTTTACCCACCTTGGAAGGATGGAAGGCTGAGTCAACCTTGAGCCTGGTGAGATTCAAACTGCCAAATTGCAGGCAGGCAGCAGGCAGCAGAAGTAGCCTGCAGTACTGCATTCTAACCACTGCGCCACCGTGGCTCTTATATGACTGAAGGCCCGCCCTCTTTATACAAGGCTTGGATCATTATTTTACACAAATATTCTAGAACCTGCCCCCACTCCAGTACAGAGGAAAACAGGAAGATCATTACATTCCTTCTTAGATTTTTCATCCCCCGTGAATTATGAATCGGATTTATTGTGAATTAAATGTTTTCTTACAAACGGAGCGCAAAGCTGCCAACTTTTAAGAGCGCAGCTTTTAAGGAGAAGCAGCAAATAAAAGTTGAGAGTATGTATTTTGCATTTGTTCAATTTGATGGTTGTCTTATTATTTTTTACTTTTTACTTTTTTTGTATTTGTATTTTGTATTTGTGTTTTTTAATGTTGGGAAATTACTAAAAACTATTTTTTAAAAAAAGTTGAGACTGAACGCAGAAGAAAACAACACTATAATAATTTGTTTTTGTTTTTGTTTTTAGAAAAGGCTACATATTGTTTTTCACTGCGTGGGAATGATTCACAGAGCACCAATTTTTCAAAGGAAACCGCCAAGGAAGAAGAATGGATTAATAAGAGTTGGGATACACATTTTACACATGAAATGTTTTTTTCAGGTCTGATGTTTCTGGATCTGGAGTTTTAAGTCTATGCAATTTTCTATTTTATCATTTTCATGATCTTCTGAAAACCAGCCTCCCTCCTTTTTTATGTATTAATTTATTTCTTGATTTAGTATATTTTCCAGCCTGTGCACCAGCCATTTTTGTAGCATTACAAAAGATGTTAAAACTCCGTTTTTGCACACCAAAAAAAACAAAAAAAAAGCCTCTGCAATTTTTCTCCGGTTGCCACCTTGAGTTATATATACAAAAATAATAAAAGTGGGATACAAATACAGTAAAATCAATCAATCTGTGGCATTCTTATCTCCAAAAATGAAGGCTAAAAAAGTGGCTTTAGCAATGATAAAGCTGAAATTATCAGTGCCAAATTCTTCATCTCAATGCAAAACATGTGACAAACTAAGAAGCTAAGAATCATTTTTAAAATAAACTTAATTAGCACCTGGCTAAACTCACTGAATAATGTTTTTTCTATCAAAGACTATGTCTGTCTTAGTTTGGTTTTTCTCCTTTCTTTCAGCTTATTTTTATCTTTAATTGGCCCCTATTAATCCTGTTCAAGGTTTATGAGGAAAATCTGTTGACTGAGATTCAACAGTTGGATTCAAAACTTATAATTTGGGAGAGTGGGGGAATGCTATTTATTTATCCTCAACTGATGCCAGAGTTATTCCTCGAGGTATGACCACAATCAAGCCAAAAATTTCTGTTCTGTTCTTCTGTTAATTATAAGAGAGAAAGTAGAAGCTATTGGGGAGGGAGGGGCATCGAACAAGATGACGACAGGGAGCAAAATTAACTTTTTCTCATAAAGACACTCTTTTTATCATACCAGGTGCAGCCATTTGTCTGAAGCGTCTAATTATGGAACTTCAGACTGGGTGATTATTCTCACTGACTTATTGATTAACTCTCATTGATTATCCTTATTATTAATTCTTATTAATTATTCTTATTAATTCTTAATTAATTATAATTAAGAATTAAGAAATTGTGATTACTTCTTATTAATTAATGTTTCTTGATTATTCTCATTGCTTCTTTGGTTGATTAAAAACCTCATTGGAGGTTTTTAAGAAGAGACTGAAGAGCCATTTATCTGAAATGGTATAGGTCTCCTGCTTGAGCAAGGGGTTGGACTAGAAGACCTCTAAGATCCCTTCCAACACTATACTGATTGATTGACTGATTAACCAGGCCATGATCTTGCACTGTTACTTATAGCAATAGCAATAGCACTTAGACTTATATACCGCTTCATAGTGCTTTACAGCCCTCTCTAAGCGGTTTACAGAGTTCAGCATATTGCCCTCAACAATCTAGGTCCTCGTTTTACCCACCTCGGAAGGATGGAAGGCTGAGTCAACCTTGAGCCTGGTGAGATTTGAACAGCTGAACTGCTGAACTAGCAGTCAGCTAGAATAGCCTGCAGTAGCTGCATTTAACCACTGCGCCACCTCGGCTCCTACTTGATTACTTAGGTCTACCTGTAGACAGGTGTTCCTCATTTAACGACCACATTTGCGACTGGCCACTCTCTTGCTAAGTGCTGTGGTCGCTAAGAGAAAAATCATGCAACTGGGGCAGACTTACATCGCTTATGCTTGCATCCTTAAGTGAACGACTGCGGTCATTAAGCGAGGCATCACGTCACCACAAGTTGTGATTTCACTCCTGCATTCTCCATTAACTGTGCTTGTTGGAAACCAGATATGAAGCTCATAAATCATGTGATCGCAGGATGCTACAACAGCCCATAAACGCAAGGATTTGTCCCCAAACTGTTTTTTAACTGTTGCAACTTCAAATGGTCACTAAACAAGGCAGTCAGTAAACGAGGTTTACCTGTAAGTGTTAATTCTGCCAGGGTTAATTTTCCTGGATGTTTTAGTAAAGCAAATTGCAGAAAGTGGAGTGGAGTGGAATGGAATGGAATGGAATGGAATGGAATGGAATAGAATAGAATAGAATAGAATAGAATAGAATAGAATGGAATGGAATGGAATGGAATGGAATGGAATGGAATAGAATAGAATAGAATAGAAATAAGGAATGGAATGGAATGGAATGGAATGGAATAGAATAGAATAGAATAGAATAGAATAGAATAGAATAGAATAGAATAGAATAACAGAGATGGAAGGGACCTTGAAGGTCTTCTAGTCCAACCTCCTGCTCAGGCAGGAAATTCTATACCATTTCAGGCAAGTGGCTGTCCAGTCTCTTCCTTAAAAACCTCCAGTGTTGGAGCAGTCACAACTTCTGAAGGCAACTTCTGTTCCACTGGTTAAATTGTTCTCACTGTTAGGAAGTTTCTTCTTAATCCCAGGTTGCTTCTCTCGCGTCTTTTGTCTGATCAGCAGAACAGAGACAATGCAAATAGTTCTCAACAGCCCTCTTCGTGTTTGCAACAGGAGTGTAATGTTCCTTTAATGCCACCTTTTAAAAATATGCATGTTTTGTTCTTTTAAGCATGCTCATCAAACTGTCATTACCGGTAAGTGGTTTCCTTCTGTAAGTTATACGAGAAAGCAGGATGTTTCAACTTTGGGATATACTACAAGAGACAAATTGGATCTCAGATGAACAATTGGAACAAAGTAAGGGTTGCACAATAGGCGCCTCTCTCCTGTCACTAAGATCAGAAAGAAAGGGAAGAAACAAAAGACATCTTTATCTCTGATGGATTGAAGCCACCCCTTCAAATTAATGCTTTGATTTGGCACAGGCATAAATTCTACAGAGAGAAATTGAGCAAGTGGTGTCAAGATCAAGTTATTTTATGGTAACCTTAACATTGGATTGTGCCCGGATGTCAGTTAAGCATTGAAAGCAAGCTCATGTGATTGTCTTGGTTTTTCTTCTATGGTTTATTTATAACTCTAATAGAAGAGAATATTTGAAGCTCAAGGTTGAAGTTTTGGGTCTTAAGTGCACTCTGAGCTCGGCTGTTTTCTTGCAGACATTACATTGCCCAACTAAGTAACGTCATCAATGCTGGAAGGGAGTGGGGTTTGCAAGGAGGAGGAGGAGGAGGAGGAGGAGGAGGAGGAGGAGGAGGAGGAGGAGGAGGAGGAGGAGGAGGAGGAGGAGGAGGAGGAGGAGGAGGAGGAGGAGGAGGAGAGAAGAGGAGGAGGAGAATGACAACAACAACAACAATGACAACGACTGTGGGGTCCTTGGTGGTCTCTGACCTTGGTTGTTTTCTTGCAGATGTTTCATTACCCAACTAAGTAACGTCATCAATGCTGGAAGGGAGTGGGGTTTGCAAGGAGGAGGAGGAGGAGGAGGAGGTGGTGGTGGTGGTGGTGGTGGTGGTGGTGGAGGAGGAGGAGGAGGAGGAGGAGGAGGAGGAGGAGGAGGAGGAGAGAAGAGGAGGAGGAGAATGACAACAACAACAACAACGATGATGACAACGACTGTGGGGTCCTTGGTGGTCTCTGACCTTGGTTGTTTTCTTGCAGATGTTTCATTACCCAATTAAGTAACGTCATCAACCAAGTGGGGTTTGCAGGGAAGAGGAGGAGGAGGAGGAGAAGGAGAAGGAGAAGGAGAGGAGGAGGAGGACTGTGAGGTCCTTGGTGGTCTCTGAGCTCAGCTGTTTTCTGCAGACATTTCATTACCCAACTAAGTAACATCATCAGTGCTAGGAGGGAGTGGGGTTTGCCTTGTCCTGGCAGTGTTGGTGAGGGTGTGGTTTGGTAGTTCCTTGATTAAAGTCCTCCCAGGGAGGTCTGTCATAACTCTGAACAGTCACTAAGTTACTGAATATAATGATTAAAATGAACTCAATTCATGACACAACCATACTCTTTTCCTGAGATTGATTTTCTATTTTCTTCTGCAATTTCTCCATCTAATCCACAGCCCTGGGATTCTGAGATGCTCTACCCTCCAAGTACTAACCAGGCAAGGTAGTCCAGATGGAGATATAGTGATGTTCAACGCACAAAGCAATTTCTTGAAATAGGTGAAGTGGGGAGAAATCAAACTTGATACACATTCGACATTTTGGGAGGATGCAAATTATACACCTAGGCTATGCAGGTGGTCCTCGACTTATGTCCACAATTGAGCCCAAAATTTATGTTGCTAAGTGAGACATTTGTTAAGTGGACTTTCCCCTTTTTATGACCTTGCCACAGTTGTTAAGTGAATCACTGCAGTTCTTAAATTAGTAACACGGTTGTTAAGTGAATCTGGCTTCCCTATTGACTTTGCTCAAGGTCGCAAAAGAGGATCACAGTGTTCCCAGAACACTGCAACCGTCATAAATATGAATCAGTTGCCAGGTGTCCAAATTTTGATCACATGATGACGGGGATGCAGCAACAACAGTCATAAGTGTGAAAAACGGTCCTAAGTCACTTTTTTCAGTGCCATTGTAAACTTTGGTCACTAAATGAAGTCAAGGACTACCTGATTTTTGCTTCACTGCTTTGCTTTGCTGGGAATGCCTCTATGGAGCAGTGGAGAAATAGGAATCTATTTCTTTAAATAAAAAAAAACATAAAAATGCTTCTCCAGACTTCAGTTCATAATCAATGGTATCTTGTCCATTCTTCGTTGATAAATGATTTGTAACTACTAGGATATAAAAGGCACTGCTTGAATTTCCAGTTCAGCATCCTCTAGAGATATGGTGAGTGCCAGGGCCACTAATCTTAGTCAGATTGTGAAAGATTGACAGCAAAGATTACCCTGCAAAGCATTTTTTTTTAATTTCACTATTTCTCCACTGTTATCTTCCTGAGGCACACTGCCCTCTGCAGGTCATATGGGCACATTACATTATATTACACTAATGTACCGTAGTCTGTACAATCGTCCCAAAAGTGTTTTTTCAAGAGCAATGGTGGGTTCCTACAGGTGCGGTCAACTCTACCGCACTGGTAGCGGCCAGCAGATGGCGCTATTTGCGCGCGACAGCTCCGGTGCCGTCGTCACCGGTCTGTCGCACGGCGCCATCTTTTTGGGGGGAATTTTTGGGCTGATATTGCTTCCTGCGCATGCGCGGAAGCAAAATCTCGCGAGGGGACATGCCAGTGGTGGGTTCCTACCGGTGCGGTCCACTCTATAGCACCGGTAGTGGCCCGCTGGTGACATCACAGTACCAGTGCGGTCGGTTGCCGGTGCCTGGGCACAGCCATTTTTTTAAAAAAAAAGTTTTAATTTTTTTAAAAAAATTTTCTTCTGCGTATGCCCAGAAGCCGAGCTTCTTTTAACAGTCCTCAATATTTTCGTCTAAGAAATCAATGACTGAAACCAAAAATGCTGTATGAGACTTGCTTGTCTTTTAACTATAGCATTTTCTGCATATAAAGGTTGCTGTGTTGCCATGGTGTAACACACACTTTGTATGCAAAGCTTTTCATGTAAGGTATAAAATAGCAAAAATAGTAGTAACATCTCTCTGAAATAACTAATATATGACCAGCAAGCCACGCCTACCCGGTCACATGGCTGGCAAGCCACACACCACCTGGTCACATGGCTGGCAAGCCACACCCACAAAATAAGCCACGCCCTCAGAGTGGTAGTAAAAAAATTAGGAACCCACCCCTGGGACACGCGTGCGCGTGAGATTTCGGCGATTTTTTGCTTCCGCGCATGCTGGGTGCTCCATCCCTGGAGGTTTTCAATAAAAGATTGGACAACCATTTATCCAGGATGATATAAGGACTCCTGCTTGTAAGTGTGAAAAACATTCATAGGTCACTTTTTTCAGTGCAATGGTAAATAAGTCGAGGACTCAGTGTATGTGTGTGTGTGTACATATATATGTATATGTGAATATGTGTGTGTGTGTGTGTGTGTGTGTGTGTGTGTGTGTGTGTGTTTGTGTGTGTGTGTGTGTGTGTGTGTGTGTGTGTTTGTGTGTGTGTGTGTGTGTGTGTGTGTGTGTGTCTGTGTCTGTGTGTACGCGCGCGCGCGTACGTACCGGTATGTATATATGCATGCATGCATACCGGTGTGTGTGTGTGTGTTTGTGTGTGTGTGTGTGTGTTTGTGTGTGTGTATTAAAATAGGGAGGTGAATCCGTTCCTCTGCCACTTGTCTAGCCTATAGCTTGGAAGGATTTAATGCCTGTGCCAAGCATTTTCTCTGCCTCTTTTACATTTTGACATATCTTTAAAGAAAGAAAAACAAATAAGCTTTGTGTCTCTTTTTTTGTTTTGGTTTGTTTGGTTTGGTTTGGTTTGGTTTGGTTTGGTTTGTTAGTTCGTTTAGCAGAGAAAAGTTATCCCTGAAGATTTCGACAGGCTACAAATCACATTGTTGGTCTTGCTTTAATCAGCTCGGTTTCTTGCCGAGCTCTTTCTTCCGTTCTAGCTAATTTGGAATTATTGTTGCAATTGCGTTCCTGCTCAGAACTGAACTGCCTGTAGAGGACTAATGGAAGCACCCTGAGATAGCCCGGAGAGGATCTGGGCTGGTTTCCCATAAAGTTGACAGCAACAGCTGAACATTCCTCTTTTGGGACAAAGCAGGATTTTGGTTTACGTTCCTTAAATAATTTAGCCCAATTGTGGGCTTTGTTTGAAGGCCGTCTTAATGCTGGAACAAAAATCCTGGATCAAGAGCAGGAAAAACCCAGGTTTCAGTCCCTTCTCAGTCACTTGAGTTGACAGAAAGGCCCTTTCTGTCAACTCAATCCATCTCACAGGTGATTGTTGTGTAAGGTGACCAGATTTTAATATTTGTAAAGCGGGACACCATTGACAGGGGGGTTTCTAGGGGAGCAAGATGGGAGGGGTCCGTCTCTCTTATCCTGCAGCTTTGTGCAACCCCCCCCAAACACCCCCCCTTCATCGCAGCCAGGGGTGGGTTCCTACCGGTGTGGGCTTGCCTGTTCGTCGCCGCAGAAGCTGGTGGCGTTCGCGGCGTGAGGCTTCCCCCGCTCGCTTTCCCCGGCCGCCGGGATGCCGCCATTTGCATTATTTTGCCCTCTGCGCTTGCGCAGAAGGAAAAAGAACGCAAATGGCGGTGTCCTGGCATCCGGGGAAAGCGGGCGGGGGAAGCCCCGCGCCACGAACGCCACTAGCTTCTTCGGCTCTGCGGCGACGAACAGGCAAGACCGCCGCTGCCCCTCTCACTGCCCTCCCTCCCCGCCTGGCAGGAGAAGGCAGGCGAGGCAAGAGGCAGAGGGGTGTGCAGGGCAAATTCAAAAAGCGGGACTTTTTTGAAACGCCGCGGGACGTGGGACAAATTATTAAAAAGCGGGACTGTCCCGCCAAAAGTGGGACATCTGGTCACCTTATTGTTGTGGGGAAATTTTGGGAAATGGTATAAGGCAGGGGTGTCAAACTCAAGGCCCAGGGGCCAGATCTGGCCCCCGGGGGTACTTAGATCTGGCCCTGGAAACAGCAAAGGACTGGCCCACAGTGCCTCTGCAGCAAAAACGGAGCTCTGTTTTTGCTGGCAGGGGGTTGCAGGAAGCCGTCACAGCCCAAAACAGAGCTCTGGAGCCTGTTTTTGCTAGCAGAGCACTCGGGTCGCGCAGGCGCCCCCGACACAAGTGATGTTGAGCTGGTCACGCCCATCCTGGCCATGCCCCTAGCTCCCCGAGGTCAAACACAAAGGTCTCTAAAGCACCTGAGGGCAGGACAAGAAGCAATGGGTGGAAACTAATCAAGGAGCAATGCAACCTAGAACTAAGGAGCAATTTCCTGACAGTTAGAACAATTAATCCGTGGAACAACTTGCCTCCAGAAGTTGTGAATGCTCCAACACGGGAAGTTTTTAAGAAGATGTTGGATAACCATCTGTCTGAAGTGGTGTAGGGTTTCCTGCCTAAGCAGTGGGTTGGACTAGAAGACCTCCAAGATCCCAAGGGGGGGGGCTAGACAGCCATTGCTGTTGGGTTCGTTAATTTGAGCTCCTGCACCAAGGAGATTTTCAAATGTTCACTTTTGATTCTGTGAGTTTTCGTGGCTAGTCCACATTTTTTCTCTCTCCCTAGCAGAAATTGCTGCTAAGAGAATATAGTGCGCCTATTATTTTCTTTTCAATTTACTTGCAGCTTCCATATGTTGCTGAGGGGGTTAATGCGTGTCATGTGGCACTTTTATTACTAAAATACAAAGCGTCAATCGCAAAGAGAAGAAAGCAATAGCAAGTTGTTACCATGCATTTGCCAAATGTTAGCAATTTTGCTAACTGCCTTTATAGCTTCCAAATGAAGGCATCGGTGGCCTGAAAATATTATATTTTGGGAGGCAATTGTAAGCCTCAGGCTGTAACATATCTTAAAATTAATCTAATAGGGCACAGCATGCCCAGAATATCATAATGCTATCTGCAAAATACTGCATTTAGAAGCTATTAAATAATGCTACAGAGAATTCTGATCACTCTTTATATTATAGGATTAGCCAAATGCCCACAAAGGTTCAATGAAGTTGGTCATTTTGAAATATAGAACACTGTTTGGAAGGGAAAAGTGCCTTGCTGAATATCAGACTACACCTGGTACAAAAATCGATGGCTGAGCCTCTCTGATGTTTGATTGAAGCATCTAAAACAGAACACTTCTCTGAATCTTTCTATAGAAGTATTTATGAACCTTGGTTACTTGAAGATGTGCGGACTCCAACTCTCAAAACACTGGGGTAAAATACTGAACTCTGCATGGTTTTCCCCTTAGATATCAAAACTAGGAGATGGTGAGTTCTAGTCCCAGTTTCGGCATGAAAGCCAGCCAACTGAGTAGCTTTGGGCCAGTAACGCACACACACGCACACACACATGCACGCACACGCACACGCACCTCTCTCGTCAACTCTCCTCAGAGGGTTGTCGTGGGGAAAAGAGGAGGAGGAAATTGCATTAGGTATAAATATAATAAAGGTGAGAAGAAAGAAAGAAAGAAAGAAAGAAAGAAAGAAAGAAAGAAAGAAAGAAAGAAAGAAAGAAAGAAAGAAAGAAAGAAAGAAAGAAAGAAAGAGGAGGAGGAGGAGGAAAGAGAGAAAGAAAGAAAGAAAGAAAGAGGAGGAGGAAAGAGAAAGAAAGAAAAAAAGAAAGAGAAAGAAAGAGAAAGAAAGAAGAAGAGGAAGAGGAGAGAAAGAAAGAAAGAAAGAAAGAAAGGAAGGAAGGAAGGAAGGAAGGAAGGAAGGAAGGAAGGAAGGAAGGAAGGAAGGTCTTTTTTGACAGGCTTGACTGTGTGAAATGGAGGCTATCTAGGCCTTCTTGGCTTTGGATGGGGCGCTGTGTCTAGGCCAGCAAGTTCCCAAGAGCCAGTTTAATGGTGTGATTAAGGTGCTGGACTAGAACATGGAAGACTGCATGCTGGCTGGAGAATTGTGGGAGGTGAAGTCCAGATATCTTTAAAGTTTCTAAGGTTCGGAAACGCTGTTCTAGAGCACGACAGTAGAAGGAACAGGGTATTATAATGGAATGACATTTTTAGAAGATGCTTATGTGAACAGTCACAAGTTTTTCCATTACGGGTGAAAAGATTTGGCTTCTGTTTAAAGGAAAATCAGAAAGCCTTTGCCTTAAAGTCCTATATTGGTTCTATACAACCAGTAATTCCTTTTTTGACATTCCTGTAACCCCGTCTCATTCTCCTCAATAAATCTTGCTAAAGAAAACTCTGAAAAACAGGCCACTTTTGGTTTTAGGAGCTGCCCAGCAGCCTGATTCCATGTAATCCTAGGCAACTGACTAACATTAAACTGAAGATTTAGATTTAGACTTAGAATACCTTTATTGTCACTTTGAATATACACTAATCGGCATACATTAAAATGAAATTTGATTGCATACAGCTCTCAAAAGAGTCACCATCTCCAATATACACTACATAAACATGACAAAATAAATAAATAAATACAAAATTTTGCACATACCCACATATATTCTATGACACGGAGAACACATATTCTATGACATGAACACAACACAGTCTAGTTTGGATGTATACATGTACATGGCGACAAAAACGAATCTTGCGAGTTTACCAGATGGATGGCCTAGGGCCCTAGGGAAGAAAGCCGTTACAGAATCTCGTAGTCCTGCTAGAAATACTTCAAAACCTCCTCCCAGAGGCGAGCAACAGAAACAGACCGTGAAGTGGGGGGTGTAACAATGCTTTGAGTTCTAAGCACATAGCGTTTATAAGCAGCATCCTGAATAACAGAAAGTGAGCTTCCTATAATCTTCTCTGCTGTCCTCACCACTCTCTGTATGGACTTTCTATCTGAGGCACTGCTGCCACCAAACCAAACAGGGATGCCATTTGTTAAAACGCTCTCAATTGTGCCTCTGTAAAAAGTGGCTAGGACAGAAAAAGAAAGATGTGCTCTCCTCATCTGAAGCAGCAATGGTTTAAATTCCATGTGTATTGGGTACTGAAAACCTACAATTGCAGCCCTGTTTTATTTTGTAGGAAGGCCCTGCCCTCCAGGGATGGTTTTCACTTACTTTCCCTACTGGTTTGCAAATGTGAGCGTGCGCGCCACCTCCACACATGCACACGGCTTCCCGCGCATGCGCTTTACTCGCATGCGAGCCTTCCGTGCATGCGCACACCCTCAAAAACGTGCACAAATAGGATAGCATAGAGCCAGGGCGGGAGGGCGGGAGGGCGGGAGGGAGGGCAGGCCCACCCATGATTTCTGCTACCGGTTTGGGCGAACCGGTGCAAACTGGCTGAATACCACTTCTGCTGCCCTCCCCAGATTAAAATATTCTTTATTCTTAATATTAAAAAGAGGCAGAATATTGTATTTCCCCAAGGGAGAAATGGAGAAAAAAGCAAAGGCAGAAAGCAACTCCAATCTTCCTGCCATAGGAAAACAACTTCAAACTACGAAACTTGAAGAGGCTGACCTTTAGGAATGCAGATTTTGTATCTATTAAGGAAGACTGGGCCAATCTATTGGCAGACAACACAACACAACACAACACAACACAACACAACACAACACAATACAATACAAACACAAACAAAATGCCTTCAGCCACAGCCTGGAGCTGATGGGATTAAGAATTTACATTCCCCCAACCAGGACAGGACAAGACCTTTAGGACATAATAGGGTTAACCCATCCCCACTGAAATAGTAAAAGACACAAGGCTCGCTACATCACACAACCCCCTGGAGCATCTCAATCACAAAACCCCAGGACTCTATAAAGATCCACCCACTCACTTGGCTATTTTGTCAGCCACCCCAGAAACATTGCTGCTGTCACTGAAGTTTCTGGAAACCAAATAAACCTTCTTTCTTTGCCAGTCAGCTTCCATTTTATTTCCAGCGCCTTTCTCCTGGTTTGGAACCGGGACCGGATTTTTCTTCCTACAGTTTTTCAGTACCAATATAGTTAGCCTTATTTTTCAATGGTGGCTTTCAGTTTGCCCATTCCTCCGAGCATCAATCTTATTTCCAGCATGTCCTTTCAATTTCTCCCTACTTGCAATTGAACAACACGGTTCTTAATCTTATTTTATTCTTTCCTTCCTAGGCATCTGGCTCCGCAACAGATTTTCTGTTGTACATGGCCTCATTCTATAGTGATTCTAACGTACCTCTAACTTTCTCATTTATTTTTGCTCAGTCACTTTGACCTTGCATTGATTAAGTGCCAAACCTTTGCATGGATTGACATAGAATTCATGCATAATGCAAGGCTGTGTTTGTGTATATTCCGAAAATTATTTCCGGAGTCCCTCATCCAGATCCCTCTCTCTCCCCCCTCTCTCTCTCCCAACCTCCCTCTCCCTCCCTCCCCCCTCCCTCTCTCCCTCCCTCCCCCTCCCTCCCTCCCTCCCTCTCTCTCCCTCCCTCTTGCTCTCTCCCTCCCTCTCTCTCTCCCTCCCCCCCTCTCTCTCTCCCTCTCTCTCCCAACCTCCCTCTCCCTCCCTCTCTCTCTCCCTCCCTCCCCCTCTCTCTCCCCCTCCCTCTCCCTCCCTCTCTCCCTCTCTCCCTCTCTCTCCCCCTCCCTCTCTCTCTCCCTCTCTCTCCCTCCCTCCCTCCCTCTCCCTCTCTCTCCCTCTCTCCCAACCTCCCTCTCCCTCCCTCTCTCTCCCTCCCTCCCCCTCTCTCTCCCCCTCCCTCTCTCTCCCTCCCTCTCCCTCCCTCCCTCCCTCTCTCCCTCTCTCCCTCCCTCCTTCTCCCTCCCTCTCTCCCTCTCCCTCTCTTCCTCCCTCCTCTCTTCCTCCCTCCCTCTTTCTCTCTCCCTCTCTCCCTCCCTCTCTCCCTCTCTCCCTACCTCTCTCTCTCTCGTTTTCATTTTACAAAGGTTGCTCCAAAGAAACATATTATGGTAACCACTTTTAGGAACTGCATACTAAAAGGCTGAATTACTTCATCTAATGAAAAATATTTACAACATGAAAGGCCAGCCCTTATGAATTGCCTTGTTTTCATTAATCTGCTATTTGAATGTAATTTTTGTAATGCAAAATGGGGACTGTGGAAAGCTTAAGGAGCAAAAAAAACAGATTTAAATACTGCAAATTTGGATAATAACTGTAATTTACTTTAATTCAACCCAGCAATTTTCAAACAGGGAAATTCCCCAGAAAAAAATATGTATTTTTTTTCATGTAATTCTTTTCTTATTAATGCAATAATTTTTATACTCATTTGAACTACCTGAATCGCCTGACTTCCCCAGCGTTTGGCAATTCAGTATTTTTGTTGAGAATGGTAAAAATGGACCAAGTTAATCCATCTAGAAACCAGTCTATTGCAATAGCAAGTTAAAATATCCAGAAAACTTTTTATCAATATATCTTTTTAGTTCTGGTTTCACCTGTTTTAGTCTTGAGGGAGTAAACCAACATCAACTTCCTAAGTGATGGTGGGACTACCCCCTTGTCCAAAGAGGAGTTAACTACTTCCAAAACCCAGCCACACGTCCTCTACGAGGGATCCTTGACCAACCAGGAGGAACATGGATATAATCCCGTGTTGATCGAGCTCAAGGATTGTCAAACTCCCTGACAATCCTGCCTACCGAGGTGGCGCAGTGGTTAGAGTGCAGCACTGCAGACTACTTCAGCTGACTGCTAGCTGCAGTTCAGCTGTTCAAATCTCACCGGCTCAAGGTTGACTCAGCCTTCCATCCTGAGATAAAATGAGGACCCAGATTGTTGGAGGCAATATGCTGAATTCTGTAAACCGCTTAGAGAGGGCTGTAATTCTAAGTGCTAAGTGCTAAGTACCTCATGAGGCTAAATATGTTTACGATTCATAAATTAAAAAGTGTTAGGGTTTATAAGCTCCACCCCCTTTGCTTGTCTAAGAGAAAGCCCCACCCCTTTTACTTCTGTATAGTTTCCATTGTACGTAATCGTTTCCACTGCCGATTTGCTTCCGGGTGCAATTCAAGGTGCTTGTTGTCACTTTTAAAGCCCTTCATGGCTTGGGACCAGGTGATCTGAGGGACCGTCTTTTGCCGCTCACATCTACCCGACCCATCAGAGCAGGGAGGCAGGGAATGTTGCGGGTCCTATCCCCGAGGGAGATGCACCTGGTGGGACCCAGAAGAAGGGCCTTCTCTGTGGTGGCTCCCTCTCTCTGGAACATCATTTCCCCCGGAGATTAGAATGGCCTCCACTCTAATACTCTTCCGGAAGGCGCTGAAGACCTGGTTCTGCCAGCGGGCCTGGGGAACCCAGAGCGGGATGGAGCCCATTAAATGGCTCATGTGAGGTGCTGTCGCCGGGGTGGGGGGGTGATTTTATTATATTATATTGATTTATTTGATTCTTTTTTATTAATTTTATTGTTTTAAATGAGGTTATATATTCTGTAAGCTGCCTTGAGTCGCCATGTGCGAATAGGCGGCACAACAAATTCAATCAATCAATCAATCAATCAATCAATCAATCAATCAATATTTATTATTTATTCAGAAGAGCCGAGGTGGCGCAGCAGTTAGAGTGGGGTACTGCCACTTTAGCTGACTGTGATCCGCAGGTCAGCGGTTCAAATCTCACCGGCTCAAGGTTGACTCAGCCTTCCATCCTTCCGAGGTAGGTAAAATGAGGACCCAGATTGTTGGGGGCAATATAAATATACATTGCTTACTGGTGTAAACCGCTTAGAGAGTGCTTGCACTGTGAGGCGGTATATAAATGTCACAAACAAACAAACAAACAAACAAACAAATAAATAAAATAAAATAATGCTTAGGTACACACATCTGTGACTTCCCATCAATGAACCTACTCTTTTTTAAACAACTGCATTAAGAAAAACATTATACCGAGCCATAAAAAGTGATACTTTGGTCAACAAACATAATTACACTGTATAAGATTGTTCGATTGCTTTTATAACAAGGTAAGGCAATCAGCAGTGAGGTCAGAAGCAGAACAATGACAATCCCTGTTTAGACTCAGGCTGGTACAGCATTCTAAAAGCATATGTAATAAAGAAGCAACACTGAAATGGAAATTTGGAAGGGAAAATCACAATGTCTTAAATTTTCAGCCTTTCTCTTTATTGGATCAAAAGATGGGACTGTAATTTACTTTGCCAGTACAGACTTTTTTTCTTTTAAGAAATAAGAAATAGGAACAAAACAGAGTACACAATTCAACTCTACAGGGAGTTTGTTATATTACTGTCAAGAAATGCAATCATCCAGAGAGCCCATAGCAATATATGTGTGTGTGTGTGTGTGTGTGTGTGTGTGTTGCTTAAATCAGATGACCCTGAGGACGCAGACAAACCTCCAAGTGGCCTCAGTGACTTTTGCCTTTTTTTGTCAGAAAGTAAAAAAGTCACAAATCACATGACCACCAGTGGTGGGATTCAATTTTTTTTACTACCGTTTCTGTGGGTGTGTCTTGGTGGGCGTGGCTTGGTGGGCGTGGTGTGTCTTGGTGGGCGTGGCTTGGTGGGCATGGCAGCAGAAGGATACTGTAATATCTCCATTCCCAGCCCACTCCAGGGGAAGGATACTGCAAAATCCCCATTTCCTCCCAATCAGCCGGGACTCGGGAGGCAGAGAATAGATGGGGGCGGGGCCAGTCAGAGGTGGTATTTACCGGTTCTCCGAACTACTCAAAATTTCCGCTACCGGTTCTCCAGAACTGGTCAGAACCTGCTGAAACCCACCTCTGCACAGGTTGTAAATAGGAGCTGGCTGCCAAGCGCTCAAAATGCAGTCACGTGACCAGAGGGGCAATGCAGAAGTTCTAATTTCAAAGACAGGTTGAAAGTCACTTTTTCTGGGTCAATCCTAACTTTGGACATTAAGCGACCGGTCATAAGTCGAGGATTATCAAACATGCTGATTTTAATAATGAGAAAAATAACGAGAAAGGCCACACCTGGAATACTGCAACCGATTTTGGTCCCCACACTACAAAAAAGATGTTGAGATTTTGGGGGAAAGTTCAGAGGAGAGCAATTAAGATGATCACAAAGGCCTGGAGACTACATATGAAGAACGGTTGCAGGATTTGGGTTTGGCTAGTCTAGAGAAAAGAAGATTTAGGGATGACATGATAGCAGTATTTATTTATTTATTTATTTATTTATTTATTTATTTATTTATTTATTTATTTATTTATTTATTTATTTAAATGGATTTCTATGCCGCCCAACTCCCAGGGGACTCTGGGCGGCTCACAACATATTGGAATCCATTACAAAATATAAAATACAGTAATTAAAAAACATACAAAAGTTAAAAAGAGTATCTCATATTCACAATCAAGGGGGGAGACCCATATCTAATCTAGTTGGTCTCACTTTCACCCCGCCTGCCGGAAGAGCCAAGTTTTTATTGCTTTCCGGAAGGCCAGCAGGGTGGGGATGGTCCTGATCTCCGGGGGAAGCTGGTTCCACAGGGAGGGAGCTCCCACAGAGAAGGCCCTCCCCCTCGGCCCCGCCAACCGACATTGTTTGGTCGATGGGACCTGGAGGAGGCAGACTCTGTGGGTCCTGACCGGTCGTAGGGAGGTATGCGGCAGGATGCGGTCCCGAAGGTAACCTGGCCCTGAGCCATGTAGGGTAAAGTGACCAGATTTTTTTTTCTTCAAGCGGGACACCATTGACGGGGGTGGGTTTCTCCATTTGAGTTTTGCCCTCTGCGCATGCGCAGAACGCTGCGCATGCGCAGAGGGCAAAACAGCAAATGTCGGCGTCCAGGTGAGGTGGGGGTGGGGGGGGGAGGGGGGGAGGCGGGAGGGCGCTTGGATGCCTACAGCTCGCGACAGGTAAGCTGCCGGCTGCCTCCTTTCCCCGTCTCCCGCCTCCCGTTCGTTGCTTGCCAGCCCGGCCGAAGGGAAGGCGGGAGGCGAGGAAAGGCCTCCCGAAAGGAGGGGAGGCTTCGGGAGCCCGCCTCCCTTTCGGCCCGAAAGGGAGGCGGGCTCCCGAAGCCTCCCCTCCTTTCGGGAGGCCTTTCCTCGCCTCCCGCCTTCCCTTCGGCCGGGCTGGCTCGCCTCCCCTCCTTTCGGGAGGCCTTTCCTCGCCTCCCGCCTTCCCTTCGGCCGGGCTGGCAAGCAACGAACGGGAGGCGGGAGACGGGGAAAGGAGGCAGCCGGCAGCTTACCTGCTCCAAGCATCCAAGCGCCGCGGTCTCCCGGTCGCCCGCCCGGCCCCAGGGCAACGGCGGCAGCGAGGCGACGGGGGAAGAAAGGGGAGGGGGACGAGGAAGGGCTGTTTGCGCCGCTCGTAAACTCAAAGCGGCGACGGCTCCTCGTCCCTCACCCCTCCCAACCACAGCGGCGCCTCCGAGGGCGGGGCTAGGGATGGGGCGGGGGAAGGAGAGGATGAGCAGCCTCCCTTCCCCCTCCCCCCAGCTTCCAGCGCCCGCCCGCCGCCAACGCCGGCCCGAGCTGAGAGGCCTGCTGCCTTTCAGGCCGATTTTTTGAAAGAATGCCCTAGTCGGGCATTGTTTTAAAAAATCGGGACTTTTTAAGAGGGCGGGCGGGACGCGGGACAAATGGTGAAAAAGCGGGTGTGTCCCGCCAAAATCGGGACGTCTGGTCACCTTAATGTAGGGCTTTAATAATATTTAATATTCCAGTATTTGAAGGGCTGCCACAAAGAGGAGGGGGTCAAATTATTTTTCAAAGCGCCAGAGGGCAGGACAAGAAACAATGGTTAAAAACTGATCAAAGAGAAAAGCAACCTGGAATTAAGGAAAAAACTTCCTAACAGTGAGGACAATTAACCAGTGGAACAGCTTGCCTTCAGATGTAGGGGCTTCATCACTAAAGGTTTTTAAGAAGAGACTGGACAGCCACTTGTCTGAAATGGTATAGAATCTCCTGCTTGAGCATGGGGCTGGACTAGAAGACCTCCAAGGTCCCTTCTTGCTCTATTCTATTCTATTTTAAAATTTCTTCTATCAGCTCTAAGGACATCTTTGTAATTCAGATCTAGTTTACACAACTGACAGCTAGAACATCATGACCTATTCAGTCTTGCAAAGGGGTCATCATTTTTTTTAATGATCATTACTGTTAATAGCATAATTAGGCAATGGTTTCTCCTACCTCATTAAATGCTTCAGAGTGCAGCACAGTAATAAGACATTTGACTGATAAGTTTATCTTTTGAGCATCTAATGAGTACAGTCTGATGCATTGTCACTCATTGTACATCCTAGACAACCATGACTTGAGGTCATCCGAATCACTGTTAATATTACTTAGCTTCATAACCCTGAGATTAGAGCACAATATTTCCTGATTAGATAAAACTGCAAAAAAAGAGGTTGAATTTATCTGTTCAAGACAGAACCACCAACAAGCTAAAATTAAAATTATCCGATTTTTTTTTTCTGAATTAGAGGGTTGAAAGAGTAGCGAAAGATTGGAAATTCCAGGGCAGTAATGTTTTCATCTAAAACAAGCTTTAGGATCAATTGAATTTAGGATCAAGAAAACAAGTATTTTCACCTTCTGCAATCTGCTAACCAACTTGGAGCATGAAAGTTCTGGCCCTGGCAAATATGGAAAGAAAAAGAAAAGGAGAATGACTCAGATTAACAGAGTAGGTCATCTAGTCCAACCCCCCCCCGCCCAAGCAGAAGCCCCTACACCATTTCTGACAAATGGCAGTCCAGTCTCTTCTTGAAAGCCTCCAGAGATGAAGCTCCCACAATTTCAGAAGGCAAGCTGTTCCATTAGTTGATTGTTCTCACTGTCTGAAAAATGTTACTTATTTCCAGGTTGAATCTCTCCTTGGTCAGTTTCCATCCATTATTCCTTGTCTGGCCTTCGGGTGCTTTGGAGAATAGCTTGACCCCCCTCCTCTTTGTGGCAGCCCCGCAAATATTGGAACACTGCTATCATGTCTCCTCTGGTCCTTCTCTTCACTAGACTAGCCATGATGCCCAGTTCCTGCAACCATTCTTCATATGTTTTAGTCTCCAGTCCCCTCCTCAGGGGTGAAATCCAGCAGGTTCTGACAGGTTCTGGAGAACCGGTAGTGAAAATTTTAAGTAGTTCGGAGAACCGGTAGCGGAAATTTTGAGTAGTTCGGAGAACCGGTAGCGGAAATTTTGAGTAGTTCGGAGAACCGGCAAATACCACCTCTGGCTAGCACCAGAGTAGGGTGGGAATGGAGATTTTGGAATGGGCATTTTGCAGTATCCTTCCCCTGGAGTGGGGTGGAATGGAGATTTTGCAGTATCCTTTCCCTGCCACACCCACCAAGCCACACCACGCCCACCAAGCCACGCCCACAGAACCGGTAGTAAAAACATTGGATTTCACCACTGCCCCTCCTCATCCTGGTTGCTCTTCTCTGCAGTCTTTCTAGAGTCTCAACATCTTTTTTATAGTGTGGTGACCAAAACTGGATGCCATATTCCAAGTGTGGTCAATATTGTAGGTGTGGTCTTACTAAGGCCCTCATGAAGAAGAATGGAGGGACTGAGTTACAGTGGCAATAAAAGCACCATTGGAAGACTTGAACGATGAGGTAAGGGATAGATAGACTTGGAGAAAATCTATTGTGTGGTCACTAAGTGCCAAGACTAACTTAGTAGCACATAAATAGCCAATCAATAAATCAGTCCCAAGATCCTGTACCCTAGAGGTGGAAAAGGTAGGAGGACCAGCAGCAAGTACAGGTAAACCTTGACTTACAACCGTTCATTTAGTGACCATTCAAAGTTACAGCAGCACTGCAAAAAGTGACTGATGACCATTTCCCACACTTATGACCGTTAACACAGCTGAGGAGCCAATCAGCTGTGCTTCGGGCAAAGGAATAAAGGTCAGTTTAAACCCGGGGGTGGGAGGGAGGGCCCTTTTACAAGCAGCAGAACAAGAAAAACTTTCAAAAAAGTAAAAAATTCACAAAAAAAATCCAAAAAAAAGATGGCGGTGCCCACGGACCGGCACCAGCCGGTCCAGTTCAGTGACGTCACCAGCAGGTCGCTACTGGTTTGGGTGATCCGGTCCGAACCGGGAGGATCCCACCCCTGACGTGACCCCTGGGAGACTGCAACGGTCATAAATATGAATCAGTTGCCAAGAGTCTGAAGTTTGATCACATGACCACAGAGGTTCCGCAAAAGTTGTATGTCATAAGTCAGTTTTTTCAGTGCTGTTGTAACTTTGAACCAGGGATGGGTTCCTCCAGGTTTGAACCGGTCCTCCCGAACCGGTAGCCACCCGCTGGTGATGTCACGGTGATGTCACCGAACCGGATCAGTCGGTGCCGGTCTGTGGGCATCGCCATCTTTTTCCCCCCCCCTTTTTTTTTTCTGCGCATGCGCAGAAGCCAAGTTTCCGGCACTGCACATGCATCGCCATTTTGGGGGGGCTTTTTTTCCTCAGGGTTTTTTGTATCGTGCATGCCACGAGGCGCGCGGCCACAAGGCGCGCGGCCAAAAGGCGCACAGCAGGAAGCGAACCGGCAGTGAGGTAAGTTGGAAACCACCTCTGCTTTGAACGGTCGCTAAATGAATAGTTGTAAGTCGAGGACTACCTGTAGCAATTTCAGCCAATCGGTTTTCTTAACTTTCAGAAGTTTTGAACATAGAAAAGATGATGAATGTCAGATGGAAAAGCAAAGGTTTTTCTTAGCTTAGGTGTCTTTTACCTGGAAATTTCTTTCATTTCCCTAATTCGCCCAAGGCTCAATAAATAAAATACGGTAAATTATTTAAACAGAAACTGTCACCATAATAGGGCAGGTTTTAAGGTTCAATTCACTTTCCGATACAAAGGGATGGTTTTTTTAACATTCTTCCCCTTTTCTTTTTTACTTAATAAGTTCATTTTACTGCCCTGAAATTTGGTATCTCTGGTATTAGTGTATAATGTGTTGTTATTTAATTTAATGTCAAGTGGGGGATTAAGATTTCAAATTAATAACAAACTACAGGAACAGTTAATCTCCCCAACAAGGCAGATGCTGTTCCACCATTATAAATCTAAATCAAATGAAAGAATAGGGATGTTTCATGGATTATATCCACTCAACTTTCATTATAAATACTTATAATACATAGTACTTTTGCCTGGAAAGAAAACTTGGGGTGGTTTATAAACTTTGCAAAACAAATCAAATCAAACTTCCAACGTTCTAAATGAAAAATTAATTTAGGCTTCTGTATCAGAATACCTGCATATAAACATGGAAGATGGCATCATTTTTTAACATATCATTTTTAAGCAACAAAAATAAAATGCAAAACAGAAAAACGAACATCCAACACTGAGAACGGAAAGGAAGGAAGGAAGGAAGGAAGGAAGGAAGGAAGGAAGGAAGGAAGGAAGGAAGGAAGGAAGGAAGGAAGGAAGAGGTAGAGAGAGAGAGAGAAAGGAAAGGAAGGAAGAAAAGGTAGGTAGGAGGAGAGAGAGAGAGGAAGGGAGGGAAAGAAAAAAAGAAAGAAAGAAAGAAAGAAAGAAAGAAAGAAAGAAAGAAAGAAAGAAAGAAAGAAAGAAAGATGCTCCAGTGATGCTGTATAAATGCTATATTAAATAAACAAATATTCAAGATGTAGAAATCTATCTAATCTAATCAACCCCACATCTAATCATAATGGAAGATAACACTATTGTTATTCTGGAATTAATAATAACAATACATCAGTCAATTGAAAAAGGCAGCCTTACTTGGAATAGTTTACATTCTGTGACGATATCTTTAACACCATCAAGCATCAACATCTGCCTATCCCAGGTCCTTGGACTCAGTAACTGGAGAAAAATGCCAAATCCAGTCTGAACATCTGGCTGGCTGTGTGTTGAACCAATACTAGCATCTTCCATTTTGACATCTGTGTCACAATGTTTGTTGCAATTTAAAAAAAAACCCTGCTGAAGCACTCACCCCCATACCATTCTGGACAAATGGCTGTCCAATCTCTTCTTGGAAACCTCCAGTAAACAAACTTTAAAACCTGCCCTATAATGGTGATAGTTTCCGTTTAGATAAATTGTTTTACATTTATTTTAAATGTCCATCTGCATTTAAAAGAGGAAGGCCACTCTTCTGAAGACTGCCAAGTCCACATTTTGAACAGAGAGGACCGCTGCTTTAAAAAAGGGGTCAAAGAGGCCATCTATGTCAAAATTGAACAGCCCTTTCTGGGGAGCCTCAAAGGTGCTTTTTCAAGAGGCATTTGGACTTTCTTGATTTTTCTTTGAAGACGTTTCACTACTCATCCAAGAAGCGTCTTCAGCTCTGACAGGACAGTGGGGAATGGAAGGATTTATATTCCTTGCAGACAGCTGGTCACTTGCATCCTTTTAGAGGATCCTTGAAGCACTTGGAGGTTTACCTATGTCCTCAGGGTCACCTGGGTAAGTGCTCCTACCTAGTTCCTGTAATCTGCTATTTTTTTCCTCTGGAAAACCGTTCCTACTCCCACACCATTCCAACGGTGTTCATCCCAAATTGTATAGCTAAAAGTCTGCAGAGATTCTCAGTCATCCAGGTCATGGTTGTCCCAAAGGTGCTTTTTTCAGGAGGCAACTGGACTTTCTGGTTTTTTTCTTTGAAGACGTTTCGCTTCTCATCCAAGAAGCTTCTCCAGCTCTAACTGGATGGTGGGGAATGGAAGAATGGAAGTCAGAGCTGAAAAAGCTTCTTGGATGAGAAGCGAAACGTCTTCAAAGAAAAAAACCAGAAAGTCCAGTTGCCTCTTGGAGGGGTCGAAACACCTTTGGGACAGCTGAGGTGCTAAGAGAGGATCCTCAGCCATTGACACCGCAGCCCCGCGCGGCCAGCAGGGGGCGCTGGGCCTCCGCACGGGCCTCGGCGGCGGCCATGGGCGAAGCGGAGAGCTCGGCCGGGGCGGCGGAGGTGAAGCCCCCTAGCTCTGGCCTGGGCCCTGGGCCTGCTCCGGCCGCGATGGAGCCCGGGCCTCAAGCGTCGTCAGAGGACGCGGCGGCTGCGGCGGCCGCTATCGCTTCGGCCGCGATGGCAGCCGCGTCGGCGGTTCCTCCGCCGCCCCCGCCCCCGCCGCTGCTGCCCGTGCCGGTAGTGTGGAGCCCCGAAGTGGAGGTGTGCCTCTTCCACGCCATGCTAGGCCACAAGCCCGTCGGTGAGTGCTTTTGAGGGTGGGGGTGGGGGTGGGAAATAGAAGCAGGCCGCAGGTCGAGCCTCGGTCTCGCGTAGCGGCGCCAACCGAGGCGGGGCGCGAGGAGGCGGGCGGAATTCTTAACGGCAGCGCGGGGTCTAGGCCTTCCACTTTCGGCCCGGCACTTCCTTTCCAAAACCGGCTTAGTTTCGCTGCATTGCCGTTATCGTTGCGTTTTGGGGCTGGAGGGCAGAAGGATTTAATTTTTTCAGGCTGCAGGGGTGAAAAGGGGTGTTTGGTCCGAAAAAAAGCATCTTCTTTTGTTCGATTGTTTGTTTCCAGGATAAATTCCAGGGTGGCCACCTGTCTTTGAAACCTTAAGTAGCTGAGCTGCTTCTGATTATTATTAGTTATTATTGGATGGGAGACCACCAGGAGAGCCCAGGCTCAATGGACTAGATAGAAGGGCTTCTGTATTCTTGCTTTTAGAGCTCACTTCAGGAGACTCCCTCAAAAATTGACCACCAGTGAAAGAAGCTTCTCTTTTTTAGATTAAATTGAGAGGAAAGTCAATAATAATGGAAAGTATTGGAGGTTGGAGCCCTCGTTTTCATGAAAACAGACCAGGTGCTTGAAACCAAGAACTTGTTCCCTCAAAAATTCACAAACCCCAAAATAGTGCTAAGATCTTGCCAGCAAAATCAGGTTGCATTTGGGTTGTTTTACGTAGTTGCCCCTTATTCCATCATAGGTTGGCCCTTTACAAGAGATACTAGAACTTTGGCCAAGAAGACCTTGAAATCTAAATTATTTGTGCATTTTTTTTTTCCATCTGGTTTTGCTTTCCTTGATTACAACCTGGAGGGTTTGGGGTTTTTTTTCTCTCTCCATATGTGAAGCCTGACATAAGTAGTGTGATCTGGTACTTTGTGAATAAGTTCACAGAGGCAAAAATGGCTGGATTTTGTTAACCCTCATTTGCCCCACATATCCATTTGTCCTTGGTGGATAAAGTATGGCATTTTTGCAAAAGTTTTCCTGCTTTAACTGTCCCCAATGCACCTCTTACTCCCTTCAGCCAAAGCTATTTGGTGTAGTCCAGTGATGGCGAACCTATGGCACGGGTGCCACAGGTGGCACGCGGAGCCATATCTGCCGGCACGCGAGCCGTTGCCCTAGCTCAGCTCCAGTGCACATGCGCCAGCTGATTTTTGGCTCACGCGGAGGCTCTGGGAGGGCGATTTCGGCCTCCAGAGGTCCTCCAGGGTGGCGGGGGGAGCGTTTTTGCCCTCCCCAAGCTCCAAGAAAGCCTCTGGAGCCTGGGGAGGGCGAAAAATGGGCCCACCAGGCCCACTGGAAGTCGGGAAATGGGGGAGTGAGGGGGGTCACGCACACACGTAAGGAGGGTGGGGCAATTGAGGAGCTTTGAATTGTGGGTGTGGGCACGCACGCGTGTGCAATAGCGCGCACACGCACTATTTTGGCACCCGAGGAAAAAAAGGTTCGCCATCACTGGTGTAGTCTATTTGGCCAGTTGTATTCTTGATCCACTGTGGAGTTGTAAATTTTTAAACTAGACATCTTGGGGAGAAAAAAAGAGGTTTGTATTTATAAAGTAACTTGTGGCCTCAGCAGGCACTGAGGTTCAGTGGAATCTGGATGTGGAAGCTGAACAGGAGCAATTCTGATTCATTTAGTGACCACTGGAACTTACAGCAGCTTGTGATCGTTGACTTACAATCATTTTTCATATTTATGACTGTTGCAGCATCCCCATGGTCACGTGATCAAAATTCAGACTCTTGGCAACTGACTAATATTAATGACGGTTGCCATGTCCTGGAATCGCGTGATCCCCTTTTGCAACTTTCTGACAAGCAAAGTCAAAGGGGAAGTCCGAGTCATTTAATAACCATGTTACTGATATAATTATTGCAGTGATTCACTTAACAACTGTGGCAAGAAAAGTTGTAAAATGGGGCTCGCTTAGCAACAGAAATTTTGTCTCACTTAGCAACAGAAATGTTGGGCTCAATTATGGTCGTACGTCGAGGACTACCTATCCCTGAATTAGAGACTTCCAAGGAATGCCAATCATGCAGACTAGACTGGGTTTTTTTTAATTAAACTGCTTCTATATCATTTCCAAAGAGGATCATGGATGCACCCATTAAATCAGTATTTCTCAACCATAGCAACTTTTAAGGTGTTGAGTTCCCAGAATTCCCCATGCTGGGAAGTCCACACATTTATAAGTTGTCAAGGTTCAGAAACACTGCAGAAGTCAGCAGAAGTCGAGCATGACACAAAGACGGCTTTCTTTTTGTGTTAGCTTTTCTTTCTTTTTTCCCCTCCACCACTGTTCTCACTCTTTCTTTCCCCTTCAGGTGTGAATCGCCATTTTCATATGATCTGTATCCGAGATAAATTTAGTCAGAATATTGGGAGGCAAATTTCTTCCAAAGTTATCTGGGATCACTTGAGCACGATGTATGACATGCAGGCACTGGTAAGTGTTGACAGGTGAAAAACAGAGGCCGGTGCCTCTGCTGATTTACAGCAATGAGGGCTGGCCATAGGAAGTGCCTGCTCTGCAACCCAAGCCAGGTGGAGAAATGATGATAGTTTGTTCTTTCAGAGGGGAAACCATTGGCTGGGTGGTCCTTTCCATCCCCCATGCTCCATTTTGCATCAGAGCTGCCGTTGCGTGCAGACAAAAATATTCCACAAATAGCTATTTTTCAGTCTTTGGAACTCCTGACTGTGAGGCTTTAATAATCATAATCTTTCATCTTCATTTAACGACCCCATAATCCCTTGCGGGGTGGAGTCTGGGCAACTGAATGGAGCTAGCAGAGTGTTTTAATGGCCGGATGCCCTTCCTGTCGCCAGTGCAGAGTTTTGTTCAGCAGATATATTCTCAGCGTGTATAGTTGGCATAATTGTTGGCATAATCAGTTTAATTAATTTTGTTTTTCTTTTTAAGCATGAGTCGGAGATTCTTCCTTTCCCCAACTCAGAAAAAAACTTCATCCTCCCTGAAGAAATTATTCAAGAAGTAAAAGAAGGTGAGGCATTTGGATGTACAGTACATTTCTTGCAAACAGAATCTTACAGAAAAAGTCTGTATAGCATTACAGCCTAAGCCATTACACTGGGGGATATATTGATATGGTCTTCAAGCGGACAAAATTCGGCATGAGTCCTCATCTTACAACCTTAATTTTCAAAGCAAGCTGTGGTGTCTTTTTGAAAGTTGTCAGGATCTGGATGGGGAGGAACAGGCTCAAGCTTAACCCCGACAAGACTGAGTGGCTCTGGATATTGCCCCCTAAGGACTATTCCGACTGTCCCTCTTTGGTTCTTGGAGGAGAAAAACTAACTCCCTCGGAACTGGTCCGCAATTTGGGAGTTCTCCTAGATCCACAGCTAAAATTAGATCACATCTTACAGCTGTGGCTAGGGGAGCCTTTGCACAGGTTTGCCTGGTGCACCAATTGCGACCATACTTAGAGAAGGAGGCTCTACTCACGGTCACTCATGCCCTTGTCACCTCCCGATTGGACTACTGTAATGCACTCTACATGGGGCTGTAATGCACTCTACGTGGGGCTACTCTTGAAGAGTATCCGGAGACTTCAGCTGGTGCAAAATGAGGCTGCGCGTGCTGTGGTGGGTGTGTCAAGATACACCCACGTAACACCTATACTCCGCCAGCTGCATTGGTTGCCCATTGGTCTCCGGGTGCAATTCAAGGTGTTGATCATCATCTTTAAAGCCCTACCTGGCTTAGGACCAGGTTACCTCCAGGACCTCATCCTACCTCATACTTCCCTCCGACCGGTTAGGTCCCACAGAGTGGGTCTCCTCCAGGTCCCGTCAGCCAAATAATGCCGGCTGGCGGGGTCTAGGGGGAGGGCCTTCTCTGTAGGGGCCCCTGTTCTCTGGAACCAACTCCCCCCAGAGATCCGAATTATCCCCACCTTGCTGGCCTTCCGAAAAGCCATTAAGACATGGCTCTTCCTGCAGGTGGGGTGATTTTGAGACAACTTTCCCCCAAGTATGCATGGTTTTGTATGTCTTTTTTAAACTCTTTTTAAACTCTTTTTAATAATTTAATTGTTTAGTTGTTCCTTAAAATGTTGTACGCCGCCCTGAGTCCTCAGGGAGTAGGGCGGCATAGAAGAACACTAAATAAATAATAAATAAATAAATAAATAAATAAATAAATAAATAAATAAATAAATAAATAAATAAATAAATAAATAAATAAAAAGTAAGTAAGTAAGTAAGTTGTCCAGGTTTACAAAGACACCACAGCTTGTTTTTGGAAGCTGTTTTCTGCTATCGTCCAAATTGGCGTCCCGATGATAGCACAGGTAAAGCTTCCAAACCAAGATGAAGTGGCTAAACTTTGCTATTTTCAGAAAATTTGGAGGACTTTGTAAACCTGAGCTATCTTTGGAGCCTTCCAGATATGTGGGCTTCAGTTGCCAGAATTTTTAGCAGTGGCCATGCTTAAGGAAGGCTATTAAATTCTGTTCTTAAAGCAGAGCATCGCTCACGTTTTCATGAAGGAAGAAAGCAGATCTCCACCTTGGAGGATGCTATTCATTTTTGGTGGAAAGGGATTGATTAGACTGAATCCGGTGTTCCTTTCGATGCTTTTTGGATAGAAAAATGTGCTTTGAAAGCTATTGAAATTTGGGAAGAGGCAACAAATTCAAGAGCACAGAGAAATTTGCCAAAACTATACAGTTGGATTTAAGTCATGAGGCCATCCGTTTTAGAGATGGTGTAGGAATGACCTCTCTTTTGCTCCAAACAAAAAAAGAGCTTTTAGGACAGCACTAGTTGAATGTAAACTGAAAAAAATATACATATTATTTTCTACCACTTTCTGCCCTGCTTCTTTGTTTTGGAGGCTATGGGTTGTGTTTCATTTTTTCTCCAGCCCCATATATATATATATATACACATACCTAGTTTTAGATGATTTGGAGGGCTCTTGGTGCAAGCAGGAGCTGGCAGTGAAAAATCATTTTGCCCCAAAACATACTTGGGCGACCTTCTCAAGATCAACTGAAGGAAGAAAGACATTGAAATTCCCTACTTTCCCACTGATCTGTTTCTCATTCTTCGCCTAGGTAAAGTGATGATTGAAGACGATGTGAAGGAAGAAATAAAGGAAGAGATGGAAGCGCACTCAGCTGCCGAAGAAGGTATTTTGATATACCTATATATTTTTGACAAGTCTTCAGTAAGACAGGGTTAGCCCTTATTAGTCCTCACATGCGCAGCTCGTTAAAAAATTGTTTTAGAAGGTAGACTGTTTTTGAAGGGTTGAAGGAGATCATACATTGTTAACAGGTGGGAAACTGCCTATTGCACTTGCTTTTCAACCTTGGCAACATAATAAGAGATTGGACAACCGTCTGTCTGAAATGGTATAGGGCCGTGATGGCGAACCTATTGCACGTGTGCCAGAGGTGGCACGCAGAGCCCTCTCTGTGGGCATGTGTGCCGTTGCCAGCTGCTCTTCTGGTTTCCATGCGCATGCTGGTCTTCACAGGCACCGGAAAATGGCCCAAAAAACAGGCATGCGCCCACCGGCCAGCTGGTCTTCGGGTTTCTGGGGCTCCGGCACATGCACGCGTGTTCCGGTTTGGGCACTCGGTTCGCCATCACTGGTATAGGGTCTCCTGCTTGAGCAGGGGGTTGGAGTAGAAAACCTCCAAGGTCCCTTCCAACTCTTATTCTGTTGAACTTAAGATATGTGGACTTCAACTCCCAGAATTCCCCAAAACTCTTATCTCTATTCATGAGATCTCGTTATAGACTTGAAGTTCCAATGGCCAGGCTTCCTCTGTGGTCATGTGGCCATACTTCAGGCACTCGGCAACGGCTGCATTTATGTCCTGCAAACAGTTTTCATCAAAACCTTAGGGCGGTTTTGCTGAAAACCAGCTTTACCAGTTTCCAGCAAAACCATGCCCATTGGTTTGCTTAACAGCCACGATGCTTTGCTTAACAACTGCCACAGAAGTGATGAAACTGGGTCAGTCACATGAGCAAACCATTCTACCACTCATTACAAGATAAGACCGTAATGGGCCAGCTCCATTACACTTGTATCTCGAGGAGCCGAGGTGGCACAGTGGTTAAAAGCAGCACTGCAACCTACTTCAGCTGATTGCTAGTTCAGCTGTTCAAATCTCACCGGCTCAAGGTTGACTCAGCCTTCCATCCTTCTGAGGTCGGTAAAATGAGGACCCAGATTGTTGGGGGCAATATGCTGAACTCTGTAAACCGCTTAGAGGGGGCTTTAAAGCACTGCGAAGCTGCATATAAGTCTAAGTGCTATTGCTATTGCTACCTCTAGTTAATTAGATACAAAACTGACCATTTGGGTCCATGAAGAATCGGATAAAATCGGATGGATGGAAACTAACCAAGGAGAGAAGCAACCCGGAATTAAGGAGAAACTTCCTGACAGTAAGAACAGTTAACAAGTAGAACAGTTTGCCTTCACAAGTTGTAGGGGCTTAATCACTGAAGGTTTTTTAAGAAGAGATTGGACAACCATTTATCTGAAGTGGTATAAGGCAGTGATGGCGAACCTTATGGCGTGCACTCGTGCCCACACCCATAATACAATACCCTCCCCCCCGCACATGCATACAACCCCTGCACTCCCCCCCCCCCCCCCGCGCGCATGCGCACAGGCCTCACTGAAGCCTCCGGGCGGGCCGTTGGGCTGTTTTTCGCCGTCCTCAGGGTTCAGGGAAGCCGCCTGAAGCCGGGGGAGAGCGAAAAAACGGCCCAATGGGCCAACCGGAAGTTTGGAAACGAACTTCCGGTTGGGCCGTTTTTGCTGTCCCCAGGGTTCAGGGAAGCCGCCTAAAGCCTGGGGAGAGTGAAAATGGCCGAAAATCAGCTGGCACGCACTGGAGCTGACATAGGGCAACATCTCGCGTGCCTTCAGATATGTCAGATATGTCATGCGTGCCATAAGTTCGCCATCACCGGTATAGGGTGTCCCGCTTGAGCAAGGGGTTGGACTACAAGACCCGCAAGGTCCCTTCCAGCTCTACTCTTGATTGATCGGTTGAAATTGTGGATAGAATGGCCCACTTTTAAGCTACATATAGCTTAATTATTAATGTATATTTCTTATGAAAAGCACGATCACGTATGGAAAGAAATGCGTATAAATTCATTGCATCCGTGCTCTTTTTGGGAACGGGGATGTTGCTTAAATTATGGTCTCCTCATTGTGTTTCAGCATACGCTTCTCTGGTGAACCTGACAAAGGCCACCGAAAAGCCCAGCGGCAAAGAGAAGGAAAGAAGCTCCTCGGAGTCTGGATCCAAAGAAGGAGGAGATAAGAGAAAGAGGAACCGGGTCACAGAAAAGGTCTTAAATGCCAACAGCAACCCCTCCAGCCCCAGCCCCAAAAGGCGCAGAACATAAAAGATGGCAGAAGAACTCTGAAGCGTATCCTGAAGTCTGAACAGAGAAAAATTGTAAGGTCCTAGCTAGCCCGTCAGCGTTGAACGGGGAGACAAAGTGAGGTAAACTGGGCATCGCCCCCTCTAAAAGGAAGCAAATGGTAGCTTTGTCCTCCAAATCTTAGGAAGAGAGGGAGGCGTTACAGCAAATGCCAAACAAGTCTGACATTTATTTTCTTGCCGTCAGATGCAAACTACATACTTAGTCTCACAACTGGATTCTGGGGGAACCAAGGAGCATCGGTTTTTTTATTTAAATTTTTAAAGACTTGTGTTTTGAACTGGAGTTGCTCCCTTTGGCGACTGCAGCACAATTCTTGATAACCGGAATCGGAACTTGCCAAAGGCAACTGAGTTTATACAGCCTGGGATCAGTCAGGCATGTTGCCTGGTAGCCGAAGGAAGACTTCCCTGTATATTTGTATATATGTGTGCAGTTTTTTTAAAAAAATTCATTATTTAATTTACTGATCGTTTTTAAAGAAAAGGTTATTTTTTTGCAGAAATTCTTAAATAGAGGTTCAGGTAACTCTGCTATTTAAGCTATTTTGGAGGTAGGTTTAGGTTTTTACTTGAAAATGTGCTGAGTTTATACGCACAGGTGTTAAACGTCGAACTCTCTTAGTGTTTCTGTATGATCCGATAGTAAAAATTTCCTTCTCTGAATTGGGGGAGGGGCGGTTTAGAAAACACCTTTTGTAAAAAAAGCAGTAACAGTTACGGTAACATTCAACATTCTGTTTGAATAAATTTCTGCTGTTCGATAAAATGGGTTCCAGTCAATTTCGTGTTTCATTCCAACCCCTTTCATTTTTGCAAGCCTAAATGACGCTGTGGCCTAGAGGTAGAGCTCTTGCCTCACAAAGCAGGAGGTTGTGAGTTCGATCCTAGGTAGAGGCAGACGTAGGGTCTCCTGCTTGGGCAGGGGGTTGGAATAGATGACCTGCAAGATCCCTTCCAACTCTGTTAATCTGTTAAAAGTCAGGTTTGTTTTACCGAGTTCTAAAAATAGCTCAGTTTATGGTCCGCTTTAATACTTGCAAGCAGCCAGTGTTTTTTCTCCACCCTCTAGGCCAGGGATGGCGAACCTATGGCACGGGTGCCACAGGTGGCACGTGGAGCCATATCTGCCGGCACGCGAGCCGTTGCCCTAGCTCAGCTCCAGTGCGCATGTGCGTGCCCGCCAGCTGATTTTTGGCTCACGTGGAGGCTCTGGGAGGGCGATTTCGGCCTCCGGAGGGCCTCCGGGGTGGCGGGGGGAGCATTTTCACCCTCCCCAAGCTCCAAGAAAGCCTCTGGAGCCTGGGGAGGGCAAAAAATGGGCCTACTGGTCCCACTGGAAGTCGGGAAATGAGGGTGTGGGGGGGGGTCACGCACGCATGCGCAGGGGGGTGGGGCAAGTGGGGGGCCTTTGAATTACGGGTGTGGGCACGCACATGCGTGCGATAGCGCATGCGCGCAGTATTTCGGCACCCAAGGAAAAAAAGGTTCGCCATCACTGCTCTAGGCCAAGGATGTCAAACTCAATTACATTGAGGGCCGCATCAGGATTGCGTTTGACCTTGGGTGGGCATGGCCAGGGTTGGCATGGCCAGCTCAACACTCGTGTCAGGGGCGCCTGGGATGTCCCAAGTGCTCTGCCAGTGAAAATGGGCTCCCAAGCTCCGTTTTCACCTGCGATGGCCTCCTGCAACCCTCTGCCGACAAAAACAGAGCTTGGGAAAGCCACGTGAGCTCCGTTTTAACTGGCAGAGGCACCGCGGGCCGGTCCTTTCCAGGGCGGCCCTGCAGGCCAGATCTAAGCACCCCAGCAGGCTGGATGTGGCCCCTAGGCCTTGAGTTTGACACTCCTGCTCTAGGCCTCTGTTGATTTCTCATCAATGCGAGTTCTAATTATCGACCTATGACTGTAATTGAGCCTGAAATGCAGACGTGACTGTGGGGAGGGGGTGACTATTGGAACTTTGGAACTAGGTTCTAAGTACCTTTTTCCAGGTAGGTTCTAATTTCAAATGTTCGCGAAGCAACCAGTCACAAGTCGAGGATTATCTGTCTCCTTAACTGACCATAGTATTTGTTTTAATCTCTCCCAGAGTGGTGGATGGCCTTTAGAAATGGACTAAATAAGTAATTCCTAAAATCTTGTTGCTTTTGAATCTTGAGGAACCGCATTCATTTGCATCCACAGGGCCAAAAGATCTAACTGGATCAGGTGATATATATCATGGCACCAGAAATCAAAAACCCCATGCCTTAACATTTGCACATCCAACATCAGGAAACAAATATAACGTTTGCATTGTGGTAAGATGCACAATGACTGCATTGTAACTGAACTGCATTCAGTTTTGGTCGCCACGATGTAAAAAAGATGTTGAGACTCTAGAAAGAGTCCGAAGAAGAACAACAAAGATAATTAGGAGCCTGGAGGCTAAAACATATGAAGAACAGTTGCAGGAACTGGGAATGTCTAGTCTGATGAAAAGAAGGACTAGGGGAGACATGATAGCAGTGTTCCAATATCTCGGGCTGCCACAAAAAAAAGGGAGTTAAACTATTCTCCAAAGTACCTGAGCATAGAACAAGAAGCAATGGGTGGAAACTAAATAAGGAGAGAAGCAACTTAGAACTAAGGAGAAATTTCCTGACGGTAAGAACAATTAATCGGTGGAACAGCTTGCCTCAAGAAGTTGTGAATGCTCCAACACTGGACGTTTTTAAGATGATGTTGGATAACCATTTGTCTGAAGTGGTGTAGGGTTTCCTGCCTAAGCAAGGGGTTGGACTAGAAGACCTCCAAGGTCCCTTCCAACTCTCTACTTTCTAACTTTCTAAAGATGGCATGTGTCTGTCAGGTACAAGAAAGCAGCAGCCAGGATAGAGCTCAAAAGCACTATGAGTTTATTTCATGCTACTTATATATAAGAATCTGATCTACCAATGGTCAAGGCAAATTGGCGCTAGGTAAGAGTTAACAGATTTGGGGGGGGACTTAGGTCTCTTATGGCAGCATAGAGAATCCCAAACTGATGATGCATTTGACTCCACCTTCAGGATCAACCTGGTCATCTCCTACAATGGCCTCATTTCTTGCTTATCATCATTTTTTATTAGCTGTGTAAATTCAATGCACCTGACTTAGTTATAAAATAAATTGATTTTTGTGAATTGGCACCATACACTGAAGCACCAACTAAGTAAAGAAACCAAGATTACCCAAAATGTTACAACACAAACACCTGCCAATAACTAATGTAAGGTTAATATAATTAACCTTAATATAATCAACCAAGAGCTGAAGTGGTGCAGTGGTTAAATGCTGCGACTGCAGGCTGACTGCTAGTTCAGCAGTTCAGCTGTTCAAATCTCACTAGGCTCAAGGTTGACTCAGCCTTCCATCCTTCCGAGGTCGGTAAAATGAGGACCCAGATTGTTGGGGGCAATATGCTGAACTCTGTAAACTGCTTAGAGAGGGCTGTAAAGCACTGTGAAGTGGTATATAAGTGCTATTGCTATTGCTATTAATTAAGTGCACTTAATTACATGTCATTTTATTTTTTTTAATATCTCATTTGTGGCCCACCTTGCAATTTCTAAGCGACTCGCATTATCACAGTGCAATCAGTGTAATTAATTAGGTGTAAGGAAATTAATTTACTACATGTACCAAAGCTGAACATTTTCTTGATTCTGGCTCTTCTTGAGTTGTGCTGAAGCCCTGTTTATATAAGTAAAACCTTGTTATTCCAGGGGGGGGGGGAAGCCAGGGCCAATATCCATTCCACTTTTACCAGGATCAATCAATCAACAGCAAATTTGTACAGTTAATGCAATTTTTCATTTAGTGACCAAACTTAACAATGGCACTGAAAAATGTGACTTTATTACTGTTTTTCACACGATCACTGCAGCATCTCCATGGTCACATGATCAAAATTCAGATGTTTGGCAATTGGCTCGTATTTATGATGGTTGCAATGTCCCAGGGTTTTCCAAGATCACTGTTAAGATATTCATGAACTGGGAGAGCCAATGGTAACAAGGTCAGCCAATGAATAGGCATAGCAACTCAGTCAGCCAATAGGGGCTAACTACTTCTGAGTCTGTGCAGAGAATCGAAACTGAATACTTAAGCTTAAGGCTGGGCGTGGCTCAGTCTGCACTCTCCACTCTACTCTTCCACTCTGAACTCTGCTGAAATGAAACTAACTGTTCTCTGCTGTCTGTAACTGCTTGAAGAAGAACTCTGCTTATGGTATTGTAAATTCATCTGTTACTATGTTTATAAAGAAGTTAATGAATCCAGCTGAATCAGTCATCTGTGTGTGCTTCTGGTGTTGATTTTGCAACAAACTTTATAATCACCTTTTGCGATCTGACAAGCAAAATCAATGAGGAAGCCAGATTCACGTTACGAACATGTTACTGACTTAACAACTGCAGTGATTCACTTAACCGCTGTGGCAAGAAAGGTCGTGAAACAGGGCAAAACTGACTTAACCGTCTCACTTAGCAACACATTTTGGGCTCAGTTGTGGTCGTATGTCCAGGGTTATCACCTGTAAGCCTTATGGGCCTATTTTGAACAAAAATAGCTGAAAATAAAACATGCTCAGCCTAATACCCAAATCTTACTATGGGAATGGCATCAGAAACTCAGCAAAGTAGACGAACTTTGTAAAACAGAAATCTTTCATATGTATACCCACCAAGTGGGATTGCAACCCTAAAGAGCTATGAATAGAATAGAATGGAATAGAATAGAATAGAATTCTTTATTGGCCAAGTGTGACTGGACACACAAGGAATTTGTCTTTGGTGCATATGCTCTCGGCGTACATAAGGAGAATAAAATACATTCATCAAGAATAAAAAGATACAACAGTTAGTGATAGTCAAGGTTACTAATAAACTATCAAATCGTACTAGGAAACAAATAAAAACAATATAAATTGAAAGATACAAGCAACATGGTTATAGTCATAAGTGGGAAGAAATAGATACTAGTAAGGAAGAGAAGAAGAATAGTAATACAGTCTTAGTAAATTATTTGACAGTGTTGTGGGAATTAGTTGGTAAGCAGAGTGATGGCATTTAGGGAGAAAATGTATAGAGTATAAATGTATAGTTTTTTTAAAAAGGTTTGCCATATTATCCAGACTAGTTTTTCTGCTATAAAATTAAGTACAGGTAGTCCTTAACCTACAACCACAATTGAGCCCAAAATTCCTGTTGCTAGAGTTGCGGTGAGTTTTGCCCCATTTTACGACTTCTCTTGCCACATTTGTTAAGTGAATCACTGCAGTTGATAAGTTAGTAACAGTTAGTAACAGGGTTGTTAAGTGAATCTGGCTTCCCCCACTGGCTTTGCTTGTCAGAAGGTCACAAAAGGGGATCACGTGACCCTGAGTTACTGCAACCGTCATAAATATGAGTCAGTTGCCAGGCAGCTGAATTTTGATCATGTGACCATGGAAATGCTGCAACGGTCATAAGTCGCTTTTTTCAGTGCCACTGTAACTGAACGGTCATTAAATGAACTGTTGTAAGTCGAGGACTATCTGTACTTCAGGCCATTTTCTTATTCTTCAGCTTGGAAAACAATACAGATATACCTGTAGTTGCAAGCGCCTCACATATAGATAGTCCTCGAGTTATGACCACAATCGAGCCCAAAATTTATGTTTGATTTCAGATTAACAGAGTTGGAAGGGACCTTGCAGGCCATCTAGTCCAACCCCCTTTCCAAGCAGGAAACCCTTACCTCTGCCTCTACCTACGATCGAACTCACAACCTCCTGATTGTGAGGCAAGAGCTCCACCTCTTGGCCACAGCAGCTGGGTTGATGAGTGAAACATTTGTTTAGCGAGTTCCCCCCATTTTATGACGTTTTCTTACCACAGTGGTTAAGTGAATCATTGCATTTGTTAAGTTAGCAACACAGTTGTTAAATGAATCTGGCTTCCCCATTGACTTTGCTCTTCAGAAGGTCACAAAAGGGGATCACATGATCCCGGGACCCTGAAACCGTCATAAATATGTACTAGTTGCCAAGCATCCAAATTTTGATCACGTGACCATGGGGATGCTGCAACGGTCGTAAGTGTGAAAAATGGTCATAAGTCACTTTTTTCAATGCCGTTTGAACAGTCACTAAATGAATGGTTGTAAGTCGAGGATTAATTTTATCTGTGGGTAAATCTACTTTAAATACAACTGCTTTTTTGTCCCCATTTGAAAATGTGCTTTTGGGTGGCCTATTCCTATCTCCAGTTACTCTGTCCCGTCTGATATTTGACTCTTAAAAGCCTGGCCCATCAGCTATTCTATCTAATTCCCAAAATAAATCGGATTCATCCCAAAGATGCTTTTGGTTTTTTTTCTCTTGTTTTTCTTTCAAGACGTTTCGCTTCTCATCCAAGAAGTTTCTTCAGCTCTGACTGGATGGTGGGGAATGAAAGGATCTGTACACTGGGGAAACAAAACCGCCACTTCATAAGCATATAGCAATAGCAATAGCAATAGCACTTAGACTTATATACTGCTTCATACCTCTCTAAATGGTTTACAGAGTTCAGCATATTGCCCCCAACAATCTGGGTCCTCATTTTACCGACCTCAGAAGGATGGAAGGCTGAGTCAACCTTCAGCCAGTGAGATTTGAACAGCTGAACTGCTGAACTAGCAGTAGCCTTCAGTGCTGCATTTAACCACTGCGCCACCTCGGCTCTATAACATGGCACAACATAGGAGAACAAACCCAACAGGACAAGATTCAGCAGTCCATCTGCATTTAAAAGACAAAGCCACTCTTTTGAAGACAGAAAAGTCCACCTTTTGGACAGAGAGGACCGCTGGTTTGAAAGAGGGGTCAAAGAAGCCATCTATGTCAAGATTGAACAGCCCTCCCTCAACAGAGGGGGAGGGATAGGACACTGCCATTTGTCAGAAATGGGTCTCCTGCTTGAGCAGGGGGTTGGACTAGATGACCTACAAGGTCCCTTCCATCTCTGTTAATCTGTTAAATCATCTATCTCCGGTCTATAACACAGTCCTTTTCAACAGTTCCAAGAAGCAGTTCCAAGAAGGCCCATTTGCATCACTCAGGTGACCCTGAGGACACAGATAAACCTCCAGGTGGCCTCAACGATTCTGCAAGGAGTATAAATCCTTCCATTCCCCACCCATCCAGTCAGAGCTGAAGAAGCTTCTTGGATGAGAAGCGAAACGTCTTCAAAGAAAAAACAAGAAAATCCAGTTGCTTCTTGGGAAGAAGAAGAAAAAAAGCACCTTTGGAACAACCATGACATGGATGTCTGAGAATCTCCATAGACAAATCGGCTTAATGTAAAAGTTTTTACCCAACATACCTAAAATAAAGCAGCCAGCCAGGCAGATTATGATACAGATTAACAAGAGTTGGAAGGGACCTTGTAGGTCATCTAGTCCACCCATCCATTCCCCACCCCACTCCCGCCCAAGCAGGAGACCCTACTACACCATTTCTGACAGATGGCAGTCCAGTCTTTCCAATCCAGTTTAACAGATTTAACAGATTAACAGAGTTGGAAAGGACCTTGTAGGTCATCTAGTCCAACCCCCTGGCTCAAGCAGGAGACCTACCTACACCATTTCTGACAAATGGCAGTCCAATCTCTTCTTGAAAGTCTCTAGTGATGAGTTGGCGCCACCCGTTACAGTAAAAGATAATCCATTCGTTTGCCGATCAGGAGGATGTCGTGTGAATACAGTATTGCGTGTTCGGGAAGTCCGGCGAAGGGTTAACAAGGAACGAGACCCGCCCCCGGGGGGGGAAGGTGGGGGCGGTCTCTGTCAATCAACGCCTCGAGTGGGAAGCAGAGCAGATTAGCCAGTCGCCTCCTCCCCCCCCCCCCCCCTTTCCAGCCACCACTCCGGGTTCCGAGCGTTCTATTCTGGAACGCAGAGGATTTCCCAACGTTCGGAAGGAACGCCGGGCGGCCAATCAGCGTGCAGCAGCGACTCGGCGTGCGGTCGGGGTTGGAGGCCGGCTCTCGCGCTGCCCCCTCCTCCTCCTCGTTTTCCCCCCACGTGCCTTTTACTTTGATCTCGCCCTCGGCTTCCTGCTCGCTTTTGCTTTTTTTTTTTTTTTTTTTTGCCTCGTCTCTTTCGCTTTCCTTTCTTCCGTTGCCATCGGAAAGGGCCAGTCCGCCTCCGGAGCCATGGCGGCTTGGATGAGAGCGGGGAAGGAGAAAGACCAAGCCGGCGAAGGGGAGGAAGAGGAGGAGGAGGAAGAGGAGGAGGAAGAAGAAGAAGAAGACGGAGCGGGAGGGCTTTGGGAGTACGATTCCACTTGGGAAGAGGAAGAGGAGGAGGAGGAGGAAGAGGAAGGGAGGCGGGAGAAGAAGAAGACGACCCAGGAACCGGCTTCTCAAGCCTCCAACCTGGAAGAATCCAAAGCCCGGGAAAAGCACAGCTGGTGGCCGTCCAGCCCCAAGTGGGCCTCCGCTAGCCAGGTGAGAGATTTCTCGGGAACAAAAGAAGAGCAGGAGACGATCGCAGTGGCGTGCGGCTGTGCGTTGCGCTCCAGTTGCGCCCGTTCCTAAATTGGGATCCTCAGCCGGCCAGGCATTCGTTGCCCCTTAGCCGCCTCTGGATTGAACTAACAGGTAGTCCTCGACTTACGGCCCCAATCGAGCCCAACGGCTCTGTTGCTAAGCGAGACAGTGGTTCGGCGGATTTGGCTCCCTTTACGATCTCTCTCTCTTTCTCTCTCCCCGGTGGCTAAAGGCGAATCACTGCGGTTGTTAAGTGAGTCAGCCGGTGGTTAAGCGAATCCAGCTTTCCCCACCCCCACCCCCTTGACTGCTTGTCAGATCCCGTGACCTTGGGACCCTGCAGCCGTCATAAATATGAGTCGGTGGCCAAGCGTCGTGAGTTTGGATCGTGTGACCATGGGGAGGCTGCAACGGGCATCAGTGTGAAAATGGGTCAGCAGCAGTCAGGTTTTTCGGCGCCGTTGTAACTTTGAACGGTCACAAAGCGAACTGTTGTAAGTCGAGGACTGCCCGCATTGTAATGCGCAGTCCATGGGGCTGGCCTTGAAGAGGAGCCGGGTGCTTCAGCTGGTGTAGAATGCACCAATCGGGACAGTTAGATATACAGGCAGTCCTCGACTCACAACAGCCCCTTTAGTGACCGTTCGAAGTTACAACAGCCACATAACACATAAAAAATGACTTAGGACCGTTTTTCACATGACCGCTGCAGCACCCCCATGATCACATGATTAACATTCAGACGTTTGGCAACTGACTCATATTTATGACGGTTGCAGTGTCCCCGGGGTCACGTGATCCCATTTTGGTGACCTTCCGACAAGCAAAGTCGATGGAGAAGCCAGATTGGCTGAACAACCCGTGTTCCCTAACTTAAAAGACTGCAATGGTTCACTTAACAACTGTGGCAAGAAAAGTCGTAAAATGAGACACTCGCTTAACAAATGTCTCGCTTAGCAAGATAAATTTTGGGCTCCATTGTGGTCATAAGTCGAAGACTACGTCTATTCCCCGATTCCTGGTTTGCTTCCATCTCCAATTCAAGATGCTGGTTTTAATCTTTGAAGCAGGAGTTTCCAACCTGCTGGCTGGGGAATTCTGGGAGTTGAAGTTCACAAGTCGTAAAGTTGCTGAAGTTGGACACACCTGCTATAAAGGACTTTGTGGCACGGCACCCAGTTACCTGAGGGTCCACCTCTCCTGGATTACACTGCTATCATGTGGCCTAGAGGTGGAGCTCTTGCCTCACAGTCAGGAGGTTGTGAGTTCGATCCTAGGTAGAGGCAGATGTAGGGTCTCCTGCTTGGGCAGGGGGTTGGACTAGATGACCTGCAAGGTCCCTTCCAACTCTTGTTAATCTGTTAAACTGCTATACCTGCTTGTCTATGAGACAGGCAGATGTAATACACAGATCTGGACAGTCCCTTGTCTGAAATGGTATAGGGCTGTGATGGCCAACCTATGGCACGCGTGCCAGAGGTGGCACGCAGAGCCCTCTCTGTGAGCACACGCGCCATTGCCAGCTGCTCTTCCGGTTTCCGGCCAGCTGGTCTTCGCGGGCACCGGAGCACCAGAAAATGCCCCCCCCAAAGGCATGCGCACGCCAGCCAGCTGATCTTTGGGTTTCCGGCACTCCGGTGTGCACACATGCGCGCGCATGCATGCAAGTTCCAGTTTGGGCACTCGGTGCCGAAAAGGTTCACCATCACTGGTATAGGGTCTTCTGTTTGAGCAGGGGGTTGGACTAGATGATCTCCAAGGTCCCTTCCAGCTCTATTCTGATTGATTGATTGAGATCTGGCTGAGGAGACAAGTTTAATTTAATATAATTTAATTAAATTAAAAGTTCTTATAGGCCGCCCAATCCCGTAGGACTCAGGGCGACGTACAACAGAAATAAGAATGATACAATAAAATAATTTTAAAACATTTCATTACATTTAAAAACCAATTCATACTTGGGGGAATCCGCTCTTCTTCACCCCGCCTGCCGGAAGAGCCATGTTTTTATGGCTTTGCGGAAGGCCAGTAGAATGGGGATAGACCGGATCTCTGGTGGGAGTTGGTTCCAGAGAGATGGGGCTCCCATGGAGAAGGCTCTCCCCCTAGGATCCACCAGCCGACATTGTTTGGCTGATGTGACCTGGAGGAGGCCAACTCTGTGGGACCTCACTGGTCGTAGGGAGGTGTGGTAGAATGCGGTCCCGGAGGTAGCCTGGTCCTGAGCCATGTAGGGCTTTAAAGGTCAAAACCAACACCTTAAATTGCACCGGAGACTAATAGGCAGCCAATGCAGCTGGCGGAGAATAGGTGTTACGTGGATGTATCTCAGCACACCCACCCCAGCTCCATTCCCCCCTCCACATTAGATCCGTCCCTCTTGATCAGAGGTCTTCAAACTTGGCAACTTTAAGACTTGTGGACTTCAACTCCCAGAATTCTCCAGCCAGCATAGTTAAAGTCCACAAGTCTTAAAGTTGCCAAATTTGGGGACCCCTGCTCTTGATGTTCCTGAAGACCCTCAAGATCTGTTATTTCACCAGCCTACCGGGGTTCCAGGGAACTAGAACCATTCTAAGATGTCTCCACCATTGTGGTTGATCTATTATTCTCTCCTTGCCATTGGGATTGTATATTTTGATTTTTAATAATACTTTAATTATGATTGACTTATTGTTTTTATACTGATCGTTCTTTGTATAATAGTTGTTTAATTTGATTGGTGTACGCTATCTGCAGTCACATAGGTAGTCATATAAATTTAATTAATGCATAAATGTAGGGTCCTTGGTTCTCTCTGAGCTTGGTGGTTTCCGATGCTGTAGCATCAATGATCTTACATAACTGGGTAATGAAATACAGGTAGTCCTTGACTTACAACAATTCATTTAGTGACCGTTCAAAGTTACCACGGCAGTGCAAAAAAGTGACTTATGGCCATTTTTCATACTTAACAACCCGTGGTCCCATGATCAAAATTCAGAAGTTCGGCAACTGACTCATGTTTATGACCGTTGCTGTGTCCCGGGGGTCATGTGATCCCCTGACAAGCAAAGTCAACGGGGAACCCAGATTCACTTAACAACCGTGTTACTAACTTAACAACGGCAGTGATTCAATTAACTGTGACAGGAAATGTTGTAAAATGGGGCAAAACTCACTTAACGAATGCCAGATTCACTTAACAACCGTGATACTACCCTAACAATTGCAATGATTCATTTAACAACTTTATTATTATTATTATTAATTATTTATTATTATTTATTATTATTATTATTATTTATTATTATTATTATTATTATTATTATTATTATTATTATTATTATTATTATTATTATTATTATTATTATTAATCCTTATTCACAAAAAATGTAATACACAGCAAACGAGATTTATATGCTGGATTTCGTATCACTATATCACAAGTCGAACACTTCCCAAGCGTCTAGGACTGTGTGATGTATTTTCGTATGATGCGCGCAGATCCAAGTACGGTGGCCTTTTGCATCTGACAGATCGTGATTTTGTCAATGTTTATTGTTTTCAAATGCCAGTTAAGGTCTTTTAATTATTATTATTATTATTATTATTATTATTATTATTATTATTATTATTATTATTATTATTATTATTATTATTATTATTATTATTATTATTTTATTATTTTATTATTATTATTATTTTATTATTATTATTATTAATCCTTATTCACAAAAAATGTAATACACAGCAAACGAGATTTATATGCTGGATTTCGTATCACTATATCACAAGTCGAACACTTCCCAAGCGTCTAGGACTGTGTGATGTATTTTCGTATGATGCGCGCAGATCCAAGTACGGTGGCCTTTTGCATCTGACAGATCGTGATTTTGTCAATGTTTATTGTTTTCAAATGCCAGTTAAGGTCTTTTAATTATTATTATTATTATTATTATTATTATTATTATTATTATTATTATTTTATTATTATTATATTATATTATTATTATTATTATTATTATTATTATTATTATTATTATTATTATTATTATTATTATTATTATTATTATTATTATTATTATTATTATTACTTGTGGCAAGAAAGGTCGTAAAATGGGGCAAAACTCACATAATAAATGTCTCACTTAACAAAATTGGGCAAAACTCACTTAGCAATGGAAATTTGGGGCTCAATTCTGGTCATAAGTCGAGGATTCCCTGTACAGCATTTCTCACCAAGTTTAGGAACAATTCAAAACAACAGTAAATAGGCCTAAAACTAGTTGCCACTCAAAACAAATAATAACCCTGGCAGATTAAGTTTTTATTTTATTTTTTTCCTTTATGTTTCACACAATTTTGTCCCTTTTCATGCAAATTCTAAGATTCGGGAAGAAAATTCAAGTCTGTTTACTCCAGTTTAGGGAAATGGAAAGTAAAACTTGCAAGAAAAATCTAGCGAGGATGAGTGAAGAAACGAAACCAAATAAACTCCAAGCATATTTTATGAGTCACTGAGAGCTTAGGCACCGAAGACAAATTCCTTGTGTGTCCAAGGCCAATAAAGAATTCTATTCTATTCTTATTCTTATTCTATTCCTTATTTCTATTCAATTTATTCTGTTTTATTCCTTATTCTATTCTATTCTTATTCTTATTCTTATTCTATTCCTTATTTCTATTTTATTCCTTATTCTATTCTTCTTATTCTATTCCTTATTTCTATTCTAGTCTGTTCTACTTTATTATTCTTCCTCATTCTATTCTATCTGTTTACTCTACTCTATTCCTTATTCTATTCTGTTCTGTTCTATTCTATTCTATTCCTTATTCTATTCTATTCTAGTCCTTATTCCATTCTTATTCTTATTCTATTCCTTATTTCTATTTTATTCTATTTATTTTGTTCTGTTCTGTTCTGTTCTACTCTATTCTATTATTCTTTATTCTACTCTATACTCTATTCCTTATTCTATTCTGTTCTATTCTTATTCTATTCCTTATTTCTGTTCTGTTCTGTTCTGTGATTATTTTTAAAAGTGTGTTTTCTCTTCAGGAATGGCGAAGACCAGGCCTTTCAACAGGAGGAGTTAAAAAATGGAAGGTAGGAAAATTCTCTTCGGGGACGGGAGAGGCATGGGTTTTAATCAGTCCTGCTGGCTGTTGGAAGTTTACTTCTCATATTCAGAAAACGATGGTGAGCGAAACCAGAAAGAATACACGGTTCATTGGAATACAGGTAGTCCTCTACTTACGACCACAGTTGGGCCCAAAATTTCCATTGCTAAGCCAGGTGGTTGTTAAGTGAGTCACACCCCAATTTTAAAACATTTGTGCCGTGGCTATTAAAGAAATCGCTACGGTTGTTAAGTGAACCATGTGGTCTTTAAGCAAATCCAGTTTCCTTCATTGATTGCTTGTCGGAAGCCAGCTTGGAAGGTCATAAATGGTGATCATGTGATCCCTGAAACGGTCGTAAATACAGGTAGCCCTCGACTTATAACAGTTCATTTAGTGACCATTCAAAGTGGCTTACGACTGTTTTTCACACTTTGCACAACCTTTGCAGCCTCTTCATGGTCAGGTGATCAAAATTCGGACACTTGGCAACTGGCTCATATTTATGACGGTTGCAGTGTCCCGGGGTCACATGATCCCCTTTTGCGACCTTCTGACAAGCAAAGTCAATGGGGAAGCCAGATTCACTTAGCAACCTTGCTAGTAACTTAACAGCTGCAGTGATTCACTTAAGAACGCTATCAAGAAAGATGGGCAAAACTCAATTAACAAATGTCTCGTTTAACAACAGAAATTTTGGGCACAATTGTGGTCGTACCTCAAGGATTACCTGTACAGATGGATTTGCCAAGTGACTGAATTTTGCTCACGTGACCATGGGAATGCTGCAATGGTCGTAAGTGTAAGGACTGGTCGTAAGTCACTCTTTTCAGTGCTAACATAACATTGAACGGTTGTTAAATGAATGATAAGTCAAGGACTACCTATATAACCTCTTCCCAGCCTTGACCAACAAATGAACTCTTTTAGAGCCCATGATGGATAGTGAGGTAAATGAAAAATATGATAAATATTCAGACTAATGATATACCGTATTTTTCGGAGTATAAGACGCACCTTTTCCCCCCCAAAAAAGAGGGTAAAAATCTGGGTGCGTCTTATACTCCAAATGTAGCCCCGCCCAGCCTCTGAAATGGAGGTTTCAGAGGCTGAAAAAAGCCTCTGAAACGGAGCTTCAGAAAAATAGCCTCTGAAATGGAGGTTTCAGAGGCAGAAAAAAAAGCAAGGCGCAGAGCTCCCAACCAATGAATCTGTTGCTAAAATTCACCTCTGGGAACAGCTGATTGGGGGTATTCCAGGAGGCCGATCCACCCGCCCATCAGCTTTTTTCTTATTTTCCTCCCCAAAAACTAAGATGCGTCTTATACTCCGCTGCGTCTTATAGTCTGAAAAATACGGTATATACCGGTTTTTCAGTGCATAATGCATGCAAAAACATGACACTGGGATAAAGTGAACTAAAACAACGATGTGCCAAAAACCGGGGGGGGGGGTTTGTCACACTATGAACGTTGAATAAAAGTAGCAAGAATTATAACAAGACCTTCTATTATCAAAACTGCCCTCAAAACAATTCAAGTTCTCCCTGCTTTGTTTTCTAAACTTGAAACTATATTCTCTGCAAAGATTGATGAAAACCAGCTGGCTGAAGCCTAATGCTTTTGCAAAACAATGCATATGACATTAGGCTGAGTATCCATCATATCGTTCATTAAGTCCATTATTCATCGTGAGCGCTAAAAGAGGTCATTTGTTGGTCGTGCGTTTCAAAGAGGTCATATTTTGATCAAACGTGGAGTCTTTCTGGATACGTACGGTAGGTTGGCCCTTGGTTTTTGAATAGCCAAAATATTTCTCCCACAACCAAGCATGTAAGAATAGACAATATATGTAGTGTTTTTCAACCTTGGCAATTTGAAGGCGTGTGGACTTCCAACTCCCAGAATTCCCCAGCCAGCCATGGGGAAGCCTCTCTTCATCCAGCTACCCTAGAAATCTGGCATGGCCCAGAGGTGTGTTGGGATTGAACTACCCAATCAACGTCACTCAATTCATCTCACTGATGTTCTTCATCAAGATTGTGCAAAAGTACGGGTGTGGGTTTATGCACACCTGGCAGGGAGACTCGGGTCTCTGATTTATCATTGAAATGTCATCTAAACCAGGTTTAGTTTCTTGCCCAGTAAGTCTAGAGCAGGGGTCAGAAACCTGCGGCTCTGGAGCCACATGTGGCTCTTTCATCCCTCTGCTGCGGCTCCCTGTCGCCAGTCGGCTCCACAATTGATAGGGCTTTCAGTTAGGACAGGTAGAGGAAAAAGGACGCCGCGCAGGAGGAGACTCTATGGTAAGGTGACCAGACGTCCTGCTTTTGGCGGGACAGACACGCTTTTCAAGTATGTGTCCCGCGTCCCGCTTTCTTTCCAAAAAGTCACGCTTTTTTGGAAAGAATGCCGAAACAGCGGGACGTCTGGTCACCTTAGAAGGGGAAGCACAAAAGAGAGGTACTACCACCGAAATAAAAACCGGAAGCAAGTCGACTTCCTGTGGTGACGTGGGGTGAAGCAGCTGTAAAGGGACGATCTCCGTCCTCAGAGGCTGCTTTCTTCTTTTGTTTTTGGAGACCCTTCGGGGCATCGAAGTTTGTAGGACTTGGTTGACAAGAGGGACATCCCAGGCAACAGCGGGGCGAAGGCGTTCGCCCGCTGGGGCGGAGGGCATCCTCATTATCCGAAATGAAAGCGTCCGTCTCTGCTCTTTGAAGTATGGCGGACCCGAAGCCTCAAAACACCACATAAGAAAAGGAAGCAAAAATAATAGCGGATCGCACCTGGAATACCAAACCTAACTCTCACGAAAACTTTGGATTTATAAATGAGGGAGATCTGACCACAAGGACAGGGCAATTAAGGAGCTCTGTGAGAAAATCAGCGGCGAAAACAAAGAACGAGCAGAAGGACAGGACTCTAAGGAGGAAACAGCACTGTGAATAAACATAACAAAAGAGCTAAATTGAGCCCCTGTGGAGGACGTGCAATAGTACCTTTTTGTTATCGGAGGATTACCTGCTGAGAGACAGCAGACCAGAGAAACTGGGGATTCAACACCAGATGAGAGATCAGAGACGGGAGCGGAGAAACAGCACATGGTGGATGACTTGGCAATTTTGAACGGAACGATCTCTATTACTGAGGCCAGAAGGAAACATCTGATTGCAGAATCCAAGGAAATCAAGACCTCTAAAACACTTACAGGATTGCTGAGATCCACTTAATACCAACTGAAACTGGTACCGCTTAAAAAGAACTATATTATATAACTTTTTTCTATTTTTCACCTTTGAACACTTATTTCATTTTTATCACCTATTTTACTTTTCACTAAATATCCTGCTATAATTAAATCCTCTACCCTCTCCTCTTCCTATTTATAGATTGTAAAAAAGGGAAAATCTTTAGTGTCTATAAATGTAATATTTTTAATTTTAACTGTAACTTAAATAATATATATATTTATTTTGAAATAATATTTTTAAGGATCGATTTAAAAGAAATAGGGATATATATTGATTGAATTGTAAAGTCTATAGAGGATACTTTGAACATTAATAGAAATATATAAATTGTAATCATAACTATAATTAGATTGGTGAAAATTTTATAAGGAAAACTATATTCTACTGTATAACTCTTTAACGTATCTAAAATATTTAATTAGTTATTAATATAAGTACTATAGTAACAGATTATTTATAGATATATTTATATAGAATTTTTGGATAATTGGTACATTTAAGAACATAGAGAACTATATCAGTAATTGATAAAACATACAGGATTGATAGAGAACTAAATAATATAACAGGGTAAAAGATTGTTATATGGTAATCTGGGAGAGGATCTACAAAATTTTAGAACAACAAAAATCAATCTTAAAGGAAATGACAAGTAATACAACAAATATGCCCATGAAGGGGGGGAAGAAACCAGCACAAGCTGGAGCTGCAAGTGCAGCATCACCAGTCACTCAAAGGCAGATAGATGACATGTTACCAGTAGAAAAAGGGGGTACATCCCTTATGCAGAATATGAACAGTACACTAAACGTGGTTCAGGAAACAATGCTTAAATTACAGGAATTGATTACGCAAAATCATACCGAACTAAAATCAGATATTTTAAGATTGGACAATAGAATGGAGATGATACAGGAGGCGATAAAAAAAAATGAACAACGTATTAGTGGTGTGGAAAAAAAAACAGAACAAAATGAAAATAAAATTGAGAAGGTAGACCAGAGAGTGACAGAAATAAATAGAGAGCTGGAGTCCTCACTAATCCATCTCGAAATGGATAGATCATCTTATTTCTTAAGAATACAAAATATTCCAGAGAATAAGGAGGAAGACTTGGGAGATGTGATGGCAGGGGTGGTAGCAGAAATTCTACAGCAAGACAAAACAGATACCAGAAATGAAATAGACGAAGTGTACAGGATACAAACCAACTACGCTAGACGCCACCGCCTGCCGAAAGAAATACATATAAGGTTTGCCAGAAAGAAAACAAGAGACAACGTTTACTTAGCCACGAGAGGGGGGACATTAACATACAAAGGGAGAGAAATAAACATCTTGAAACAAGTCCCAAGAAGGGTTAGGGAACGTAGAAGAGACTATAAGCCACTAGCAACATTGTTAAATAAAAAGAACATTATATTCAGATGGCTCATTCCGGAGGGGATGATAATAAACTTGGAAGGACGAAAAGTAAAGGTGGATACCATAGAAAGAGCACAGGAGGTATATGAACAACTTGCTGGTATGGAGAAAGAGATGGAAAGTGAAGGAAAAGTGGATGGGGCAAGTGAAGAAGAAGAGCAGGAGATTGAAGAAGAGGTACAGAGGGAGGGAATTGAAGAGACTGAAGATTTAAATAAAAAAGTAGAGAGAATTAAAACAAGGACACAAACAGCAGCAGAAGCGAAAAGTAAATAGTTAGAAAAACACTTTATAAACAAAACCGGAAACGTTAAAGGAAACAAAACTTATATCATTAAACATTAATGGATTAAACAATGCACAAAAAAGAAGGAAAATATTTTCAAAATTAGTTAAACAAAAAGCAGAAGTAATATGTTTACAAGAAGTCCATATCAAACAAGTACATAAAAAATATCTGGAATATCCAAAACTAGGGAAATTATACGCATCATTAGGGGAGAAAAAAAAGAAAGGTGTAGTAATATATGTACAAAAAGAGATTGAGTCTAAAGAAATAAAAGTAGACTCCAAAGGAAGATATATAATGGTGGAAATTGAAATAGGGGGAGAAAAAATATTATTAGTAAATATATACGCACCCAATCAAAAGCAAAAAAACTTCTATCAAAAGATACATGAGAAATTAATGACAACTAAATATAAAAATATATGTTTAATAGGGGATTTTAATGGTATAATAGATCCAAAAAGAGACTACATAACAGGGAAAAACAAAAAAAATAACAAAAATACACTACCAACTACATTCAAGGACATGATAGAGGAGTTGAATTTGACAGATACATGGCGATTATTGCACCCTAAAGACAAACAATATACATTTCATTCAATACCACACCAATCCTTTTCAAGAATAGACATGGTCTGGACAAATAAAGAAATATGCAAGAACATAGCATCGGTGGAGATAGCCCCAAACATATGGGCAGACCATAGCCCCTTAATAGTAATATGGAAAGGGAAAAAGAAAGGAATAAGGAGATGGACTTTGAACACAAAAATACTCCAAGAAGATGAATACATACAAACAATTACCAAAGAAATAAAATTATTTATGAAAGAGAATAAGAAACAGCCTACAACCATACAAAACTTATGGGATACATTAAAAGCATATATAAGGGGAATTACAATTGCCTATACGGCAAAGAAAAATAGAGAAAAATGGCAGGAATACAATGAAAAAATAAAGGATATTCAGCAGTTAGAAAAAAGACTGCAAAAAGAACCAAAGGAAGAGAATACACATAAATTATTAATGGAAACGAGACATAAATTGAATTTAATTGAACAACAGGAATATTTGAAGGATATTAGGCTTACAAAACAAACATTCTTTGAAACAGCAAATAAACCCGGTAGATGGCTAGCTTATAAAATTAAAAAGGAAAAAAGCAATAGAATTATAAATCAACTGATAGACACAAATGGGGAAATACAACACTCAGATGAAAAAATAAAAGAAATTGCAACAGAATACTATAGAGACTTATACAGACAGGACCCAGTGGAACTAAATAAAATAAAAGAATATTTAAAGGAAATTAGTATGCCGCAAATAGAGGAAATTGATAAGGAAATGTTAAACAGGGATATTACAATACAAGAAATTCAAAATGCAATTCAAAAACAAAACAACAATAAAACACCAGGACCGGATGGATTTCCAGGGGAATATTACAAAAAAATGAGTACAATACTAGAGGATATTCTATTAGAGCTATATAATGAAGCATTAACAGGAGCTAGGATACCAAATACGTGGAGGGAAACATATATCACCACGATCATGAAAGAAGGTACCGAGAAAAATCATATACAAAACTACAGACCAATTTCGTTGTTGAACACAGATTATAAAATTTTTATGACAATTATGGCAGAAAGAACCAAAAAAATACTAAATAAAATTATCTATTCGGATCAAAATGGATTTTTACCAATGCGGCAGATAAAAAACAATACAAGAATCGTCTTAAATATATTGGAATATTACGAAGCGCATCCAGAAAAGCAGGTCGCCCTAGCTTTCCTGGATGCGCAAAAAGCGTTCGACAATGTAAATTGGCAGTATATGATAGGTTTGATCAAAGAGATGAAATTTGGCGACAAATTTGAAAAAATTATAGAAACAATCTACACCTCCCAGTCAGCCAAGATTATGATAAATGGGGATATGACACAATCATTCCGGATCTTTAAAGGAGTACGTCAGGGATGTCCGATGTCACCTCTGCTCTTTATCTTAACATTGGAAACATTACTAAACAAAATTCGAAATAATAAGGATATTAAGGGAACAAAGATTAGAAACCAGGAGTATAAATTACAGGCATTTGCCGATGATCTCGTATTTTTTATAGAAGAACCAATTGAAACAGGGCAAAAACTGATTAAAGAGATAGAGGAATACGGAGAATTGGCAGGATTGAAAATCAATAAACAAAAAACTAAACTATTAACAAAAAATATGACAATAAAACAAAAAGATGAATTAGAAGAGAAATTAGGCTTACAAACAACCAAAACAATTAAACATCTAGGGATAATACTAACAAATAGATGTTCATCTATTAAAAAAGACAATTATGACAAATTAGTAAACCAAACAAGATTAGAATTAGAAAAATGGAAAAAATTACAGTTATCATTATTAGGGCGTATAGCTGCAATTAAAATGAGTATACTGCCAAAATTTTTATACCTATTCCAAACAGTTCCGATCAAATTAGAGACTAAATTTTTTACTAATTTGAATAAAATTATATCTAAATTTATATGGCAAAACAAAAAACCAAGAATCAAATTAGCAAATTTACAGGATGATAAGAGCAGAGGTGGTCTAGGGCTCCCTGACTGGAAACTTTACTACAAAGCAGCATCCTTGGCATGGATAAAAGAATGGATAAACTTAACTAACAAAAGAATACTAACACTAGAGGGCCACGACCTACAAATGGGATGGCATGCTTACATATGGAGAGATGGAACTAAGCCACAACTTAGCTTCAACCAACACCTAATTAGAAAATCTTTGTTAAAAACATGGTATGAAATCAAAAAGAAGAACTACATGAAAATCCCCAAATGGCTTTCAATTATAGAAGCCATGACCTACCCCAACCTAATTGATATAACCAAAGCAGCAAAATATAGCGATATATTAGATCTGACAGGGAAATTAAAAAGTAGAGAACAATTGGCGGAACAAAATATAAATATTGATTGGTTGACTTACTTACAATTAAAAACTCGACACAAAAAGGATACTGAGGGTATGGGTATAGAAATGGAAATGCAAAAACTGGATAAAATTTTGATTGGCCCGGACGAAAAAATAATATCAAAACTATATAAATATCTGCTGGAATTCGATAAAATGGAGGAAATTGTCAAGGAACCCATGATAGCATGGGCAAAAAACGTAGGCCACAACATACACTTAGCTGACTGGGAGAAAACATGGAATATAAATTGCAAAATAACTAAGTCAACAGCATATAAAGAGAATTATTATAAAATGTTTTATAGATGGCATTTAGCTCCATCAAGATTGGCCAAAATATACCCAAAAATGAATTCGGCTTGCTGGAAATGTAAAAAAGACATAGGTACCTTCTTTCATGCGTGGTGGTTGTGTCCCGAAGCAAAGGGCTACTGGAAAAAAGTGCATGCCTGGTTACAAGAAATTACTGAGAGAACAATGGAATTTACCCCAGAATTTTTCCTTCTGGGGATAATGGAAAAACAACATCCAAAAAATATACAATATTTAATACTACATATTACAACTGCGGCAAGAATAACATATGCACAATATTGGAAAGACAATCAAATCCCACCAGAAAATATACTAATGGACAAAATATATAGATGTGCCGAAATGGACATGCTGACTATTCAACTCAAAGGACAATGCGACTCAGAATACTACAAAACATGGACTAGATGGTACAACTGGACTAAAAAAAAGAGGAAAGACTGTGTGACAACGTGAGAAGAAAACAAAGACAGAAAAGATTGTAAATTTATGATTTAATGTGCATAATTGAGATATAACAAATGTTGTAAAAACGGGTGTAGATCTGTATCAAAATATTCAGATGTTTAATGAAGAAAAATAATAAAAAAAAAATTAAAAAAAAAAAAAAAAAAAAAAAACCGGAAGCAAGTCGGGCAAAGCGGAATTTCAGCGAGCCGGCTGCCTGCTGGGGAGAGGGGGAAGGGGGGCTGCTCCTCCTCTCCTTCCCCCGCCCCATCCCTAGCCCTGCCCTCGGAGGCGCCGCTGCTGTTGGGATGCGGGTGGAGGGGTGAGGGACGAGGAGCCGTCGCCGCTGCCGTCGTCTCAGAAAAAGGGGGTTGAGGCGCCGCTGCGGACCCGGAGTGGCGGTTTGAGCTCACGAGCGGCCCCTCCGGCGGCGCAAACAGCCCTTCCTCGTCCCCCTCCCCTTCCTTCCCCCAGTCGCCTCGCTGCCGCCGTTGCCCTGGGGCCGGGCGGGCGACCGGGAGACCGTGGGGCTTGGATGCCTGGAGCTCGCGACAGAGACCTAGCTTGCCCCGAGCCCGCCATGGGCTGCTGTGGGAGCGCTGCCTCGCAGGTAAGCTGCCGGCTGCCTCCTTTCCCCACCTCCCGCCTCCCGTTCGTCGCTTGCCAGCCCAAGCCACTGCCGGCTCCCGAAGGGGAGGCGGGAGGCGAGGAAAGGCCTCCCGCCTCCCCCCCCCACCTGGACGCCAACATTTGCGTTGTTTTGCCCTCTGCGCATGCGCAGCGTTCTGCGCATGCGCAGAGGGCAAAACTGAAATGGCGGCGCCCAGGCGGGCCCGCCCCCCCCGTCCCGCTTAAAAATAAAATCTGGTCACTTTACTCTATGGTGAGGGAACCAGACTTCCAGTCGGCAGAGGAAAAAGGACGCCGTGCTAGGTGGAGACTCTATGGTGGTGGGAATCAGCTTTCCAGTCGGCAGAGGAAGAAGGATGCCGCTCTAGGAGGAGACTCTATGGTGGGGGAACTGGACTTCAGGTCGGCTCTAGAATTGAACGGGGGACTTCCAGTTAGGACCTTTGTGGCTCTTTGAGTGTTTAAAGTTGCTGACCCCTGGTCTAGACTAGAGGGTGCCACCTGATTGGTTGGTTAGCCTTAAGGGTTAAGTCACACACCACACTTGACAACTTTCAAATCCAAACTTGACAACTTTTAAGATTTGTGGACTTCAATTCCCAGAATTCCCATGCTGGCTAGAGAATTCTGGGAGTTGAAGTCCACAAATCTTCAAATTGCCAAAGGTGAAGAGTCCTGTTCTAAGCAGAAGTATGGATTTAAATGTTCCTCGGTTGCAATGAATTCTGGGTATTTTACAAAAATATAATTGGTTAACTTGCGAGAGGGAAAGAGTAGAAGAGAGAGAGCAATAGAAATATATAAAAATGGTCAGTCTCTAAATGATCTGCGATACAAAGATAGATTTTGAGTGTCCTCTTCAAACTGGGATAAAAAGAGTTGTCTCAAATCAGCAGCTTTGGTGAGAATACAATTAGAAGGGAAATATTATTTCACCATACTCAGCTACTAGAGCCGTGATGGCAAACCTATGGCACACGTGCCACAAGTGGCACGCGGAGCCATATCGGTGGGCACGCGAGCTCAGGTCCGGCACGCACATGCTGATTTTCGGGCCTTCTGGGCCCACTGGGAGTTGGGAAACAGGCTGTTTCCAGCCTCCGGAGGGAGTGGGGAAGGCCTGTTTTTTTGCTCTCCCCAAGCTCCAAAGCCTTTCTAGGAGCCTGGGGAGGGCGAAAATGGCCTTCCCCACACACCCCCGGAGGCCAGAAATGGCCCATTTCCCAACTTGAAGACCTCCAGGGGTGGGGAAGGCCATTTCGCCCTCCCCAGGCTCCTAGAAAGGCTCTGAAGCCTGGGGAGAGCAAAAAACGGGCGGGTCATTACGTGCCGGGAGCGGGGAGGGGGTCACACGCGCATGCGTGTGGGGGTGCATGGAATTATGGGTGTGGGCACGCACGCGCGCGACCCCCTGTGCTCCCCCCCTTTTGGCACGCGAGCCAAAAAAGGTTTGCCAGTAATGTGAGATGATGGAATGTCACTAATCAAAGGAAGTTAAAATAAATCATACTTTCTTTTGCAGTTGTTTGGAAGAAGGCTTATTTAAGATTTAGACTTTAAAAATAAAGCTCTTTTATTGTCTTTTTTTTTTAATTAGAGCATAAATAGGCGTAACTGGGACGCAGCCAGAGATATGCAGAAATATAGGCGGCATTATCCGGTAAGATTTTCTGCGCATTATGGTTACATTGATTGAGCTTCCACCTAGAGGGGTATAATAGAAATTTGGGTTAAAATGCCTGTTAATTTTTGTTGTTTTGACCTGGTTTTCCCCTGCTTACACACACCACCCTAAATTGCAATTATTCGAGTTAGGGGACCATAAACACTTTTTTACAAAAAGCTTGTGTTTGCTTTTTCTGACACAACTTGAGTATCAGAATAGAGAGGGTCTTTGCATCGGGACCCATAAACCTATTTGGCGTGCATAGAAGGAATAGGTTAAGTTGTTAACAATGGGACAGAAAAGATTTATGGGTAGAAATAGTCTTTAAGAACTCCTGATACTGCGTTTAATTGTGAATGAATGAACAATACCCCTATTTGCTTATTACCTCCGTTCCATCTCTTCCCTCCCTCTCTCTCTCTCTCTCTTATCTTCCAGGGATTGGAAGAAACTGAGGTCAGTGAGGAAGAAATGTGGAATCTGAGCTTTTACAAAAATGAGATTAATTTTTTGCCCCGGGGTAAGACTTTTGAAACTGCTTGGTTTTCTAAGGGGAAGGGTGAGGATCGTAATTGGGTTTTCCTGTTGGCTTTTGACATGGAAATACATTGCATTTAGTTAAAGGCTTTCCTTCCTTCTTTCCTTCCTTCCTTCCCTTCCTTCCTTCCTTCCTTCTTTCTCCTTTTCCCCTCTGTTCCTTCCTTTCTTTCCACTCTCCCCTTCCTTCCTTCCTTCCTTTCTTCCTCCCTTCCTCATTCCCTCTCTTTCTCCTTTTCCCCTCTGTTCCTTCCTTTCTTTCCACTCTCCCCTTCCTTCCTCCCTCCCTCCTTCCCTTTCTTCTTTCTCCTTTTCCCCTCTGTTCCTTCCTTCCTTTCTTTCCACTCTCCCCTTCCTTCCTTCCTCCCTTTCTTCTTTCTCCTTTTCCCCTCTGTTCCTTCCTTTCCACTCTCCCCTTCTTCCTTCCTTCCTTCCTTTATTGCTTGCTTCTCTCCTTTCCTTCCTCTCCTCTTGACTTACAACAGTTCATATAATGATTGTTCGAAGTTACAACAGCATTGAAAACAGTTACTTATGATTGTTTTCATACTCAACAACCATTGCAACATCCCCATGGTCCTGTGTTCAAAATTTGAATGCTTGCAAGCCAGATTTGCTTAACAACCATGTTACTAACTTAATAACTGCAGTGATTCACTTAACAATGATAGCAAGACAGGTCGGAAAATGGGGCAAAATTCACTTAACAACTGTCTTGCTTAGCAAAATAAATTTTGGTCTAATTGTGGTTGTAAGTTGAGGATCAATTGACCCAGAGATAGAATTCAGAGCATAATTTTCTTTCCCCCTTTCACACCTGCAGATACGTGTACATAACTTTCTTTCTGTAACTAGAAACCAAATGATTAGAAATAATTACACCTGACAGTGTTCCCGCCCAGTGTTGTGGTTCAAGTGAGTTTTGCAAAAAGGTTTTTTTTAAAATCTTATTTGGCCTCCTAAAGTCAGCATGGCAGCAATAGAAAATAATTGCAGTAAGCCAAATTCCCAGGCTACATTTGCCCTTATTCAGAGGAAGCATTGAACTTCTAAGGAGAAATGAGGCCTGGCAGGGCTTCTGCGGTAAATTCCATACCAAGAGTTGTAAAACCAAGATCTCATTTGAATTTCTCTCATACAAGTGGTCCTCGACTTATTGAGCCCAAAATTTCTGTTGCTAAGCCAGACAGTTAAGTGTGTTTTCCAGTGGTGGGGTTCAAATAATTTAACAACTGGTTCTCTGCACTAATGACTGGGTGGGTGGGCATGGCCAGGGGGTGTGACAGGCAGCACTCAGCCTGAGAGCAAAAATTGGGCAGGGGAGGGGCGCCACACACACCCCGCGCGCCCCTTTTTGGGCCTAGTAGGCCTCTGAAGCCTTCTTGGAGTGAAAACGGGCTGCGGGGGGACATGCTGCACTCCCCCGCACCCCGTTTTGGGCCTAGGAGGCCTCCCTGCAGCCTCCTGGGTGCGAAAACGGTCTGTGGGGTTGAGCGCCACCCCCGTGCCCCATTTTGGGCCTAGTAGGCCTCCCTAAAGCCTGGGAGCGAAAACGGGCTGTGGGAGGGCACCGCACAGACCCCCGCACCATGTTTTGGGCCTAGGAGGCCTCCCTGAAGCCGCCTGGGAACGAAAATGGGCTGCGGGCGGGCGCGCCGTTCCCCCCCCCCCCCCGGGTGCCCCATTGTCGGCCTAGTAGGCCTCCCTGAAGCCTGGGAGTGAAAACGGGCTGTGGGAGGGCACCGCACACCCCCCCGCATCATGTTTTGGGCCTAGGAGGCCTCCCTGAAGCTTCCTGGGAGTGAAAATGGGCCGCGGGGGGGGGGCACACACACACCCGCACTCCATTTTGGGCCTAGAAGGCCTCCCTGAACTTTCCTGGGAGCCAAAAAGGGGCGCGGTTGGACTCAGGGGAGGGGAGGGGCCAGTCAGCAATTTAACTACCGGTTTACCCAAACCGGCTAAATCCCACCACTGGTTTTGCCTTGTTTTACGATTTTCTTGCCACCGCTGTTAAGTCAATCACTGCAGTTGTTGAGTTAGTAACATGGTTGTAAAGTGAATCTGGTTTCCCCGTTGACTCTTGCTTCTCAGAAGGTCACAGGAAGTGATCACATGATTCCGGGACACTGCAACTGTCAAAAATGAACCAGTTGCCAAATGTCTGAATTTTGAACAACGGTTGTAAGTGTGTGTGGGGGGGAAATCATGAGTCACTTTTTCCAAGATCTAGAAGGTTGCCCTTTTCTAGTTGTAAAGAGGTTTAGAGATAACCTTGGGGAAGGTATGAAAGAGGCGTTAAGGAGAGACCTGGGCAACACATTCTACAGTCCAGAAATAGAAGTGAGTGTGAGAAAGAAACTCAAGATAATCAGCCGATGCTTTCATGCCTTACAAGTGGTCTTTGACTTACAACCATTCATTCAGTGATGGTTCAAAGTTACCACAGCACCAGAAAAAATGACTGATGACCAGTTCTCACGCTTACGACCGTTGCAACATCCCCATGGTTACGTGATCAAAATTTGGATGCTTGGCAACAGGCTCGTATTTATGACAGTTGCCGTGTCCCGGGGTCACACGATTCCCTTTTGCGACCTTCTGACAAGCAAAGTCAATGGGGAAGCCAGATTCATTTTACAACCTTGTTAGTAGCTTAACAGCTGCAGTGATTCACTTAACAACGGTGGCAAGAAAGATCATAAAAAAGGGGGCAAAACTCACCTGTCTCGCTTAGCGCGTTCAATTGCGGTTGTAAGTTGAGGACTCCCTGTGTTCCCCATTTTGCATTTTGCAACCCATCTTAACATTTCTAACTCCTTCCTCCTCCACAGTCATTCATAATCCGTACATCTTTTTCCTTTCCTGTTTCTTTCAAGGTCTGTACATTGAAGATCTCCTTGAGACGTGGCAAGATAACTACAGCGTTTTGGAAGAAAACCATTCATATATTCAGTGGTAAAATTATGTACTTTCATTTAAATACATGATGGGGTCCAGAAATAAAGTCTTAGAAATAAAAATTGCTAGAAGCTGGCACGTAGCTTGTATGACGTGTAAGTTTTCCCGGCTAAAGGTACTCCTCCACTTACAACCAGAATTTCCATTGCTAAGCAAGGCGGTTGCTAACTGAGTCACGGACTGATTTTACGATCTTTTTTGCCACAGTTCTTAAGTGAAATGAGTGGTCGGTAGCGAAATGAATAGTTGTAAGTCAAGGACTACCTATATCAGGGGTATTGTCTGATCCGGCCCGTGGAGCCGTCCTGGTCTACCCAATGCGAAGAGGAAACATGTCAGCAGCTTGGGTAGTGGCATCAAACTAGCCATGCCCAGTTGGCCATGCCCACCCAGTCGGCCACACCCATTCCCCCCCCCCCGAGGTCAACCACAGCTCAGATGTGGCCCTCAATGAAATTGAGTTTGACACCACTGATCTATATTTATTTTGTTTTTAGAAAAAGTAAGTTTCTTAGGCATGGAGTTTGGTGCGTAGCAAGCATTTCTCCTAGTTTGCAATCTCATCAAATCCCCGAGGAAAAACTTTGGCAGCCAAAGGGATATAATGAGCAGTGAATTGTTTTTTCCCAACAGGTAGTCCTCGAAATACAACCACAGTTGAGCCCAAAATTTCTATTGCTAAGTGAGACAGTTGGTTTTTTTTAAATAGTTTTTATTAAATTTATATACATTTAAAAACAACACAGGGAGAAAAGCACAAACTATACAATAGAATAGAATAACAGTTGGAAGGGACCTTGGAGGTCTTCTAGTCCAACCCCCTGCTTAGGCAGGAAACCCTACACCACTTCAGACAGATGGTTATCTTAAAAACTTCCAATGTTGGAGCAGCATTCACAACTTCTGGAGGCAAGCTGTTCCACTGATTAATTGTTCTGTCAGGAAATTTCTCCTTAGTTCTAAGTTACTTCTCTCCTTGTTTAGTTTCCACCCATTGCTTCTTGTTCTACCCTCAGGTGCTTTGGAGAATAGCTTGACTCCCTCTTCTTTGTGGCAGCCCCTGAGATATTGGAACATTGCTATCATGTCTCCCCTAGTCCTCCTTTTCATCAAACTAGACATACCCAGTTCCTGCAACCGTTCTTCATATGTTTTAGCCTCCAGTCCCCTAATCATCTTTGTTGCTCTTTGCCGCTCTTTCTAGAATCTCAACATCTTTATAACGAGTGTTTCTTTCTGATATTTTTTTTAAAAAAACATATTTTCTGACCGGCAAATGTTTTGTTCCTTCCAGGCTGTTTCCTTTACGTGAACAAGGGATGAATTGTCATGCCAAACGGCTCACGCATCAAGAAATTGAGGTAGGAAGATCTTTTCTCGTTTTTATAATATTCCATCTCATTCCATGAAATTGAAGTTTTGATGCTTTGTCTGATTGCATCCACAGTATTTAGCCCAGCTGTGAGCGTCACATTTTGGGAGTCATTAATACGTTTTACCGATTTTTTAAGATTTAACAGAGTTGGAAGGGACCTTGCAGGTCATCTAGTCCAACCCCCTGCCCATGCAGGAAACCCTACATCTGCCTCTACCTAGGATCGAACTCACAACCTGCCGATTCTGAGGCAACAGCTCCACCGCTAGGCAACCGCAGAGGAACAAGATGTACAGGAACAAGTGACTAGGACTTCATTTAGGCTGAGAATTTTAGGAGAAACTTTTTTTTCAGGATCCAATTGGGTCAGTCAACAGGACCAGAACATTTTTTTGGCCAAACGTTTCCTTCCTTCTTCACAATTTTTTGGTCCATTCTTTCCTTGAAGGAAGGACTACAGATAGTCCTCGACCTAAGCACAGTTGAGCCTAAAATTTCTGTTGCTAAGTGAGACAGTGGTTAAGTGAATCGCTTTTGCAACCTATCTTACCACACATGTTAAGTGAATTGCTGCAATTGTTAGGTCAGGAACACGGTTGTTAAGTGAATCTGGCTTCCCCATTGACTTTGGTCAGAAGGTCACAAAAGGGGATCACATGACCCCAGGATCACTGCAGCTGTCATAAATGTGAGTCAGTCGTCAGGCATCCGAATATAAGTCACGTGACCATGGGGATGCTGCAACGGTCGTGTGAAAAATGGTCATAAGTCACTTGTCAGTGCCAGTCGAACAGTCACTAAGCGAACTGTTGTAAGCAGAACTACCTATATATGCCAGTTGCCAAGCGTCTGAATTCTGATCACATGACCATGCGGATGCAACGGTCATGTGTGAAAAATGGTCATAAGTCACTTGTCAATGCCATTGTAATTTCAAACAGTGACTAAATTGATTGTTGTAAGTCGAGGACTACCTGCAAAGGAGATTTTACCGTGTTTCCCTGAAAATAAGACCCTATCTTATATTTTTTGACCCCCGAAATACGGCCTTGGCCTTATTATCGGGGGGGGTCTTATTATTTTCGGGGTGCAGCCATGAAGCGGAATCGGCGTGGCCGGTTCTTGCCCGCAGCATTGCGAGGATCGGGTCAGAGACCCTGCCGCCTGAGATCAGCAGGCCAGATTCGGTGAGCTGGACGCACTGCTGCCGCTCGGGAGAAGAAGAGAGAGAGGAGGCGCAATGAGAGAGCCCATTTCTCACGTTCTTCTCCCGGATGGCGGCAGCACGTTCAGCTCCCCAAACCTGGTCTTCCGATCTCCAGACGCACGGCTGCCACTCAGGAGAAGAAGAGAGAGAGGCGGCGCTATCCCCCTCGCCGGCCAAGATCGGCAGGCCAGATTTGGGGAGCTGAACGCGCCGCCGCCACCCGGGAAAAGAACAGCATGAGAAATGGGCTCTCTCGCAGCACCTCCTCTCTCTCTTCTTCTCCTGAGTGGCAGCGGTGCGTCCGGCTCACTGAATCTGGCCTGCCGATCTCTGGACACACGGCTGCCACTCGGGAGAATTACTCACGTTATTTTCCCGTGCGGGGCGGCAGCTCATTCAGAAGTTTTTCTTTACATTGGCGTTTCCCTGCAAAGACCGGCCGAAAGAGAGTAGTGGCGGAGAGAAGCCAGACGCTGGTAAGATGCGCGTCTTGCAGCCCGCCCCTTCCCATCCCCTGCCTCACCTGCCACCCCCAAATTGTGCCCGAACATCTTACCAGCGTCTGGCAGCTTCACCACTTCTCTTTCTCGGCCGGTCTTTGCAGGGAAACTCCCTGCAATGTAAAGAAAAACTCGCGAGTGCGAGCAATTAACAACTTCTCGCACTCACGAGAAGTTGTTCTTTACATTTCAAGGAGTTTCCCTGCAAAGACCGGCCGAGAAAGAGAAGCGGCGAGCTGCCAGACTCTGGTAAGATGTTCGGGCACAATTTGAGGGTGGCAGATGGGGCAGGGGATGCGTGTACGTAGTTGGGGGGGGGGGGCTTATTTCAACGCATGCCCTGAAAAGCCCTATTGGGCTTAATATCAGGACATGTATTATTTTCAGGGAAACACGGTAGTTAGTGCTTTTTATATTGCAGTACTTTAGAATAAAGTTTTATCGCAAACATTCATTGGCAGTTATGCCATTAAAAGTTACCGTCCACCCAACTGTAGAAATATAATGCCAAATAGCAAAAATGAGATGAAATAGCAAGATAGAATTGGGGTAGATGATGGGGTAGAGACGTGATGGCGCAGTGGTTAGAATGCAGTACTGCAGGCTACTTCTGCTGACTGCCGGCTGACTGCAATTTGGCTGTTCGAATCTCACCGGCTCAAGGTTGACTCAGCCTTCCATCCTTCCGAGGTGGGTAAAATGAGGACCCAAATTGTTGGGGGGCAATAGGCTGACTCTGTAAACTGCTTAGAGAGGGCTGTAAAGCGGAATATAAGTCTAACTGCTATGCTATTGCTATTGCTAGATATTTGAAATGATATTTTCTTTTATGCCTAAATGCACTGGGGGGTGATTTGATATTTGATATCTTCTTTAACATCTCAGGCCTTCAAGAAATCTAAAGAAGTCATGGAGAGGTTTGTCCGGGCTTATAAACTCATGTTGAAATTTTACGGCATCAACTTAATCAATGAGGAAACGGGAGAATTGAGTAAAGCGGAAAACTGGTGTCAGCGATTCTGGAATCTCAACCGGTGAGTTTCTTCAGAGAGTTATCTCTTGGCCTGCTTTCACTGGCATGCTTGGTTGGTTAGCTTCATAACTGGCACCTTGTCAGAATCGCTGCGTATGAATTAAACCCGATGGTCAGCATAGGCTTTGATTACGGGGTCCTTGGTGCTCACTGAGCTTGGTTGTTTCCTTGCAGACGTTTCATCACCCAACTAGGTAACGTCATCAGTGCTAGAAGGGAGTGGGTTTTGCTCTTGTTTTTATATTGTATCAGTGTTGGTGGGCGTGTCCTTGGCGGTTCCTTGATTAGGCTGTTTTGCTATTGGATCATTTTTCTGCATTAGTATTTGCTTGATTTGGGTATTGCTTACTTCGTTTTTGGTCCAGTGTTTGTCTCAATGTGAATCTCTGGTCATAGGGGTATTGATTGCTGGTAAGGAGATAGTATGGGGCTTTTTGATTGTCTCTTTTGAGTGACATGTAGATGTTGTTTTATGTGCCTATTGATGGCTGATTTGTTTGAGTACCAGTTCCATTCCCTTCTAGCACTGATGATGTTACCTAGTTTGGTAATGCGATGTCTGCACGAAAATCACCAACTCCGAGAAGCACCAAGGACCCCAACCCTGAGCTACAAAAATTCTCTTCGATCAGACAATGATCACCTGATGAGTAAATCCCCATTTCATACAAGCGTAAGCTCCCTTGGATGTAATGGACAATCCTTTGGAGGGTGGTTCTTTGTGAAATCTTCAGGCTGTAGCTCTTGTGTGAAAAAGTGTCTAGCTCAAAGCACCCCATCCTGAGTTTGGTTAGATTTGGACAACCTCAAGGCACACTTCTGTAATAAGGTTAGAAGTGACCTTGGAGACTGGACCTCTAGTCCAGCTTCCACTTAAGTAAGAGACATTAATGCCATTTCAGACAAATGGTTGTCCAATATCTTCTTAAAAACTTCCAGTGTTGGAGCATTCACAACTTCTGGAGGCAAGTTGTTCCACTGATTAATTGTTCTAACTGTCAGGAAATTTCTCCTTAGTTCTAAGCTGCTTCTCTCCTTGGTTAGTTTCCACCCATTGCTTCTTGTCCTGCCTTCAGGTGCTTTGGAGAATAAGTTGACCCTCCCTCTTCTTTGTAGCAACCCCTGAGATATTGGAACACTGCTCTCATGTCTCCCCTAGTCCTTCTTTTCATTAAACTAGACATACCCAGTTCCTGCAACCGATCTTCTTATGTTATAACCTCCAGTCCCCTAATCAACTTCGTTGCTCTTCTCTGCACTCTTCGTAGAGCAAGGGGTGTCAAACTCGATTTCATTGAGGGTCGCACCATTGGAACTTCAAATCCAGATCCTGAGTAACCCCACCCCCACCCCCCCGGGTAGGCTGTCATAACTCTGACTGGTTTCTAAACAACCGGTCGTAAGTCGAGAACTACCTGTAATACAACCCTTTAAATTCTGTTTTTTTTTTTTCATATCTCAGTTGTACTTAATTGTCCTTCTCTTCCCACCCCCCACATAACTTCGAATGGTTGCTAAGCAACTGGTCATAAGACAAGGCCTACCTGTAATACAGATTTTAGATTCTATCTTTTATGTCTCAAATGTACTTAATTGTCCTCTTTTTTTTCTCTCTCTCCCACATAATTTTGAGGGGTTGCTAAGCAACTGTTCGTAATTTGAGAACTGTCTGTAATGCAATGTCTCAATTGTATTTTATTGTCCTGCTCTTCTTTTCCCCTCCACATCTTGTCACACTATTTTTTTGTTGTTGTTGTTGTTCAGGTACAGCCATAACAATTTACGGATCACTCGCATCCTGAAATGCTTGGGCGAGATGGGCTATGAGAACTACCAAGTGCAGCTGGTGACGTTCTTCCTCTCGGAGACTCTGGTCCACCAGGTGCTGCCTCGCGTGCTGAGAAGCGTCTTGGACTACTTCATGTTCACCGTCCGAAACAAACCCAAACGAAGGGAATTGATCTATTTTGCCTGGCAACACTTCAAGCCGAAGCAGGAATTTGTCTGGGGCCCTCACAAGAAACTCCGGAGGTTCAAACCTCCGTCCCTCAAGTTTCTGAGTAACCCAGAAGAGCAAGAACACGCCAAGGAAGAAGAAGAAGAGGGAGAGGTTGTGGAGAAGGTCAGTGTTGAGTCACCCCAAACAATCCTTCAGAGACTTCCAGAAAAACCTGGGCAGGAGGAAGCTAGAGAAACTCTGGAAAAAGAGAAACATGGGTTGTCAGAAGAGAGTTGTGTAGCTCACCATGATTTAGACACAACAGTACAACATAACCACACGGAGCAGCCTGTATCCAGCATTAGTGCCATATTGAGCCTTTCAGACAGTAATTCTGTGCAGGACAAAGGTACTGTGAGGAGGACCACCTCCGTAGAAGATGGGGAGCTGTTACAAGATGGGGAGGTTGTAGAACCTCAGACGAAGCCCGTGGAAGACTGTAAGACTTCCAAAAATGCAAACCAATCTCAACTTGCGTTGGTGACGCTAGCCAAGGCAGAGACAAAAGACAGCAAAGAAGTGCTAGAACCTTCCAATTGTCCATTGGAAAGAAAGGACCATACTGATGAGTGTGTGGGTGAAGCTGAGGGAGAAAACCTCAAGGAATCGAAGAAGAGGAAGTTGGAGCTGAGCAGATTAAGTGGAGAAATCCCTGGGGCCTCTAAAAGCCCCAGTGACATTGAGAGGATCTCCCATAATCTTGGCGAGGTGGTAATTACGAAGGAGGAAGTTAGCGTCTTGGCCCCCGAAGATGGCAACGAGGACTTCCCAGATGGGAAGGAGGTTGAATCCCTTGATACGGTGATCAAGAGACGGAAAGTAGACGGTGTACGCAAAGGTGGTCCTTCAGAAGTGGGCTGTGAGGTGATCCCATCTGAGGAGCAAGAAGCAGGCTGTAGTACTCAGGATGTTAAGGAGAAAGATCCTGTCTGCCAAGAAGAAACCAAAATGGCGGCTAATCCTTCTGTAGACACTCTGACAGACACACACAAGGCTGGAGGGATGGATGTGTTGGTTGATTCCAACGTAAACGACCTCCCTGGAGATGCCTGTCTGCTGGAGAAAGTGAATGAACAAGAAGCTACCGCTCCAACGGAAAGTGAGGTCGCTTTGTTGTCTGAACCCATAACGGCTCATGAAAGGGATGTAAGAAACAATGCAGGATGGAAAAAACAGGACCTTGAAAATACTTCTGACGATTCCCTAGAAAGGAATGAAATCTCCAAAATAAAGGAACATGAAAACACCACCACTGGGCCGGAAGAAGAATAGTCCTATCCGAGATGGGATGAAGCCCTCCCAGAAATACTAGAGGTCAGAACGGGATGTTATCTTTTCAGAAGCAGATCAAAATAACCCGTTGCTTGGTTTATGGTCTGGTATCTCCAGGTTTTTATAAACATATGAACACTCACCTGTTCAGTACAAGGTATGCAACCTTACAGGTGTGTTTTCCAGGGTTTACTAGATGAGCCACCAGAATGTCATTTGCTAAATTAAGTTTGTGTTTGTTAAATAAAGATATTTAAATTTTGGAGGTGTTTCTGGTTTCTTGTTAAGGAAGGGAGAAGGAATGAATTAAACCAGGGGTCCCCAAACTTGACAACTTTAAGACTTGTGGACTTTCAACTCCCAGAATTCTCTAGCCAGCATAGCTGGCTGGAGAATTCTGGGAGTTGAAGTCCACAAGTCTTAAAGTTGCTAAGTTTGAAGACCTCTGAATTAAACAGTCTTCCGTAGTTCTGTGTGTCACCACACTGGAATAGGGACCCAGAGCATTAAGGAAGGAAATTAATATACAGGTAGTCCTCGAATTACAACCACAGTTGAGCCCAAAAATTCTGTTGCTAAGCGGGACAGTTGTGAAGCGAATTTTGCCTCATTTTACGACCTCACTACAGTTAATTAGGTTAATTAGGTTAGTAACATGGTTGGTAAGAGAATCTGGCTTCCCCACTGACTTTGCTTACCTAGAAGGTCGTAAAAGGGGATCACATGAACCCGGGACACTGCGACCATCATAAATATGAGCCAGTTGCCAAGCATCTGAATTTTGATCACATGACTATGGGAATGCTGCAACGGTCATACGTGTGAAAACAGAACATAAGTCGCTTTTTCAAAGCTAGTATAACTTTGAACAGTCACTAAATGAAACGTCGTAAGTTGAGCAATACCTGTATCTGAGTATTCCGGTGGTGCTTGATGACTGGGGGCACAGAAGTCATCTGTAGAAGAAGCTTGTAACTATTGACTAAAATTGGACTTAGATTTGTTTCTTCTCTTGTTGCCTTGATAGCCTCCTATTACTCTTTATGGAGTTCAAGTTCAAACCTTTATTGTCAATGCACAACATGCGTACAATGAAATTGAATGAGCCTCCCCTTGGTGCAGCCCACCCAAGAACACAGAACATTCCTATGAGAGATTGAGGATGGTGTGATGTAAGTGAGAAGGAATGGTAGAACCTGGAGGTGGAGTGAAAAGGGGACTTAGCCTAGAATCCTTACGTAGCCACAAGAGAACTAAGTCCAATCCCATTTGAGTGTCATTAGATACTCTATGCAGGTACCAACTGTTAGTTGAGAAGATTCCTGTGCATAGACTTTTAGCAATAAATCAGTTTAATTTAACTTTTACAAATGGACCTGGTCTTTCACACCTGTTAGGTAGGAAAGGAATGAAGGAGATTTACCGTATTTTTCAGAGTATAAGACGCACCTTAGTTTTTGGGAAGGAAAATAGGGGAAAAAATCTACCTACCTGGTATTCATCTGGCTAGTGTCCTTAGTCTGGTCAGCTTCAGCACATTATTTTATCCCCTGGTTAAGGCTGAAAAAAAACCTTTTTCGGAGGGAATAGCAATGAAACAAGCCTGCAAAGACTTAGGGATGGGAAAAACCTTCTTCTGAGGGAGTAGGAATGAAAAAATCCTGCAAGCCGGGAAGATCGTTAGCACCTCGTTAGGGCGGAGGGGAAAGGCTTCAAAAAAGCTACATTCAGAGTATAAGACGCGCCCAAATTTTCAGCCTCTTTTATGGGGGGGGGAAAGGTGCGTCTTCGAAAAATACAATAATCAAGAGATGGAAACCAAATCTACTGGCGTTTTATCTCATAAACTTATCCCAGGTGCAGAGAAATCTGGAAAGAAGCATTTCAAATCACTCAAGGAATCTCTACCTTATCAATCCACAAATAAATAAGGATTGGAAATTCTGATAGTTTCTAAGATTCTATACGGGTAGATACAACCATTCATTTAGTGACCATTACCACTCCTCGCACTTAAAGCCATTGTAGCATTCCCATGGTTATGTGATCAGATTCTTGTACTTGGCAACCATTTAACAATGATTGCAGTATCCCAGGATCACGAGGATTGCTACCTGCAACCTCAAGACAGCTTCCAGCCGAGAAAAGTCGATGGGGAAAGCTGGATTTGCTTAAGGACCTTGTGATTCACTTAATGACCGTGGTGATTCATTTAGCACCTGTTCACCGCAAAAAGTTTTGTAACACTGGGTGTGACTCACCTAACAACTGCATCACTTAGCAATAGAAGTTCTGATCCCACTTGTAAATTTAGGGCTACTGTATTAAGCAGCCAAGGTGGCTCAGTGGTTAGAGTGCAGCACTGCAGGCTACTTCAGCTGACTGCTAGCTGCAGTTCAGCTGTTCAAATCTCACCAGCTCAAGGTTGACTCAGCCTTCCATCCTTCTGAGGTCGGTAAAACGAGGACCCAGATTGTTGGGAGCAATATGCTGAACTCTGTAAACCGCTTAGAGAGGGCTGTAAAGCACTATGAAGCGGTATATAAGTCTAAGTGCTATTGCAATTGCTATTTTTCGCCAACTCAGATTGGCATTACTAAAATCTCTGGAGTTTAATTCTTGCTTCCTTGACCTTGACATCGGAGCTTATGATTAACCTGGTACATATAAAGGAAAAATCAACATGTGTTTTAGAAGAACGGAACACGTTGACCCAAAGCACTAGGAAGTTTTACTTTCCCACCTAGATCACTGTCAACACTTTAGAAGAAACTCAGAAGCCCAGGCATTTACTTTCCGGAAAATAACACCAAATGAGAAAAGTGCATTTAAGTAGACAAAGTAAGTTAATATGCCTCATGATAGAAAGCAGAAGTAGAGCAGCAGTGTGGTGGCTTAGTGATGAAGGCGCTTGCCTCCCACTCAGTAGGTTGAGAGCTCAAACCTAGGTAGTAGCAGATGTTTCTCTGTTAGGGCATGAAGAAAAAAATGCTGTGAACTCTACGTGGTGTCAGGAAGGGCATCCGGCAAGTAAACGCTCAGTTCCATCCAGTCGTTCCGACACTACCCCAAATTAAGGGATTGCAGAGTTGTAAAAAGGGAAGATGAGAGAAAACCAGGAGCCAAATTTCATTCAATGGAGCAGAGAAGGCAGTTAGAAGAAATGACATTAAATTTGGCATCATAGTGCATGCTAAAAGCGCTCAGGCTTTGAGCCTTTTCCCCAAGAACATAGAGGCATTGCTTGGGTCTGTGAATCTTAATCTGGTAGTCCTAGAGATGTAAAATTTCTGGAAATTTTGAAGCTCGGAAAAACCAGGTTTTTTTCCGGGGGGAAACGGAAATTTTCGGAAAAATTGAAAAAAATGCTACATGAGCACTTTTTTGTCTTTTTAAGATTGAAAGTCATTCGGTTACTTTAGGAACATAAAATATGACTATGGACAATTTGATTTGGCATAAAATTATCACAACTAGCATATTAAAAATATAGTGTAGCCAAACAATTATCACAAACAGAATTTACTTTTTTATAATATTTATTTGTAACAAAGGGAGCAACCATCTCCTGAACTGCTTACTAGTTTACTTTCAGGTCCTTTTTGTTGCTCTGTATTTTCTTCCAATGCTTTTGAGGCCTAGTGAAGAGGACAGAACAAACCAAACACACCCACTAACATGCAAAAGCAAAACTGAAACCTTTTTCTTGTTACAATAGCAGCACCTCCTAAAGGAAGAAATGCCATACTGTTCTTGCATTGGAGGTTTCAGTTTGTTACCTAGGACTTGCTTGTCCTCACTCAGTGCACAGAAATTAGAATAATCTGATATACATTTTTTTAGAAATGATTTGGAAAATATTTGAATACCCTGTCTTAAAATATTTTATTGATCATATTAAAATAAAATATTCCACAATGGTTTTTTTTTCTTTTTCAATTTTTCCAATTTTTTGGGAAAAAACAAAAAAGCCTTCAGGAAAAAAACTGGAAAAAACCATTCCCCCCCCCCGAATTTTTCCGGGTTTTTTCTGGGCCTTCACATCTCTAGGTAATCCTGAGGGTTGCCAGCTACAAAGTAAATAAGTAAAGTAAAGTAAAGTAAAGTAAAGTAAAATCAGTTATAAAAACACCCTATGCCAGTGATGGCGAACCTTTTTTTCCTCGGGTGCCAAAATAGTGCGTGCACGTGCTATCGCACGCCCGTGCGTGCCCACACCCATAATTCAAAGCCCCCCACTTGCCCCACACCCCTGCGCATGTGTACATGACCCCCCTCCCCCATTTCCCGACTTCCAGTGGGCCCAGTATGGCCCAAAATGCTCTCCCCCACCACCCCGGAGGCCTTCTGGAGGCTGAAATCGCCCACCCAGAGCCTCCGCGCAAGCCAAAAATCAGCTGGCGGGCACGCACATGCGCGCTGGAGCTGAGCTAGGGCAATGGCTCGTGTGCCAGCAGATATGGCTCCGCGTGCCACCTGTGGCACCCGTGCCATAGGTTCGCCATCACTGCCCTATGCCAAAGCAATAAGATTACTATTTTATACAGAAGCAAGGCAATGGCGTAAGCTAGTTATCAACTTATGACCATAATTGGGACCAGACCTTCTGTCACTAAGCCATGAGGTCGCTCTGTAAGTCGTCATGTGACCACCTCATTTTATCACCTTTTTTGCTATGGTCATTAAGCGAACCACTGAGTCATTAAGTGAATCTGGCTTCCCCCGTTGGCTTTGCTTGTTGGAAGCTGGCTAGGAAAGTTGCAAATGATGAATACATAGTCCTGGGATGTTACAATCCCTGTAAATATATGCTAGTTGTGAATCACCCGAATCGCAATCATATGACCCCAAGAATTAGTGATGCTCCTTAAGTGTGGGAACTGGTCATAAGTCAGTTTTTCAGTGCTATGGTAACTTCAAGTGGTTGCTTAACGACATTTGTAAGCTGAGGACTATCTGTGTCTACTCATCTACCTATCTCTCCCTCCTTCCCCATCCACCTACCTATTAGACGCAAACAACCAGATCTATACATGTAAAGTTCAGTCTAGCTACTTTATTGTTCCCTGCCTATAATACAGGAATCTCCCCACACTAGCAGCTTTTGCCTGGGAAAGATTAGATAAGGCTCAAAGGCATTCAGGGGGCAGCTGATGTCAGATCTAGCACTATTGTGTTTACCTAGTGAGCCTAGGCTGATTCCCAACTGGGATCATTGCTCTCCAACTCTACCATTCAAATGGCCACCCAGCTCAGACAGGATGCACCAATTCCAAGAAAAGATTAGTTTCCATCCATTGTTCTTCGCCTGCTTTCAGACGCTGTTCTTGTGGCAGATACTGGATTTTGAAAGACTCCCTATCACCGTGATGGCGAACCTATGGCACGCGTGCCATAGGTGGCACGCGGAGCCATATCTACTGACAGACGAGCCGTTGCCCTAGCTCAGCTCCAGCACGCATGTGTGCACCGGCCAGCTGATTTTTTGCTTGCGCGGAGGCTCTCGGAGGGCATTTTCGGCCTCCAGAGGGGCGGGGGAAGCCGTTTTCGCCCTCCCCAGGCTCCAGGGAAGCCTCTGGAAGTCAGGAAACGGGGGAGCGGGGGGGTCATGTGCGCATGTGGGTGGGGCAGCGCGGAGGGGTCGCATGTGCAGGGGGTGGGGCTTGTGGGGGGGCATTGAATTATGGGTGAGCACAAACGTGCGCTTTTGGCATCTGAAAGAAAAAAAGGTTCACCATCACTGCCCTATAATGTTACCCCCTAGGAAGGCGGTGTTACCAATTGCCAGTCAACCTCACTACCTTGGACAGGTCATGATGGTGAACCCTTCATGCTGGCTGGGGAATGCTGGGAGTTGAAACCCTCACATCTTCAGGCTGCCAAGGTTGAGAAACGTTGCTTTAGATTCAAGGACATCAGCAAGGAAAGGGTCAACAAAGTCAAGATGGCCTCCGCCCCTGTGCATTTGAAGCCCTGCCCCGTTTGTACATGCATTGTACATGCAATGCATGTCAAAATGGGGCTGGCCTTGGATTGCATAGTGGCATCTGCCTCTGACTTTTTTTTTTTACTCCTTCTGTAGATGACTTTACTTGGAGTCTGCTACCTTGCATGCAAACTGAATTGAGAAACTATCTCTTCAATTAGCATTCGTGATAGGACCCTCTTCAAGAGTTATTCTTGTTTTAAGCATTGATTAGGCTGACGAAGTAACTCCAGTCCATCAATGGTCCTTTTTCTCAGTTTCATCCTGCTCAAAAAGATTATGCCAGTAATAGGGGAAGAGTTATGGGGCAACAGGAGGGCTCTGTCATTGATCTGAGTTACCAGAAAGGATGAATGGGCTCCTTTTACATCTTTAAAACTTCCACAGTTCAGATAATAATCACAGCATGTACTGAATAAACGGCTCCTTGAAACAAATCACCCTTACTAAAGGAAGATCAATTATCAGCCATTATCTGGCATGCTTTGTGGAGCTCTTCATCATGAATTATGTGATATTTACTGTCACATGACCAGTTATCACAGATAACATTATAGAACCAGGCTTAAATAACAATAGCACTTAGACTTATATACCACTTTACGGTTTACAGTGCTAAATGGTTTACAGAGTCAACATATTGCCCCCAACAATCTGGGTCCTCAGAAGGATGGAAGGCTGAATCAACCCTGAGCCAGTCGAACTGCTGACAGTGAGCAGAGTCAGCCTGCAATACTGCATTCTAACCACTGCGCCACTACACTTATTTAATGAATAATCTAGGCCGTTAATTGGATGAACAGAGAAACTCAACCAACACTGTAGGCATGTGAAAGAAGTCATGTAGGGCTGACTGGCTGAAGCAGTGTTTGTCAAGCTTGGCTATTTTAAAATGTATGGACTTCCAACTCCCAGAATTCCCCAGCCAGCCATGCCATAGGACTCTAGATCTATAGACTCTAGATTTTTCCTTCCCACTTTAGTTCTAGATAGGATGATATTTCATCAGACAGAATGAGAGTGCAGTTTGATGGTCCTTCTGGATCCACGGCTCCTGTTGGAAGAGCAGGTGGCAGCTGTGACTTTGCTTCCAATTCTGGATGTGGAGGCCCTTCTCACAGTCCTAATCACTTCACAGCTGGATTACTGTAATGCATTTTAGATGGGGGCTGCCCTTGAAGACCCTTTGGTCCAGAATATGTTAGCCACACCTCAGTATACCCATCAATCCTGCTACTTTGCAAGATAGAGTTACCAGCGGACTTCTGAGTACAAGCCAAGGTTCCAGTGGTCATCTATAGAACCTTTCATGGTGCAAGACCTGAGTATTTACAGGATTGTCTTTCTCCAGTTGTTTCCACCCATCCGATAACATCTGGCAGGGTCCCATCATTAAACAATGCCACCTTATGGGACCCAGGAGATGTCTCCTCTCTGTTTCTGTGTTTGATACAATAACCCCAAAGAGGTCCATGCAGCTCCAACTTTCCTGCCTTTAGCAGTCATTCATCAAAGATGAAAGAACTGGTTGACTGGCGTGAGAAAGCAATCAGAACCACTCCTGGAAAGTCTCAACGATAGTTTTATTGCTCGGCTATTTTACAAGAATCTCACCAGACTGACTGCATTCCTTTGGGAATGGCAAGATAAGGATTCTAGGGGAAGAGAGGCCTGTGCGGCTTTCTGCAATGCAAGGATTCTAAGCTTGCCTCTCTCTTGACACCGCCTTCCAGTCTAACTGGAGATTGCACCAAACGTAAAAGTAAATGTTTCCCCTGTCCAGTCGTATCCGACTCTAGGGGGTGGTGTTCATCTCTTGTTTCTTAGCCAAGGGAGCCAGCGTTGTCCAAAGACATTTCCATGATCATGTAACCACCATGACAATACGCCAAAGAGCATGGAACACTGTTACCTTCCCACCAAAGCATACTGCTCTATCTACTATCTACTCGCATTGCATGCTTCGGAACTGTTAGGTTGGCAAGAACTGGAGCAACGGAACAGGAGCTCACCCTGTTGTGCAGCGCCCGGGTCTCGAACCTGGACTGTCAGCTTTCAAGTTGACACGCTCAGCGTCTTTAACCACTAAGCCGTCGAGCCCCTTTGAGCTTCCACCACACCCTAATCACCATCATCATTTAATGACCCCATAATCCCTGGCATGGTGGAGTCTGGGCAACTGAATGGAGCTAGCAGAGTGTTTTAATGGCCTAATGCCCTTCCTGTCGCCAATGAGGAGTTTTGTTCAGCAGATATATTCTCAGTGTGCCCACAAAGAGAAATATCTGCCTCTACCTAGGATCAACCTCACAGACTCCTGATTGTGAGGCGAAAGCACCACCTCTAGGTGACCGTACCACTCCTTCCATCACACCCTAATACTTACATGAAATGGGGGGGGGGGAATCCGCAAGGTCATTGGGTCTTATCCCATTCGTATCCCATTTGTCAAAAAATTATCATCATCATCCCACCTCCCACAAGAGACATATCCACTATCTTTTGCTACTAATTTGGACAATTTATTCCTCATCCCACAAAACTCCAGGCTACAAGCGATGGGCTAGAGCAGTGATGGCGAACCTTTTTTGGTTCGCGTGTCAAAAGGGGGGGTGCGCGCGCTAGCGTGAGCACACGTACCCACACCCATTCCCTCCCCCCCACGCATGCGCACAACCCCCCCCATGCTGCCCCCTGCGCATGTGCACACACACACCCACGCAAAGGCCTTACCGAAGCCTGGGACGGTAAAAAAACGACGAAACGGGCAAACCGGAAGTTTGGAAAACGCACTTCCGGTTTGTCCGTTGGGGTGTTTTTTGCACTCCGGGGCTTCAGGAAGCTTCCCTGAACCCTCCGGAGTGCTAAAAACAGCCCAATGGTAAACCGGAAGTGCGTTTTCCGAACTTCCGGTTTGCCCGTTTCGTCGTTTTTTGCATTCCGGGGCTTCAGGAAGCTTCCCTGAACCCTCCGGAGTGCAAAAAACAGCACAACGGCAAACCGGAAGTGCGTTTTTCTGAACTTCCGGTTTGCCCATGGAGCTGACAGGGCAACGCCTCCCTCCAATATGGCTCCGTGTGCCACCTGTGGCACGCGTGCCATAGGTTCGCCATCACTGGGCTAGAGAATATCCATGGATATTTTTGGCCACCATTAACTGCTCTGATGGGCTGCTGTGTTCAGGAGATTCTCCAGAATATTTTGGAGCTTAATATTTGTCCAAAAAAACCTAAAGAAAGATCAGGACATTTTGCAAGGGGAAATAGGTTCTCTTGAGCAAATAGACGAGATACATCAGCTAAACCAAGCCCTTTTTGTGTGTACAATGGGCCTCTTTTTCCTGTCGCTCTGTAGCTGAAAGCACACAGCAGGCTCTAAGAAATCTTGAGCTGTGAATGCAATGCCTCATGTCCAACTTTACAGTTAGACCAGCCCTTCTGCCCCTCCTCCTTTCCCCCCACCCCCACCTTTCTGAAGAACCTGGTCTTTTTTCCCTCTCATTGAATGTTGCTCCTGGTTGATCTATCTGTCTCCCCTTGTCATTCTGAAAAACCCAGAAGGAAGGTGGGTTTGTTCTGAAGTAAAAGGTGGATTGGATCAGCAGGGAAGGAGTTAATTAAACTTGGAAGGAAGAAGAAAACTCCTGTTGTGCCTTAGGACTGGACGGAATTAAACAGAGACAAACTATGGCTGGTTTATTTTTCCTTGGGATATTTTTATCTCAACTTTTAGCCATCACTTCTGCTCAGGTAAGATTCTCTTTGCCTTTTGGAAGGCCAGAACTTCAATCCTATAGCATTGAGGGCTAAATAGACTGTTATACTTATGGATTCAATATCTTCCTTTAGAATAATTAATGATGATGCTGTCTTGCTATATATAACAGAATAACAGAATTGGAAGGCATGTTGTAGGTCTTCTAGTTCATCCCTCTGGTCAAGTAGGAAACCCTATAACATTTCACACAAATGTTTGTCCAATCTCTTCTTAAAAGCCTCCAGTGTTGGAGCACTCACAACTTCCAGAGGCAAGCTGTTCCACTGATTACTGAGCCATCTACTGAGCTGAGATGCCGCAGTGGTTAAATGCAGCACTGCAGGCTACTGCTAGTTCAGCAGTTCAGCTGTTCAAATCTCACCAGCTCAAAGTTGACTCAGCCTTCCATCCTTCCGAGGTCGGTAAAATGAGGACCCAGATTGTTGGGGGCAATATGCTGAACTCTGTAAACCGCTTAGAGAGGGCTGTAAAGCACTATGAAGCGGTATATAAGTCTAAGTGCTATTGCTATTGCTATTAATTGTTCTAACTGTCAGGAAATTTATCCTTAGTTCTAGGTTGCTTCTCTCCTTGATTAGTTTCCACCCATTGCTTCTTGTCCTACCCTCAGGTGCTTTGGAGAATAGGTTGACCCCGCTTCTTTGGGGCAGCCCCTTAGATATTGGAACATTGCTATTATATCACCCCTACTCCTTCTTTTCATGTGTGCATGTGTCTAAAGTTGCATAAACCTATAACATCTATTTTATTTTTATTTATTAATAAATTTATATGGTCACCCAACTCACTCATAGTGACTCCAGGCAGCTTACAGAAATAAAATTAGTTCTGATAAGAATATTTGTAGCTCAGGGTTGAAATGTGGGGTCCTTGGTGCTCTCTGAGCTTGGTTTTTTTCTTGCAGATGTTTTATTACCAAACTTGGTAACATCATCAGTGCATTAATCGATGACATTATCTAGTTTGATAATGAAACTTCTGCAAGAAAACAGCCAAGCTCAGAGAACACCAAGGACCGCTCATAAAATTAGTTACACAACTAATGGGCACTGGGGACATCTAATGATTTACTCAAGATCCATTTTCTGGTGACGATTTCCACAAAAATAAGACAATAAATATTATCCTAAATGTTGATTTCCGGCTACTTAAAACCAAATTCCATGCAGAAATGACTGAGAATTTTTTTAAAAAATAATGTTGGGACTTTTTTCTTCTTCCAAAGGAAGTTTTCACTTATGTGCAATTAATCTTTGTCATCCCCATATATGTCCTGACCTTTTTATATAGGAATGTATAAAGGAGGCTATTTTTGTAAGCCAATTTCATAATTGGGAACTTAGATTAAAACTGGACTAGTTTTACTGAGCTGGGCTTCCAAATCATATCAGAATCAGATAATAGAAAGTTTTAAGTCACAGGCCCTGTCACTCAGTAGCCACATTATAGTTAAAATACTTTCAATTCCCTTTTTCCTTCTTTAGTAAAAAAAATAGGGAGGATTTTTTTTTTAAAAAAGGCAAAAAGTCAGCTTGGGGAAAAATGCTTCAGGTGGAAGGATTGTTTTACAAGGTACAAAATCTCCTCAGTTCTGTATTTTCAGCTGCATTCAAAATTTAGTTTAGTCCTCTACTTGCAGTGCGTTTGAGGCAAATATAAGTCAAGGCATTTATCCCATTAAAAAGTCTATTTTAAAAAAGAACCTAAAAGAGGTTAATGTGGTTGAATAATGGAAAAAATACCCCTTTCTTAATTAGCAAATCAAAGTGCACAGGGTGTTTTCTGCCGCCAAATTCAGGAATCCGGAATTTCTCCTCAGATGTGAGCAAATCTTGCTATACAATGAAACCTTTGTAGGTCCACATTGGTTGAAAGCTTCTTTCTGGAACCAAGGTTTTTTTCCCCCCCACATAAAGAAACCTTTATAGCATCTTTTTTTTTCCCCCCTGCATACCTAGAGCTGAAAATAAAACACTGCCGGTATTTAGAAAGTGGTGCCATCAGACTGAACTGTGAAATTCATTGGGAATTAAAGATACGCCTGTAGCCACAACCCTGTCATAAAGTTGTTCGCTACTCTTGCTTCCAGAACTTGTGGGTGCTCCAACACTGGAGGGTTTTAAGAAGAGATTGGATAACAATTTTGTCTGACATGGTATAGGGTTTCCTTCTTGAACAGGAGAGTTTACAGATTTACAGAGTTGGAAGGGACCTTGCGGGTCATCTAGTCCAACCCCCTGCCCAAGCAGGAGACCTTACATCTGCCTCTACTTAGGATCGAACTCACAACCTCCTGATTGTGAGGCAAGAGCTCCACCTCTAGGCCACAGCAGCTGGGTGCAGAGTGGATTTGAAAACCTCCAGGGTCCCTTCCAACTCTGTTATTCTGTTATTATTCTATTATTCTAACTTTAAGGCTCTCATAGCTCGCTTAACCTGGTTTCCTGAATTAACCTGTTTTCTGAGCTGTCACAACAGAACCAGGTCATAAATGAATCAAATGGCCGTACATGAAACCCTCCCCAAAATCTAATGCAAGTTGAAACAAACCAAGTTTAACAAGATGAGTGAATGCAATCTACACAACTTTAGTGATCTAATTAAATACAAACACATTTCTAAATAGCAATAGCGCTTAGACTTATATACCGCTTCACAGTGCTTTACAGCCCTCTCTAAGCGGTTTACAGAGTTCAGCCTATTGCCCCCAACAATCTGGGTCCTTAAAGCACTCCAAATAGTGCTTTCTCTGCCTCCACCCAAAAGAACAGGGTTGGGAGGGACCTTCGGAGGTCTTCTAGTCCAACCCCTGCTCGAGCAGGAGGCCCTGACCCTCTCCAGACATGTGGCTGTCCAATCTTTTCTTAAAAACCTCCAATGGCGGAGCACCCACAACTTCTGAAGGCAAGCCGTTCCGCTGGTTAATTGTTCTCATTGTAATTTGAATTGTCGAGTATTGGAGCTCCTTGGTCTCAATGGCGGTCGTAGGTTGAGGACTACATGTAGTAGGTGACAGAGCATTTAAAAAGAGCCGTGGTTAGAATGCAGGATTGCAGGCTAATTCTGCCGACTGCCAGCAGTTCGATTCTGACCGGCTCAAAGTTGACTCAGCCTTCCCTCCTTCCGAGGTGGGTAAAATGAGGACCCAGATTGTTGGGGGCAAGAGGCTGACTCTGTAAACCGCTTAGAGAGGGCTGTAAAGCCCTGTGAAGCGGTATATAAGTCTAAGTGCTATTGCTATTTGAAACAGTAGGTTCATTTCCAAAAATGAAAGAAGAAAACCCAATTCACTAGAGGGAGGGAGAATGGGTTGCAATGAATTTCAATTCCAATTGGAATTTTAAGAGTCTGAATATTTTGCATTGCCATGCACTAGTTTCAAACGGTAGCTTTCTTCTGATCTGAGGCTTCGATTTTCCTCTCTCCAGAGGCCAGGATCACGAGGCTTGCCTGGACCGCGAGGGCCTGCTGGGTCACCTGGCAAGGATGGCATCGATGTAAGTACCAAGACAGCCAGAGTTAGTTCAGACTAGAACCTGAATGGGATAGATTGCAGGGGTGATACAGAAATACAATTTTATGTCATTTTATTCTATTTTACATATTTATGTATTAAATTATTGCATTTTATCCTATAACTATTGCATTTTACCCTACTCTCGTTTTAAATTGTTTGTTTAGAATTTTATTGGTAATATGTGTTTGAACCAGGGGCGGGTTCCTCTTACCTGCCTACCGGTGCGCTGCGCACGCATCATCACGCGTGCACGCTCGCTACGCGCATGCATCCCCTTGGGCGATTTTGCTTCTGCGCATGCGCAGGAAGCAAAAAATCACTGAAATCTCACGCGCACGTCCCCTCGCGAGATTTTGCTTCTGCGCATGCGCAGGAAGCAAAAAAAGGTCAAACATTCAGGAAAAAAAGATGGCGCCGCGCGACGGACCGGCGAAGTTGGCACCGGAGGCATTGCGCACAAATTGTGCAATCGGCGGGCCGCTACCGGAACGACAGAGTGGACCGCACCGGTAGGAACCCACCACTGGTTTGAACCTGTACGTTGATATGGCCTATAGGCTAATCAATCAATATAAATAAGTCCAGCCTAGAAGGAGAAAGGGATAGAAGGTTACTGTGGTCAGCTACTGATTAAACTGGATGATTTGTAGGGCATTTTATGAAGTTCTAAGTAGACTAGAATCCTTCCTTTCTCCTTTATGAGATTACCTCAGTCTATCTTTCTTGAGGAGGCACCAAGAAAAGTCAATTAAAGCTTCTTCCTGAGGAAAAAAATAAAAAGGCCACAATTGTTTCTCTGGGACAAATTCAAGCCCCGGTTCACTTAAATTAAGGCAAAAAACAAAAGCTTAATGACGAATTACTAAGATGAATGTTCAAATATATGCTTCATTGGAAAAGGCTTGTTTCGCCTTTCCATCAACATTAACGTGAATTAATGAAATGTTAGGAAATCTGGCATCCATCAAGTTTTTGTAACCCTGAGGGAGAGAAAAAAAATCACAGGAATACAGTTTTCATGAATAATTTATTCTAGCAAAACAACACGCCACACTTTGGAGAAAATAATTATTTTCTGTTGTTTTGACACGGGTCCACCTCAGCATTACAGAGATACAGATTAACAGGGTTGGAAGGGACCTTGTTGGTCATCTAGTCCAACCCTCTGCCCAAGCAGGAGACCGTACACCATTTCTGACAGATGGCAGCCCAGTCTCTTCTTGAAAGCCTCCAGTGATGAAGTTCCCACAACTTCTGAAGGCAACTTCTGTTCCATTGGTGGATTGTTCTCACTGTCAGAAAATTTCTCCTTATTTCCAGGTTGTTCAGTTTCCATCCATTATTCCTTGTCTGGCCTTCGGGTGCTTTGGAAAACAGCCTGACCCCCCCCCCCCTCCTCTCTGTGGCAGCCCCTCAAATATTGGAAGACTGCTATCATGTCTCCCCTGGTCCTTCTCTTCACTAGACTAGCCATGCCCAGTTCCTACAACCATTCATTGTTAATACTGCTCTCTTTTTCCTTACCTGTTTAGGGAGAACCGGGACCCCCAGGTTTGCCAGGATCACCAGTAAGTATTATTCTGTTGGGACAATATTATTTTGTTGGGACGATCTTCAAGAAATAGGTAGAAATAAATGTTTTTATTTATTTATTTTTATTTGTCAAGCATATATGATTACAAGCAAAGTATAAACAAAGTATAATCATGATTGTATATATATATATAATAGTACAAGCATGATTATGAGTACAAGAAGTATGAATATATGGGAATATATATTATGTCATTAGAACTTCTGAAGGAAGAAAGAGAGCTAAACCTAGAGAAGCTTCAAGCTTGAGGGGTATGGGAATGAATGAGAAGCCAACCAAACATTTGAGCCAGCAGCCCGCACACCAGTTGGTAATTCACTTATTAAAGATGGGTATTCCGTCATCATGTTGTTACAGGTCTGTGATTGTTATATTGACAGAATAACAGAGTTGGAAGGGACCTTGGAGGTCTTCTAGTCCAACCCCCTGCTCCAGCAGGAAACCCTGTACCATTTCAGACAAATGGCTGTCCAATCTCTTCTTTAAAACCCCCAGCGATGGTGCACCCACAACTTCTGAAGGCAAACCGATCCACTGATCAATTGTTCTCCCTGTTGGGAAATTTCTCCTTAGTTCTACGTTGTTTCTCTCCTTGATTAGTTTCCATCCATTGCTTCTTGTCCTGCCTTCAGGTGCTCTGGAGAATAGGTTGACCCCCCTCTTCTTTGTGGCAGCCCCTCAAATATTGGAAGTCTGCTATCATGTCAGCTCTAGTCCTCCTCTTCGTTAGAAGAGACATGCCTAGATCCCTCAATCATTCAACTTATGGTTTAGCCTTTGGATCCCTTACCATCTTTGTTGCTCTTCTCTGCACTCTATCAACCCTGAAGTGAACCTGGCTGAAGCCATCTTGGAGGCTTCAGGGTTGCCACACAGCAGTGGGAGAGGGAAAATAGCTGGATGGTGTTTTGTAGCCAAAACAATAAAGTTTTCCTGTGGGAGCCAAGGACATTCTCACAGGTGGCTGGCCAGAGGAGGAGCCAGTAACCCAGCAACTGGCCAGCACCTGGATTGGACAGCGTGAACAGTGACTTGGGGGGAAGGAGAAAACTTTTACTTTTAATCAGTGGTGAGTTTCAAAAATTTTCGCTACTGGTTCAGTGGATGTGGCTAGGTGGGGGGGCATGTGACTGAGTGGGCGTGGCCAACTTGACATCACTCACGCCCATGCCCACTCAGTAACATGACCCCCCACCTAGCCACGCCCACAGGAAAAAATAGGGAAAGTTTTGGAATTTCCATCTATCTATCCCCGCCCTCCCTTTGCCAGTCACCCGTTTCCCCTCCCCGTCCCTAGCCCTGCTTCCTCCCCCACCCCACCTCTTTCTTCGGGCTGCTTATCTTCCATGGCAGCTGGTCCAGAGTCCGGGAGGCAAGCTGACCAGAGTTTTCGGCAGCCGCCAGCCAGCCGATGCTGCTGGAAAGTGGCTGGCAAAGAAGACTCTTTGAGAGCTGCTTTGCGGCTGCAGCGGCTGGCCGCAGGCTGCCAAAATGTACCAAAATGTCACGGAAAAAGATGCTGCCATGCCATTGCCGCCATGTTTTTTGTGCATGCGCATCCCATTGGACTTGCAAGGCAATGGGATGCGCGTGCACGAAGAACGTGGCGGCGACAAACATGGCGGGCGGAGCAAGTGAGCAGTGGCTGGGGGACCGGTTCAGGGGCGTGGCCAGCTGGCCATCACTACTGGTTTGGCAACCTTGGCCAAATTTCCGCCAATGGTTCACGTGAACCGGTGCAAACCAGCTGAATACCACCTCTGCTTTTAATGAGGTGAAAGCCGCGGGAAATCTCAGAGTCGGCTTTCACTAGTTTGTGCCAATATGATGTATCCAATAAACTATTCTTTGAGGCGCTCAAGAGTTTGTTTTCTATGAGTGCATTACTTGGAACCCTCTTTTTAGAGTCTCAACACCTTTTTTATATCAGGGTGACCAAAAGTGGACACAATATTCCAAGTGTGGTCGTACGCCTTATGACCTGGTACTAATATTAATAGTGCTTGTCTATTTACCTGGTTTCAGGGCCTCAAAGGATCACGAGGAAAACCTGGAAAGAAAGGAGATGCTGGTTTGCCAGGCCTTCCTGGGGTAGATGTAAGTATTCAAGCTTCCTGTATTTCATCGTCTTCCCATCTCCCACAGGAGATAAATTTCTTTATCCACTGGGGTGTTTATTATCTCCGGATCCAAAAGTGCCTTGGCACCTGATCAATGCCAAACAAATAATTTTCCAAGTTTTCAATCTGACTTAGACCATTAAGAGTTTCTTGTTGGTCTTCCATCCAAGCATAAAAAGTGGTCACACTTTGGTTTAAGGAGATTGATTCTTCTTCTATTTCCAATTTTCTCCCGATTCCTATTCTCTCTAATACATTCTAATATTCTTTCTAATATCTTCTTCTCATTCATTCTCAGGGTTTAACAGGTTCGGATGGCCCTCCTGGGCCAATAGGATCCCCAGGAGATCGAGTAAGTAATCATATTATTGGCACTGAAGCTCACTGTTGTGCAGCTCTTCAACTAAGGATGAGTTATCCCAAGCTGTGTCCGGCATGGACTTTTTGAAACACATTGTTGTTGTTGTTGTTGTTAAGATCTGAAACAAGATTTTTCACTCTACCAATTCTTTTTCCTGATTTATCGTAAGATTTTTGGCTAGTATTTTATCCTTATTGATTTTGAGACCCGCCACTTTACCGAATTCTTCTATTTCATTCAATAATATCATTCCTGAATCTATTGGATCTTCTATAAAGAATACCAGATCGTCCGTGAATACCTGGGTTTTGTATTCCTCATTTCTTATCTTAATTCCCTTTATTTCCTTTTTTTGTCTAACCTGTTCTAGTAATACCTCTATTGAAAGGATGAAAATTAAGGGTGACAACGTCCATCCCTGTCTTACTCCCTTAGATATATTAAACTTTTCTGTAAGATCTCCATTCACCATCATGCTAGCTTTTTGGGTTCAATATATTGCTGCTCTCATTTTCTCAAAATTTGGTCCAAAATTCATATTTTGTATTTGTTGAATAAAAAATTCCCAATTCAAATTATCGAAGGCTTTCTGCGCATTTAAAAAAATCAGTGCTGCTTGACCAAAACAAGATTTTTCAACTTGACATGTGTGGACTTCAACTCCTAGCATTCCCTATGTCAGCATGCTGGCTAGAGAATTCTGGGAGTTGATGTTCACACAGGCTGGCTGGGGAATTCTGGGAGTTGATGTTCACACAGGCTGGCTGGGGAATTCTGGGAGTTGAAGTTTACACAGGCTGACTGGGGAATTCTGGAAGTTGAAGTTCACACAGGTTGGCTGGGGAATTCTGGGAATTGAAGTGGACAAGGCTGGCTGGGGAATTCTGGGAGTTGAAGTAGACACAGGCTGACTGGGTAATTCTGGGAGTTGAAGTTCACACAGGCTGGCTGGGGAATTCTGGGAGTTGAAGTTCACACAGGCTGGCTGGGGAATTCTGGGAATTGAAGTTCACACAGGCTGGCTGGGGAATTCTGGGAGTTGAAGTAGACACAGGCTGATCGGGTAATTCTGGGAATTGAAGTTCACACAGGCTGGCTGGAGAATTCTGGGAGTTGAAGTAGACACAGGCTGACTGGGGAATTCTGGGAGTTGAAGTTCACACAGGCTGGCTGGGGAATTCTGGGAGTTGAAGTAGACACAGGCTGACTGGGTAATTCTGGGAGTTGAAGTTCACACAGGCTGGCTGGGGAATTCTGGGAATTGAAGTTCAGGCTGGGTAATTCTGGGAGTTGAAGTATACACATGCTGCCTGGGGAATTCTGGGAGTTGAAGTTCACCCAGGCTGGCTGGGTAATTCTGAGAGTTGAAGTACACACAGGGTAATTCTGGGAGTTGAAGTACACACATGCTGCCTGGGGAATTCTGGGAGTTGAAGTTCACCCAGGCTGGCTGGGTAATTCTGAGAGTTGAAGTACACACAGGTTGGCTGGGGAATTCTGGGAGTTGAAGTCCACAAATGCTGACTGGAAAATTCTGAGGTAATTTGAAGAATTGAAGTCCGCACATCTTAAAGATGCCAAGTTTAAAAAATACTTGTGTGAAGGAACTTGTTTAGTTTTGATTTAATTGACAGTTCCCCCAACATCCCCTAATAGGATTTTCATGGGGGAAGATTGAACACTAATTAAATTTCTGCAGATTAGGGCTGAGCTCAGAAAGGGTTAGGATTGGATGGATGACTTCTTATGAGAACTGACAGCCGTGTTTAGCAACTTTCTAGTTAGAAACTGAAATGTTCTCCAGAAGCTATTACAAAGGAAAGCAACACAAACAATTATTTTCTAACCAGCCAAGGTCATGGGGGAAATAGACTGGAAAAAGCATAAAGCGATTAAAAAAAATTAACCTGGCATTTGTGAATGGATGTGAACTTTAAAAAAAAAATTCAGCCTGATTTTTGAAGGCAGGTGGGAGCTAATTACAATTTTTTGCCTGCTGTACATGCACTTCTACATAAAAGGTTGCCTTTAACAGACAATAAAAATATTGCTAGTCTTGAGCACAATGCCAGCCTACTGCTGTGCAAATAAAATGGCAGTTTTATTCCTATTACAAGACTAGTAAAAACATTGAACTCAAGGCTGAATAAATGCCAAACTTTTGCTATCCAAATTGATTGGTATTGAATTAAACTGAACTGAATTGAATTGAATACTAGGCCAAGTATGATTAGACACATAAGGAATTTGACTTTATTTACTTGTTTTCTGAAAGCACACCTATTTCGTTCAGCCCCCAAGATTCAATACAGTCTTGCACTCTTCTGCACACTTAAAGGCTTTAATTAGCAAAATTGAATGGATTTTGACACCTATTCAAGTGCACAATTGAAGGCAAGCATGTGAACATGCTCTCTCCCAAGTTGAAATTCAGACTCCGAAAATTTGGTCAGGTGGAAAGGAAAGGAAGAAAACTACCTGGCCGTACAGCAGAAGGGAGGGGAAGCAACAGAAATTACACTAGATGTGAAATGTGGAAAATCACTTGAGGTGGAAAACAAGATGGCTTCAGCGGTGCAGCCAGTGGTTTTATCAATTCAGTCTGAATGGGAGAAATCCGTCAGTTGTAATTTGGCCATTTCCATATAATTTCCTCGTGTGCCCAAACACAAGCTTGTTTTGACTCCATTTCATAGCATTTTCTCCCATTAATCCTTTCTTTCTTTCTTTCTTTCTTTCTTTCTTTCTTTCTTTCTTTCTTTCTTCTTTCTTTCTTTCTTTCTCTTTCTTTCTTTCTTTCTTTCTTTCTTTCTTTCTTTCTTTCTTTCTTTCTTTCTTTCTTTCTTTCTTTCTTTCTCTCTCTCTCCTTTTTCCTCCCTACCTCCCTCCTTCTTCCCTTCCCTCCTTCTTCCCTTCCTTCTTCCCTTCCTTCCTTCCTTCCTTTTTTTTTCTTTCTTTCTTTCTTACATTTAGTGGCTGCCCATCTTTCCTCAGGGTAAGTCTGGCCGGCTTACAATCCTAAAAGATAAAAACTATGTAAGCCAAAAGACTAAGTATATGCTGGTGAAACATGGGCACTAACCTCACAGTTGATACAAAATCTACGAGTGGCAAAATCTGGCAACTCCAAATCTCAACCAACAAATGCTCTGTCCTACACATTGGCAAAAAAAATCAGAACATTAAATACAAGCTGAAAAGTCAAGACCTTACAGACGACCCTCACTCTGTCAAAGACCTTGGAATACTCATATCAAATGACCTAAGTGCCAAAGCCCACTTCAACAACATTGCCAAAAAGGCTTCAAGAGTTGTTAACCTAATCTTACGTAGCTTCTTCTCCGGTAATATCACACTACTAACCAGAGCATACAAAACATTCGCCAGACCAATCCTTGAATACAGCTCATCTGTCTGGAACCCACACCGCATATCAGACATAAATACATTAGAAAGTGTCCAGAGATACTTTACAAGAAGAGTCCTCCACTCCTCTACTCGCAACAGAATACCTTACGCAACCAGACTTGAAATCCTGGGCTTAGAAAGCTTAGAACTACGTCGCCTTCGGCACGACCTAAGCATAACTCATAAAATTATCTGCTACAACGTCCTTCCTGTCAATGACTACTTCAGCTTCAACCATAACAATACCCGAGCACATAACAGATACAAACTCAAAGTGAACCGCTCCAAACTTGACTGTAGAAAATACGACTTTAGCAACAGAGTGGTAAATGCCTGGAACTCACTACTTGACTCTGTGGTTTCGTCACCAAACCCCCAAAACTTTACCCTTAGACTGTCCACTGTTGACCTCACCCGATTCCTAAGAGGTCAGTAAGGGGCGTGCATAAGTGCACCAGCGTGCCTACCGTCCCTGTCCTAATGTTCCCTCTTATCAGTACCCATCTTATGTATACAAACAATGTTATATCTATGTATATTACCAACATGTACTTGACAAAAATAAACAAACAAACAAACAAAGAGCCATGGAGAGATACATGCTCGGCATTACAAGACAAGATAGAAAGACCTGCACATGGATTAGAGAACAAACGAAAATATACGATATCATCAAGAGAGCAAAAGAATTGAAATGGAAATGGGCTAGTCCCATAGCAAGAAGCACTGATGGCGGGTGGACCAAGGCAGTCGTAGAATGGATCCTACTTGATAAAAACAAGATGGATGGACGACATCAGCAAGTATGATGGTCCCAATTGGCAAAACAAAGCTCAGGACTGTCTTGGTTGGAAACATGCGGAAGAGGCTTTCATCCTGCAGCGGATAGACAATGGCTGAAATGATGATGATAATGATGATGATGATGATGATGATGATGAAGATGATGATGAAGATGATGAAGAAGATGATGATGATGGTGGTGATGATGATGATGTCAAAAGACATAAAGAAGTTGATACAAAAAGCCAAACACTGCAGCCCAATGAAAAGATGGGGAGGGTGGGAGCAGGATGGGGGGAGCATGGGTTCTATTGTTAATCTATCAACTATCTCCACTGTGTTGCTCTCTCATTGGAGCCCCAAGCCAACTGGCAGAACCAGGTCCTTGGGCCCTTATGAAAGGATAGGAAGGTTGGGGGCCAACCTCACATCTGGGGGGGGGGCAAGACGTTCCAAAGGGAAAGAGCAGCAGTGGAGACGGCCCTCTTCCTGGATCCCGTCAGCCAGAATAATCGGGCTGATAGGACCCACAACATGCCTTCTCTACCAGCATGAGTCGGATGGGCCAGTCCCAATGGGATGAGATGGTCCCTCATGTAAACTGGACCTATGCCACCAGGGGCTTTTAAAGTCCCAAAGGTGCTTTTTCAAGACTTTCTTGTTTTTTCTTTGGAGACGTTTCGCTTCTCATCCAAGAAGCTTCTTCAGCTCTGACTGGATGGTGGGGAATGGAAGGATGAGAAGTGAAACTTCTTCAAAGAAAAAACCAGAAAGTCCACTTGCCTCTTGAAAAAGCACCTTTGAGACAACCATGACTTGGATGACTGAGAATCTCCTTCCATGCACCTCAACCATTTCTCTGTGTGTATTTCCCCCCCCCCCCCTTAATCTATCCTACTTTTCTTCTGGGAGCGGAAGGATTATTCTTGTATCAACAGTCTTTTTAAGATGGAGAGTACTAATTTTTGTGTTTTGCCCTCCTAGGGAAGTGTAGGAGCAGCGGGATCTGTTGGGCCAGCGGTAAGTGAAGAGATCCATGTCTATTTCTCCCATTAAGCAATCTAGTAAAAAATTACATGGAAAAATCCCATTGTGGTGAAAATCCACTTAGGGTTAAGAATAGAATAGAATAGAATAGAATAGAATAGAATAGAATAGAATAGAATAGAATAGAATAGAATAGAATAGAATAGAATAGAATAGAATAGAATAGAATAGAATAGAAAAACAGATTTGGAAGGGATCTTGGAGGTCTTCTAGTCCAACCTCCTGCTCAAGTAGGAAACCCTATACCATTTCAGACAAATGGTTGTCCAATCTCTTCTTAAAAACTTCCAGTGTTGGAGCATTCGCAACTTCTGGAGGCAAGTTGTTCCACTGGTTAATGATTCTCACTGTCAGGAAATTTCTCCTTAGTTGTAGGTTGCTTCTCTCCTTGATTAGTTTCCATCCATTGCTTCTTATAACCTAAAACCGTGATGGCGAACTTATGGCACGTGTGCCACAAGTGGCACGCAGAGCCCTCTCTGCGGGCATGCGAGCCGTTGCCCCAGCTCAGCTCCACCACGCATGCGCATGCACCTCCCAAACCAGCTGATTTTTGGGTCTCTGCCATGCATGCACGGGGGGCACATATGGGAGATGTGTGTGCATGCATGGGGGTGGGGGAGCATGGAGGTTCATGTGTGCATGCGCAGGTGGGTGGGTGACGCTCGGGTGGGGGTTGTGCACGCATTGCATTATGGGTCATAAGTGCAGGGAGGTCTACTAGGCCCAAAATGGGGCATGGGGGTGCAGCGCAGCCCCCCGTGCCCTTTTTTTGCTCCCAGGAGGCTGCAGGGAGGCCTACTAAGGCCAAAATGGGGCATGGGGAGTGCAGCACCCCCCATGGCCCATTTTTGCTCTCAGGAGGCTGCAGGGAGACCTACTAGGCCAAAACAGGGTGCAGGGGGTGTGGCGTAGCCCCCCGCGGCCCATTTTTGCTCCCAGGAGGCTGCAGGGAGGCTACTAGGCCCAAAATGGGGCATGGGAGTGCAGCATAGCCCCCCGTGCCCTTTTTTTGCTCCAAGGAGGCTACAGGGAAGCCTACTAAGTCCAAAATGGGGCAGAGGGGGGTGCGGCACCCCCATGGCCCATTTTTGCTCCCAGGAGGCTGCAGGGAGGCTACTAGGCCCAAAACGGGGTGCAGGGGATGTGGCATGGCCCCTTGCGGCCCATTTCTGCTCCCAGGAGGCTGCAGGGAGGCTACTAGGCCCAAAACGGGGCGTGGGAGAGCAGGGTGGGGGTCACGCATGCATGCGCGGCGGCATGGGGGCATGCACGCATTGCACCAGCTCTTCTAGAATTGTGCCAATTTAACTATGTGTTTTCCTTCTCGTTTTCAGGGCAAAGGACCGGGAGGGCCACCGGTAAATCATTTTTTTATTTTTTTTAGGAAAAATAATAAATGTGGATTGAATTAGGGTCCTTCAAAGTGAGTCCTGAAGCCATTCTGTGCTGGAGTGACCAGACAAAGAACTTGGGGCAGAGCAGGGAAATTTGGAGTTCTTGCCTTTTTTTTTAAAGAAAAGAATAAACAATAACATTTCTTTGTCTTCTCTCTTTTATCAGGGATCTCCAGGCACCAGTGGTCTTCCAGGAGGAAGGGGACAGAAAGGCTCACCGGTAAGTTTCCTTCTTTTTCTTGTTCTGATGTATCCGGGACAGAATTCCATAATGGGATAAACTCAGTGGTGGGATTCAGCTGGTTCGCACTGGTTTAGGTGAACCGGTTGTTAAATTGCCGACCTCCCGCTATCAAAGTGGATCCTGAACACTGCGCTGCACTGCAATGGAGAAACGGGCAACGGAGAGGCCGGCACGCGGAAAGGAGAAGGCCATTTTCCCTCTTTCTTCTCCCTGCTCCTCCTGGTTAACGTCCGACAAGCAAAGCATGGGATGCTGGCAGGGAAGGTCATAAATCATGAGCCGTGTTGGCGCTGTGGTTAGAATGCAGTATTGCAGGCTAACTCTGCCCACAGTCTAGAGTTTGATCCTCACCCGCTCAAGGTAGACTCAGCCTTCCATCCTTCCGAGGTCGGTCAAATGAGGACCCAGATTGTTGGGGGGCAATAGGCTGACTCTGTAAACCGTTAGAGAGGGCTGTAAAGCACCATGAAGTGGTATATAAGTCTAAGTCCTATTGCTATCATGTAATGTCTCACTTAACGACCATGGCTAAAAAGATTGCAAAATCAGATCTGGCCATATAACGTCTCACTTAACAACCACACCACTTAACAATGAATTTTTTCCAGTTCCAAATATGGTCATAAGTTGAGGACTAGCTAACCACTAAGCCATATGGGAAGGCGTGAAAGCCAAATTTGCTGAGATATAATAAGTAAAATATACCGGTAAATAGACACAGCTCCTATTCTGCCAGCCAGTAAACTAGATAAAGATGCTTTCTATAAATTATTGAATATAATGTAAGTTGAAAGCGTCTGCTTTGGAACTGATTTTATTTCTTCTTCTATTTAGGGACCATCTGGACTTCCGGGGTTTCCTGGATCACCAGGAGCTCCGGGACCACCCGTAAGTTAAAATTTGTTTTATTTTTATTTATTTAATTTATTTTTTATTTATCAGAGTTCCCCAACCTTTCAGGATTTGTGGACCGAGAGGGTGGCGGAGGAGAGTGGATGATTCCGTGTGAGTGGCTGGCAAGCATGCACGCAGCTCCATTTGCACGAGCAGCGGACATGCATGCCCACCGCTCACACAAATGGAACTTGCACACATGCGCTCGCCTGCTTCTCACGCAAGTGGGGATATGCATGCGTGCTTGCTGGCTGCTTCCATGGCCCAGTTCTGAATGGCTCACAACCCGGGGGAGGAGGTGAGGATCTCTATTTTAGATCAAACATTGCTGAAAGTTGCTAGCACAGCTATCCGGAACCCAAATCTGCTTCCCTGTCTTTTATAGGCCTCTTTCTTATGATATCATGTCTTAAACAGAAGAAAGCCTATAGAGATTCACAGTCATCCAGGTCATGGTTGTCCCAAAGGTACTTTTTCAGGAGGCAACTGGACTTTCTTGTTTTTTCTTTGATGACGTTTCGCTTCTCATCCAAGAAGCTTCTTCAGCTCTGACTGGATGGTGGAGAATGGAAGGATTTATACTCCTTGCAGACAGCTGGTCATTTGCATTCTTTAAGAGAGATGTTGAGGCCACCTGGAGGTTTATTTCTGTCATCAGGGTCACCTGAGTGGGTGTGGAGCCTTCTTGGAACTGTTGAAAGGACTGTGTTGTAGATTGAAGATCTATGACATAATCTATCTCCAATCTACAACACAGTCCATTCAGCAGTTCCAAAAAGGAAGCAGTGGAAGGGCTGCAAGGAATATAAATCCTTCCGTTCCCCACCATCCAGTCAGAGCTGAAGAAGCTTCCTGGATGAGAAGTGAAACGTCTTCAAAGAAGAAAGTCCAGTTGCCTCCTGAAAAAGCACCTTTGGGACTTAAACAGAAGAATGTCCTTCCGTGAATACACAGGTACAGTATATGTGGTACCTGGCTCAATAGTAGTAATTGTGAGAGGGATATTGGAGTCCTAGTGGACAACCATTTACGGTAAATATGAGCCAGCAGTGTGCAGCAGCTGCCAAAAAAGCCAACACAGTTCTAGGCTGCATTAACAGAGGGATAGAATCAAGATCACATGAAGTGTTCATACCACTTTATAATGCCTTGGGAAGGCCACACTTGGAATGCTGCATCTAGTTTTGGTCGCCACGATGTAAAAAGGATGTTGAGACTCTAGAAAGAGTGCAGAGAAGAGCAACAAAGATGATTAGGGGACTGGAGGCTAAAACATATGAAGAACGGTTGCAGGAACTGGGTATGTCTAGTTTAATGAAAAGAAGGACTACAGGAGACATGATAGCAGTGTTCCGATATCCCTGAGATATTGGAACACTGCTATCATGTCACCCCTAGTCCTTCTTTTCATTAAACTAGACATACCCACTTCCTGCAACCGTTCTTCATATGTTTTAGCCTCCAGTCCCCTAATCATCTTTGTTGATCTTCTCTGCACTCTTTCTAGAGTCTCAACATCTTTTTTACATCGTGGCGACCAAAACTAGATACAGCATTCCAAGTGTGGCCTTCCCAAGGCATTACAAAGTGGTATTAACACTTCACGTGATCTTTAACACCGCTGGGTACCTGTAAGCTATATTCCATATGTAACGTGCTGCATTTTCCTTGTTGCAGGGTCTCCCTGGAGTGTTTGACCATACTAGAGATCTTCAGGTGTGCATTTTTCCACTTTTCAGGTTTCTGTGTGAGATTTTATTTAGTTGGCATATGCAAACATCGAGGTTATATATTTATTTGGACCAGTGTTTTCTACACCTTGGCAACTTGAAGAGGCATGGACTTCAACTCCCAGAATTCCCAGCCAGCCGTGGCTGACTGGGGACTTCTGGGAGTTGAAGTCCATGCGTCTTCACGTTGCCAAGGTTGAGGAACACTAATTTAGTCATTAGTCAAAGTCTCTTGAAATTAATCTCCTTTACAGTGGTGCAGAATTGTACCCTATCAATAGAAGAGAATATTTGTAGCTCAGGGTGAAATATATGGTCCTTGGTCCTCACCAGGAGACAGTGAGTTCTAGTCCTGCCTTAGGCATGAAAGCCGGCTGGGTTACTTTGGGCCAATCAATAGGAGACTGTGAGTTCTAGTCCCGCCTTAGGCATGAAAGCCGGCTGGGTGACTTTGGGCCAATCAATAGGAGACTGTGAGTTCTAGTCCCGCTTTAGGCATGAAAGCTGCTGGGTGACTTTGGCCCAATCAACAGGAGACTGTGAGTTCTAGTCCCGCCTTAGGCATGAAAGCTGCTGGGTGACTTTGGCCCAATCAACAGGAGACTGTGAGTTCTAGTCCCGCCTTAGGCATGAAAGGTGCTGTGTGATCTTCGGCCAGTCATTCTCTCTCAGCACAACCCACCTAATAGGGTTGTTGCTGTTGGGAAAATAGGGGGAGGAAAGTTTGTTAGATATGTTCACTGCCTTGAGGTTTTTTCCCCCAAAGTAATAAAGGTGGGATATAAATAATCAAATAAATATGTCTTCAGTTCTCCAGTCTGGGATGAGGGAATTGAAGAAATAACCCATCCAAATACTAATCAGGCCTGACCCTACTTAGCTTGGGATCCCACACATAGTCAGCAGTGCATAGCCAGCTACTGTGACATAAGGGGAAATCACAATGAACTGTTCACCTAATAGGGTTGTGGACACATGAATGAAAGCTGATAAGTGCCAGGGAGCCCAAAGATACTCAAGACTGACTGAGCTGTTTTAGGTTGTTTGACTGAGTAAGAATACCAGCTAGATTACAGTGTTTCTCAACCTTGGCAGTTTGAAGATGTGTGGACTTCAACTCCCAGAATTCCCCAGCCAGCAACGCTGGCTGGGGAATTCTGGGAGTTGAAGTCCACACATCTTCAAACTGCCAAGGTTGAGAAACACTGAGCTAGAACATGAAAATCAACTCTTGATGAGATAGGTGGCAAATAAATTTAATAGTAATAATAATGTCAGAGAAAAGAGAACAGGTATTCTTGTTTAACAGGAGAAAGCTGCAATTGTTGTGAGTACCCAGAAGGACTGCATACAGTATACTGTAAAATGGACAGCCTTATAAGTCTTTTTTTTTTAAATTACGTCAATAAGAATTATGTATGATTTTAGTTTTAAAGATGACCTTCTTGCCTTGAATAGTTGGTGGATCATTTTTCACTATGAGGTTTTATGAAATTAATTTTAGTTAGTTGCAAGCTGCCCTTTGCAGCATTTTGCAGCACCAGAAAGATAAGTAATATATGCTGAAATGATGAATCAATATGTTTTCAAAAGAGATCCAGGATGTGAATTTTGAGGTAGTATAAATTTCCTTCCTTTTCTCTTTCCTTCTTTCCTCTATTTCTTTCACCTTTTTTATGTCTTCCCTTCTCCTCCTCCTCCCCTCCCTCCTTCCCTTCTTTCCTTCCTTCATCCTTTTCCCCTTCCTCTTCTCATTCCTTCTTTCCTCTCCCCCCTTTTGTCCTCCTTCTCCTCCTTCCTTCCTTCCTTCTTTTCCCCTTCCTCTTCTCATTCCTTCTTTCCTCTCCCCCCTTTTGTCCTCCTTCTCCTCCTTCCTTCCTTCCTTCCTTCTTTTCCCCTTCCTCTTCTCATTCCTTCTTTCCTCTCCCACTTTTGTCCTCCTTCTGCTCCTTCCTTCCTTCTTTTCCCCTTCCTCTTCTCATTCCTTCTTTCCTCTCCCCCTTTTGTCCTCCTTCTGCTCCTTCCTTCCTTCTTTTCCCCTTCCTCTTCTCATTCCTTCTTTCCTCTCCCCCTTTTGTCCTCCTTCTGCTCCTTCCTTCCTTCCTTCTTTTCCCCTTCCCCTTCTCATTCCTTCTTTCCTTTCCCCCTTTTGTCCTCCTTCTGCTCCTTCCTTCCTTCCTTCCTTCTTTTCCCCTTCCTCTTCTCATTACTTCTTTCCTCTCCCCCTTTTGTCCTCCTTCTGCTCCTTCCTTCCTTCCTTCCTTCCTTCTTTTCCCCTTCCTCTTCTCATTCCTTCTTTCCTCTCCCCTTTTGTCCTCCTTCTGCTCCTTCCTTCCTTCCTTCTTTTCCCCTTCCTCTTCTCATTCCTTCTTTCCTCTCCCCCTTTTGTCCTCCTTCTGCTCCTTCCTTCCTTCCTTCCTTCTTTTCCCCTTCCTCTTCTCATTCCTTCTTTCCTCTCCCCCTTTTGTCCTCCTTCTGCTCCTTCCTTCCTTCCTTCCTTCCTTTCCCCTTCCTCTTCTCATTCCTTCTTTCCTCTCCCCCTCCCTTTTTGTCCTGCTTCTGCTCCTTCCTTCCTTTCTTCCTTCTTTTCCCCTTCCTCTTCTCATTCCTTCTTTCCTTTCCCCCTTTTGTCCTCCTTCTGCTCCTTCCTTCCTTCCTTCCTTCCTTCCTTCCTTCCTTCCTTCCTTCCTTCCTCCTTCCTCTTCTCATTCCTTCTTTCCTCTCCCCCTCCCTTTTTGTCCTGCTTCTGCTCCTTCCTTCCTTTCTTCCTTCTTTTCCCCTTCCTCTTCTCATTCCTTCTTTCCTTTCCCCCTTTTGTCCTCCTTCTGCTCCTTCCTTCCTTCCTTCCTTCCTTCCTTCCTTCCTTCCTCCCTCCCTCCCTCCCTCCCTCCCTCTTTCAAGTTCACCTTGAAAATAAAAAAGGTCAAATATGTTTTGCTATATTTTTCCCATGAGCGATAACTATCTTTCCACGGGCTGAGGGCTGCTGTGCTTTATATTTTGAGGAAAAAATGTTTTAATTCTTCGTGATAAAATAAACATGACACTAATGGGAGGTAGCAAACAGCATTCCAAGATTTCACATCTGTTGTTTTGACAAACTCTTCAGCTACCTAATTGGTACTCAAGGAGGTGGTTAAAATTTCTTTCTACCACCTTATTGGGGGGAAAAAATCTTACAGAAGTTAGGCAGAAAACAGCAGTGATCCTCCTCTTTCTCCTTCTCTGCCTGAAATTAGAATATGGTATTATTAGTACAAATGCTATCAATTTTGGAAAGGAACATTACTAAGAAAAAATCAGTAAGGAAATATAACACTTCTCATTTTAAAGCCCTGCAGGTTGTAGTTTGGCTCTCTAAAAATCCTTAAACTTTTAATCCAGCACAAACAAAGCTAAATGAAATCTACAGGAATCCGATTATCTTGATTGCCTGGTGACTGAATTACTACAGGTGGTCCTCACTTACCGACCGCTCGTTCAGTGATTATTTGAAATCACATGAACACTGAAAAAAGGAGATTTGCAGCTGGTCCTCAAACCTACAGCCATCACAGCATCTCCACAGTCACAGGATCGCAAATTGGGTGCTTAGCAAATGGCTCGCCATCACAATGGATGCAACATTGCAAAGTCATATGTTCCGCCATTTGTGATCTTCACAGCCGACTTCCAACAAGCAAAATCGCTGGGGAAGCCGGCAGAAAGTCACAAGTCTTGGTGACATGATATCGCTCTTAATGAGTACAGGTGATTCACTTAATGGCCACAGTCAGAAATAAGTCGGTATGGTCATGTGATGTTTCACTTAACAACTGTGTTGCTTAGCAATGGAGCTGCCAGTCCCAATCGAGATCAGGAAGTAAGCACTACCTACTGATAAAAAGGTGACTGTCTTGAGGATTATTTTATAACTCTGGTATTAATTTCTGGTTTGTTTGGAATATAGTGTCCATCACTCTGTCCACCGGGCCTTCCAGGACCACCGGGAATACCAGGATTCAAGGTACGGAATACTTTTTAACTGAACTGAGGACTCCCTGAGATATATTCTCTGTCTGGGAAATCTTTATCAGATGCTAATGGGTCATAAGCAGGAGTCCATGTGTCAGTCCTGCCTCAGCTTGACCCTTTAAGCAAGAGAGATCCTTAACTCCACTTGTTGAGAAAGGTATAGTTTACTGAACGTCAAGTAGAATACAATAAAGCAAAGCCGGAACTGAAGTTCGCGCGCCAAAACTCTTGGTATAATTTCCTCCTCTCCTTGGTCACATCCCATTGCTGGTCCTCCCCATCGTCCAATCAATTTCAAAGAAAAATGTTTTTGAAACAGACACACTGAGCGTAGCTGCATTCTTCTCCCAGGGGAACGACCTTGAAGTGCTTTCTCCGAGAAGCATACTCATTTCCATTACTTTCACTTTCCCACAAGCATTCTCTCTCCCTCCCCCTCCCGGGTTTCATGGCAGACTGGAGAGTGCAGTCGTGAGGTGGCAGTTCTGACACTGTTATTTGTTTCTTCCTGCCTGTTTGTGAACTATCTGGAAGCATCTAAATGGCCTCTGTCAGCAGCAAAATGCTGAGCTAGATAGATGAAACTCTGCCTTTTTGATGGAGAAGTAACAGAATCCTAGAACTTACAAGTACGAATCGCTTAAAAATTGCCTTGCTCAGCCACAGAAATTCTGGCTTCAATTGTGGTCATAAGTTGAGGCCTACCTGTAATACTGATCTAAATAATTTACAAAGGCCATAAAGGCTGATGGTATTTTCCGCCTTGTCAATCCTCTAGTTCTCAATGTTCATATCGGAAATAGAAAGGAAATGTCTTTTTCGGCGATTCCGCAGACATTATAATAACCTTTTTTTGAGGGTGGTGTGTGTGTTTCTGAACAGTTTCAGAGCTTCAGAAATGGGATTCTGATTCCTTTTGCTTTTCTTTTTGAGGGGCACACCGGTGAGAAAGGAGAACTAGGAGAAGTCGGCAAAGATGGGGAGAAGGTAAGGATCTTCATTGCATTGTAGGATTTGCTTCCAATGGAAAGGTCTGTGAACTGTCCTGCCTACATCTGGCCTCGCCAAGAAATGAGGTGCCTAAACGCAGGATAACTGCTTCTGTCCCTAAAAACATTTCCTACAAAAAGTGAGATCTTGGAAGGGACCTTGGAGGTCATCTAGACCAACCCCCTGCTCAAGCAGGAGACCCTATACCCATGATGGCGAACCTATGGCACACGTGCCAGAGGTGGCACGCAGCGCTCTCTCTTGTGGGCACGCGAGCCGTCGCCCCAGTTCAGCTCTGCCGTGCATGCGTGCACGCCTCCCGCCAGGCAGCTGATCTTCAGGTCTCTGCTGCACATGCGCATGTGCAGGGGCGTGCAGGGGGGCCGTGCGCACATGCACAGGGGGTGGAGCATATGCAAGGGGGGCTGTGTGCACACGTGCACGTGCGCATGTGGGAGGTGCACAACATGCATTGCATTTTGGGGGTTCGGGCGCATGTGCATTTGCGTGCGCGCTTTGGGCACTCAGTCCAGAAAAGGTTAGCCATCACTGCCCTATACCATTTTTGACAAGGGGCTGTCCAGTATCTTCTAGAAAGCCTCCAGTGATGGGGCACCCACAACTTCTGATGGCAGCTTCTTTTTGGAGGACTCTTGACCGACTCTCATCTTAAACTCTTTTTATTATTATTATTTTCAGGGTTCGCGAGGTCCGCCAGGCCCAGCAGGGCCTCCTGGTAACATTGGATTGCAGGTAGAACAAGCTGAATTTTTTAAAATTAAAAGTATGCATTACTTTTAAAATAATAAAAGCAGAACCGAAATCTCATAAATTAATAAATCAGCCATGCTTTGCCTTGAATTGATCCTCATTTTCAGGGTCCCCGAGGATTAAGTGGAGAAGTTGGGCCAATCGGTCTTATTGGTGACAGGGTAAGTTGGACACCATCCTTAATCTCTCTATGTTTTCTTATCAAATTTGCTTGCAAAAGATATTTGGTTACCGGGACAGAAACAGGAAAGTTTTCAATTTTGGGCCGCAAATCGACCACTAACCTAACTAAAGATGTGGGGCATCCCCGTCTCTAGTTGTTCTTCCACTAGCATCATAGGGATAGTAATAATTATAGTATTGGCTTCTTATAATTTTTATTATAAGAGGGGCGCGATGGCTCAGTGGCTAAGACGCTGAGCTTGTCGATCGAAAGGTCAGCAGTTCAGCGGTTTGAGTCCCTAGTGCTGCGTAACGGGGTGAGCCAGTGGTGAAATTCATTTTTTACTACCGGTTTTGTGGGCGTGGCTTGGTGGGCGTGGCTTGGTAGGCGTGGCAGGGGAAGAATACTGCAAAATCTCCATTCCCACCCCACTCTGGGGCCAGCCAGAAGTGGTAGTTGCTGGTTCTCCGAACTACTCAAAATGTCTCCTACCGGTTCTCCGAACTACTCAAAATTTCCGCTATCGGTTCTCCAGAACCTATCAGAACCTGCTGGATTTCACCCCTGGGGTGAGCTCCCGTTACTTGTCCCAGCTTCTGCGAACCTAGCAGTTCGAAAGCACATAAAAATGCAAGTAGACAAATAGGGACCACTTTGGTGGGACAGTAACAGTGTTCCATGTACCTTTGGTATTTAGTCATGCCAGCACATGACCACGGAGACGTCTTCGGACAGCACTGGCTCTTCAGCTTTGAAACGGAGATGAGCACTGCCCCCTAGAGGCGGGAATGACTAAAACATATGTGCGAGGGGAACCTTTACCTTACCTAATTTTAATTTCAATCTTCATTACAGTCACGGACCAGCACATAAAGTTAAACATTAAAATAAAACTGAACAGAACCGAATAGAACAAGGCATAGTAATATATTACAATTGATGGCAAAATCAATGGGTGACCAAAGTCGGCCTAATTTTACAAGCAGTGTAACAAAACCTAACTCTGTTCAGAGAAAATGAATCACACTGATCCGACAGTAGTAGTTTTATATAAAAATGATCAGAGTTTCCAGGATATTTAACCAGGTAAGGTGTTACGAGTCCGTTAGTCCCCATAGGGCAAGGGTGTCAAACTCAAGGCCCGGTGGCCAGATCCGGCCCGCGGGGTACTTAGATCTGGCCCGTGGGGCTGGCCTGGGCCCTGGAAGGACTGGCCTGCGGTGCCTCTGTAGCGAAAATGCCATTTTCACTGGCAGGAGGCCATCACAGCTGAAAATGGAGTCCATTTTCTCTTGCAGAGTGCTCGGGCCACCACAGGCGTCCCTGACACGAGTGACGTTGAGCTGGCCACGCCCACCCCGGCCGCCCGAGATCAAACACAACCCTGATGCGGCCGGCAATGAAATCGAGTTTGACACCCCTGCCATAGAGGGAGCAACACAACAGGATATAAGCTGTCGTTTCAATAGTCCCTTGTCCACAGGGTCACAATCTCATCTCATATGGAACTTTTTTATAACAAGCCTCCAGAACTGTTGTGGGCAGAGTGTTACAACACGCTAAAGTTAATACCCTCAGAAATTTAGTTATATAACTATCTTGCTGGTTTGTGAGGGGGTGCCTCTTATACAGGAAAGCCTCTGAGTCGCTTTCTGTCCTTTGTTGATTTATTAAGGTTTTTTTCCCCCTGTTGGTCAAAGATTATATTTTCCTGTTTTCTTGGTTTCAGGGAGACATTGGATTCAGAGGGCAGCCTGGAATCCCAGGGCCTCCGGGGAAAGCGGTAAGTTTTCTTTTTATATTGCATCCCCTCCTCCCAAGAGCCCACATTGTCACGATGTGATTATTGTCAGTTTGTGCATCTCTATATTTTCTACTGTTTCTTGTATTTATGGTCAAGCAGACGTATGATATGTTCTATTACGCATGTCTGCATTCCTGAGGTCAACTCCTTCCTTTCTCTTCCGCCATTTCTGCCGAAGGTAGAAGTGATTTATTCTTTAGCCGATAAGATGTAGCTTAATAAAGATTCTTTTTATTATTTTCTACTGAAATAAATATTTTGTTAATAAAATTTGAATCTCGGTTTTATTTTCTAAGTAAGCATGATTTTCAAAAGGGAAGCAAAGATCCATCGACCTCCGGAGGATTGGTTTTCTCCTCCCGTTAACACATATTATATCCAAGACATGACATGATAGCAGTGTCCCAGTATCTGAGGGGCTGACACAAAGAAGAGCGGGTCAATCGATTCTCCAGAGCACCTGAGGGCAGGACAAGAACCAACGGGTGGAAACTAATCAAGGAGAGAAGCAACCTAGAACCAAGGAGAAATTTCCTGACAGAAAAATTAATCAGTGGAATGACTTGCCTCCAGAAGTTATGGGTGCTCCAACACTGGAGGTTTTTAAAAAGAGACTAGACAGCTACTTCAGAGGTGGGTTCTAACTTACCTCGCTGCCGTGCCACGTGGCCGTGCCTAGTGGGCGTGCGCGCGCATGCACAATGCCAAAAAGAAATTCAATGTAGAGAAAAGTAAAGTCCTACACTTAGGTAAAAAAAAAACCAAAAGTATACATATAAACTGGGTGAAACTAGGCTTAATAGCAGTGATAGTGAGAGGGATCTTGGAGTCCTAGTGGACAACCACTGAAATATGAGCCGACAGTGTGCAGCGGCAGCCAAAAAAGCCAATGCAATCCTAAGTTTCATTAACAGAGGGATACAATCTAGATCAAGTGAGGAACTAATGCCACTCTATAAAGCAGGGGTCCCCAAACTTCGCAATTTTAAGACTTGTGGACTTCAACTCCCAGAATTCTCCAGCCAGCATAGCTAAACTTTATTTTAACTGATTTTATACCAGTTAAAATCATTTCTGGAAGCTGTTGTGGATCAGAAAAGGCCAACGAGGTTCTCATCCAAGAAGCTTCTTCAATTCTGGCTTCTTGGATGAGAAGTGAAATGTTTTCAAGAAAAAACACACACCCCAAAAGTTCAGTTGCCTTTTAAAAAGCACCTGTGGGACAGCCATGAATGACCCGGATGATTGAGAATCTCCATAGAGCTCCCCCACCAACACTGGCAGGCCAATCCACCATATATAAACAAGGAGCAAACCCAACACTCACCCGCACTGATGACGTTACCTAGTCTGGTAATGAAATGTCTGGAAGAAAACAACCAAGCTCAGAGAGCACCAAGGGGCTCCCCTTTCAATCCTGAGTTACAAATATTCTCTTCTCTTGGAACCTCCTCCTGCGAAGAAGATGCAAAGACACAACTTTTTTCCCCATCTACGTTGTTTTGAATGGGAGAACTCAATTAAGCGCTGATTAAGATGCAGCACTCTCAGGACAAATATTATTTTACTTTGGGGGTAAATCAAGAGATCGGCTGGTACCGTGTTTCCCCGAAAATAAGCCCTCCCCCTGAAAATAAGCCCTCCCCTGAAAATAAGCCCTCCCCCTGAAAATAAGCCCTCCCCTGAAAATAAGCCCTCCCCCGAAAATAAGCCCTCCCCCTGAAAATAAGCCCTCCCCTGAAAATAAGCCCTCCCCCTGAAAATACCACTTCCTCTGGTTAGGGTTAGGAAGACAGAGTTGGAAATCAGGTAAGGCGGCAAGAGGACCCCCGTATTGCTCCATGTGCCCCAAAATAATAAGACCTCCCTGAAAATTAGGCCAAGCACTTATTTCAAGGTTCAAAAAAATATAAGACAGGGTCTTATTTTTGGGGAAACACGGTACTAGGAGGAAGAGGTGATGTGTAATGGAATCTGTTTAATCATTTCAGGGGTCCCGTGGTGACAGAGGTCATCAAGGTTTTCGAGGTCCAAAGGGTGATGCAGTGAGTGTAATTCCACTTTCCATGTGTGTTGTTGTTGTTGTTGTTTACAGTGGTCCGTGTTGTATACCTATCAAGTAACTTGCTTTAAGGGATAAGCAACACAGGTAATCCTCGACTTACAGCAGTTCATTTAGTGACCATTCAAAGTTACAATGGGACTGAAAAATGTGACTTATGACCATTTTTCACACTTTACAACCATGGCTGCTGGTTTATATTTATGATGGTTTAGCAACTGGTTCATATTTATTGTTAGAATATTCATGACTGGGAGAGCCAATGGTAACAAGGTCAGCCAATGAATAGGCATAGCAACTAAGTCAGCCAATGGGAGCTAAACACATCTGAGTCTGTGCAGAGAATCGAAACTGAAGCTAGAAGGCTGGGCGTGGCTCAGTCCACTCTGAACTCTGAAAATGAAACTAACTGTTCTTTCCTGCCTGTTTGTTTGCCTGTAACTGCCGCTACGTTAAAGAAGAACTCTGCTACTGGTATTGTAAATACTCATCTGTTATTCTTGTAAATAAAGAAGTTTCTTATTTAAATCAATCCTGCTGCATCAGTCTGCCTGTGTGCGCTTTCTGGATTTAATTTTCTGCAACAAACTCTGATAGTTATGATGGTTTCAGTGTCCCGGGGTCATGTGATCCACTTTTGCAACCTCCTGTCCAGCAAAGTCAATGGGGAAGCCAGATTCACTTAACAACTGTGGCAAGCAAGGTTGTAAAATGGGGCAAAACTCACGTAACAAATGCTTCACTTAGCAACAGAAATTTTGGCCTCGATTGACATAGTAAGTCGAGGATTACCTGTTACATTTATATCCTGCCCAGCTTTCAGCGACTCTGGACTATTTACAATTTAAGTCTAATGTAGTATGTTGTATGAAATTAGCTATATAGCTAAGTAGCAATAGCACTTATATACCGCTTCATACTGCTTTACAGCCCTCTAAGCGGTTTACAGAGCCAGCGTATTTGCCCTTTCTTTCTGTGCAAGGAATTAAGTTTCCCAGTGCAGTGATTCATTTAACAACTGTGGCAAGAAAGGTCATAAAATGGGGCAATGATTCACTTAACAACTGTCTGGCTTAGCAACATGAATTTTGGGCTCAATTGCGGCCGTAAGTCGAGGACTATCTGTATGCACTGCTAAAGGACTTGATAGGTCTTCCTTGAGTGTCACTGATGTCTTCTAGAAAATTCTCTTGTTTTCTTTTTCCAGGGTCCACCAGGTCCAAATGGAGCTGCTGGGAGCGCTGGGCCTCGCGGAGAACCTGTAAGCCATTTTTATGCCAAGTTCCTTGCTGACTGCGATGCAATCATACTTAACAACATGCGGGTTGAGTTCACACAACACAGAGAACCTGCATCTAGATTAAGACATTACAAATGATGCTGTAGTCCCGTCCCCCCACAAATTAAGCTAAATGATGAGTTGATGTCATTGCCTGCACATACATCTTATTAAGTCTATGGCTTCATTTCCAACACATATTGCAATACGTACCCTAAACCCATATAATAATAATAATAATAATAATAATTAATAATAATAATAATAATAATAATAATAATAATAATAATAATAATAATAATAATAATAATAATAATAATAATAATAATAATAATAATAATAATAATAATAATAATAATAATAATACCACGCTGTACCAGGAGATGCCAGAGTCAAAGAAAAAGAACTGGAAAATATTCCGAAATATCGCGACCTGGCCATTGAAACTACAAGGCTATGGATGAAACATGTAACAGTGATACCCATTGTCATCGGGGCACTTGGTACCATGTCCAAGAATTTCCCAAACACATCAAGAAATTGCAGCTTCCTGCAATAACACCAGCAGAACTGCAAAAAGCTGCACTACTCGGAACCTCATAGATTTTAAGAAGATACTTGGTTGATACCTAGGACGCTAGCAGCAACCCGTATCAACCATTAGCACCAGTCAGTGGTATTTGTGACACTTTTTTAAATGTTCAGTTGACCGAGTTTCATGTTTAATAAATAAAAGAAATAATAATAAATTAAGAATATTAAGAATTATTAATAATCATAATTAAGAAGATATTTAGTTGATACCTAGGATGCTGGCAGCAACCCGTATCAACCATCAGAGCCAGTCAATGATATTTGTGATACGTTTTTAAATGTTCAGTTGACTGAGTTTCATGTTTAATGAATAAAAGGATGATGATGATGATGATGATGATGATGATGATGATGATGATGATGATGGTGATGATGATAATAATAATAATAATAATAATAATAATAATAATAATAATAATAATAATAATAATAATAATAATAATAATAATAATAATAATAATAATAATAATAATAATAATACCACGCTGTACCAGGAGATGCCAGAGTCAAAGAAAAAGAACTGGAAAATATTCTGAAATATCGCGACCTGGCCATTGAAACTACAAGGCTATGGATGAAACATGTAACAGTGATACCCATTGTCATCGGGGCACTTGGTACCATGTCCAAGAATTTCCCAAACACATCAAGAAATTGCAGCTTCCTGCAATAACACCAGCGGAACTGCAAAAAACTGCATTACTCGGAACGTCATATATTTTAAGAAGATACTTGGTTGATACCTAGGATGCTAGCAGCAAGCAGTATCAACCATTAGCACCAGTCAGTGGTATTTGTGACACTTTTTTAAATGTTCAGTTGACCGAGTTTCATGTTTAATGAATAAAAGAAATAATAATAAATTAAGGATATTAAGAATTATTAATAATCATAATTAAGAAGATATTTGGTTGATACCTAGGATGCTGGCAGCAACCCGTATCAACCATCAGAGCCAGTCAATGATATTTGTGATACATTTTTAAATGTTCAGTTGACTGAGTTTCATGTCTAATGAATAAAAGGATGATGATGATGATGATGATGATGATGATGATGATGATGATGATGATGATGATGATGATGATTCTATTCTCTGTCTCCAGGCACTGCCACACCCACTATCCAGACTTAGTTGTCAATAAGAAAGACAGAAATGTCTGGATCGTGGATGCGGCAGTGCCTGGAGACAACAGAAGATAAGAGAAAGAACTGGAGAAGATAACAAAATTCAAAGAGCTACAAATAGAAATAGGACGACTGTGGCAAAGGCAAGCAAGGGTAGTACCAATAGTAATAGGTGCCTTGAGTGCAGTCCCAAAACAACTGGAGCACCACTTGAACACCATTGGCATTGACAAATTCTCCATCAGTCAATTGCAGAAGGCAGCTGTACTTGGAACAGCTTCCACCCTGAGACGATATCTGTAGCACCGTTAAACATTCAGATATGCCTATCCCAGGTCCTTGGTAAGGTCTCGATGGGTGGATAAAAATGCCAAACCCAGTCTGAACATCTGGCTGACTGTGCGATGATCAATAATAATAACAACAACAATAATACAGGTAATCCTTGACTTAACAACAGTTGGGGTAGTGACTGTTCAAAGTTACAACGGCACTAAACCGATTTATGACTGTTTTTCACGCTCGTGACCATTGCAGCATCCCCATGGTCATGTGATCAAAATTCAGATGTTTGGCAACTGGCATGTACTTATGACAGTTGCAATGTTCTGTGTCATGGGATTCCCTTTTGCGACCTTCTGACAAGCAAAGTCAATGAGGAAACCAGATTTGCTTAACAAACCGTATGACGAACTTCAGCGATTCACTTAACAACTGCGGCAAGAAAGGTTGCAAAATGGGGCAAAACTCACTTAACAAATGCCTCACTTGGCAACAGAAATTTTGGGCTCGATTGAGGTCATACATCGAGGACTATCTATTACACTTTAGAGAGCCGTGGTGGCGCAGTGGTTAGAATGCAGTACTGCAGGCTACTTCTGCTGACTGCTGACTGCCAGCAGTTTGGCAGTTCGGGTCTCACCGGCTCAAGCTTGACTCAGCTTTCCATCCTTCCGAGGTCGGTAAAATGAGGACCCAGATTGTTGGGGGCAACAGGCTGACTGTGTAAAGCGCTTAGAGGGCTGTAAAGCACTGTGAAGTGGTATATACAGTTAGTCTAAGTGCTATTGCTATTGCTATCCTGCCCAGCTTTCAGTAACTCTGGGTTATTTACAATTTAAGTCTAATGTAGTATGTTGTACAAAGTTAGCTACATAGCAATAGCGCTTAGATTTCTACACCGCTTCATACTGCTTTACAGCTCTCTCTAACCAGTTTGCAGAGCCAGCATATTTGCCCTTTCTTTCTGTGGAAGAAATTAAGTCTCCCACCGGGGTGGGTTCCTACCAGTGCAGTCTTCTCTATGGCACCGGTAGCGGCCAGCAGATTGTGAAATGGCTCCGGTGCCATCCTCGCCGATCCGTCGCGCGGCGCCATCTTTTTCCGGCAATTTTTTGGCTTTTTTTGCTTCCTGCGCATGCACGGAAGCAAAATCTCACCAAAATCTCACGAGGGGACGTGCGTGTGCGCAAGATTTCAGCAAGATTTCGCTTCTGCGCATGCGCGGAAGCAAAAAATTGCCGAAATCGCACGCTCACGCGCGCATCCCCTCACAAGATTTTGGCAAGATTTTGTATATGCGCATGCGTGGAAGCAAAATTGCGCGAGGGGGCGAGCGCGCGTAGCGAGCATGCACGTGCAACATGGCAATGCATACGCAGTGCACCGGTAGCAAGATAGGAGCAACCCGCCTCTGGTCTCCCATTAGCTGTGCTCATATTACTTATTTTTACTTATCTGTTTTTTACTTATTTTATTTTATACTTATATTATTTATTTTATACTTATATGTTTTTTACTTATCTGTATTTTACTTACTGTGCTCATACTACTTATTTTTACTTATCTATTATTCTCATTTATATAGTCCACCCATCTCAAATGTATGACTAATATGGGCAGTTCACAAAGAATGAAAAAATAATATAAGAACACCAAAACAATGCAATAATTTAAGAACATTAAAAACCATCCAACAAAATTCATAGCTGAGGTAGTCAACATTCCTCAATAGTAATCAATGGAGCCACTCCTTACCATAAGCCAATGTTTCTTAACCTGGGCAAATTTTAAGATGAGTGGACTTCAACTCCCAGAATTCCTCAGCCTGCAGTGCAGACAGACAATTATTTATTCATTCAATTTCTATAGTTGCCCATCTCAATCGGTGACACTGGATGGCTTACAATTCCCAAAATACACATTTAAAACCATTTTTTTAAAAAAAATTAAAACAATTTTAAAAAGCCACCCCCCCAAAAAAGATTCCAAGCCACATAATTTCTTATATTCTTGGTATAATAACAATCATTATGGCTAACATGTCAGAGAGAAAAGTGCAAATCAAATGTGTAAATATAGAAGGCATAATTTTAATCACCGCTGCAGCTGTATGGTTTGGCTTAGTAAGAACTGCCTCACCTGGTTCTCATAAAAGGAATATACTGTATATCACTCTGAAATCTCATCCCTTAGATATTGGATTAAAAGCTTCCCCAGAGTGTTTTCAATTGTAATAGAGTCTTATTATCTGCTATCAAGAATCAAGAGCGGCTGGTTTTATGTTTCTATAGCTACTGTGTTTTAAATAAGAAGCACTCTGGCAAAATCAGGAGGTTCAAGTGATTTTGGATTGCGTAATGGAAGGAGGAAAGTACTATTACGCAGCCTAGAAGGCTTTTAGTCATGAATTCAGGCAATTTTCCTTAGATTTCCCCAAATCTGAGGAAATTAAAGACAATTTGAGTGGATGAATATAGAAGAAAAAGGATGTAAAAAGGATGTTGAGACTCTAGAAAGAGTGCAGAGAAGAGCAACAAAGATGATTAGGGGATTGGAGGCTAAAACAGATGAAGAACAGTTGCAGGAACTGGGTATGTCTAATTTAATGAAAAGAAGGACTAGGGGAGATATGATAGCAGTGTTCTGATATCTGAGGGGCTGCCACAAAGAAGAGGGAGTCAAACTATTCTCCAAAGCACCTGAGGGTAGAACAAGAAGCCATGGGTGGAAACTAATCAAGGAGAGAAGCAACTTAGAACGAAGGAGAAATTTCCTGACAGTCAGAACAATTAACCAGTGGAACAGCTTGCCTCCAGAAGTTGTGGATGCTCCAACACTGGAAGTTTTTAAGAAGATGTTAGATAACCATTGTCTGAAGTGGTGTAGGGTTTCCTGCCTAAGCAGGGGGTTGGACTAGAAGATCTCCAAGGTCCCTTCCAACTCTGTTGTTGTTGTTGCTGTTGTTGTTGTTGTTGTTGTTGTTGTTAAGATTTGTTTCCCAAAACAGCCATTGTTAAAGTCTAGCCATGAATACTCCAGTACCTCCATCCCGTGGCACTCCTACATTTACGACCATAATTGAGCCCAAAATTTCTATTGCTAAGCAATACGGTTGCTAAGCGGGCATGGCCCCATTTTACGACCTTTCTTACCACGGTTGTTAAGTGAATCCCTGCAGTTGTTAAGTTAGTAACACGGTGGCTAAGTGAATCTGGCTTCCCCATGGACTTTGCTTGTCAGAAGGTCGCAAAAGGGGATCACATGACCCCGGGACACTGCGACCGTCATAAATGTGAGTCAGTAAGTCAAGCGTCTGAATTTTGATCATCTAACCATGGCCAATGCTGCAATGGTCATAAACTGAAAAATGGTCATCATAAGTCACTTTTTTCAGTGCCACTGTAACTTCGAACGGTCCTTAAACAAATGGTGGTTTGTTTAGAGGCCATTTAAAGTGTTACTAACTTAACAACTGCAGTGATTCACTTAACAACTGTGGCAAGAAAGGTTGTAAAATGGGGCAAAACCCGCTTAACAACTGTCTTGCTTAGCAACAGAAATTTGGGGCTCAACTGTGATCGTAATCCAGGGGTCCTCAAACTTTTTAAACAGGGGGCCAATTCAAGGTCCCTCAGACTGCTGGGGGGGGGCGGACCAGGGGGCGGGCGTGGCTTGGTCATGTGACTAGGTGGGCGTGGCCAATTTAACAGTCCATTAAACAATCCACACAAATTAAACTTTAATTTGTTTTGCTCCGGGGGGGGGGGGTTATTTGCTTTTGTGCACCCTTTTTTTCACCTCCCCTGCCTCCTGCAGCATTCTGCAAGCCAAAAACAGGCAAAAACGGACCTGGTTTTTTTTTTGTTGTTTTTGCCAAAAACGGCCCGGTTTCACCTGTTTTTTGGCCTCCTTGGCCGTCCGTACGCCCCGTTTTTCACACACACACCCTGCCTCCAGAACGTCTCTGCAGGCCAAAATTGTTGGCCTTACGTTTCAGTTCCAGCCTGTGGGGCTTGTGAAGGTAAGTCCTGCGCTCGGCAGAAGGGTGGGCGGGGTGATGTGGGCGGGGCAGCCTCGTGGACCTGCGCGGGCTGGATTAATGGCTTCGGCGGGCCGCATGCGTCCCGCGGGCCGTAGTTTGAGGACCCATGTCGTAATCCAAGGACTAGCAATATATGTCTGGATCCAAGCAATGGGATCTGTTGCTTCCCCAACTGTTTGTCATACAGTTTAGCCTCCAGAACTCTGATCATCTTTATTGCTCTTCTCTGCACACTTTCCCGCGTGTCAGCATCTTTTTATGATAAGAAATAAATGTAATTGAATTGTATTTAAAAATAAATAATAAACCCATATGTCCCATCCACAAATTGTTCTTTCTGCTTATTTACCCTGTTTTGATGTTTCAGGGCCTACCTGGAAAAAATGGAAGAGACGGAGCACATGGGCTTGATGGTGAGAAGGTTTGTAGTCCTATTTAAAAGTCTTCAAGTTCTTACTTATAAAGGAGAATATTTGCACCTCAGAGTTTATATGAGGGGTCCTTTCTGAGCTTGGTTGTTTTTGGACAACCCTTTGTCTGAAATGGTATATAGAGTTTCCTGCTTGAGCAAGGGGTTGGACTAGAAGATCTCCAAGGTCCCCTTCCAACTCTGTTATTCTGTTATATGTTTCGTTACCTAACTAGGTAACATCATCAGGACTAGGGAGTGAGATTTGCAGGGAGGAGGAGGAGGAGGAGGAGGAGGAGGAGGAGGAGGAGGAGGAGGAGGAGGAGGAGGAGGAGGAGGAGGACTGGGGCATCCTAATCGAAGAATTGAAAGAGAAAACCACTAGTATATAACAGAACAAACCCACTAGTATATAAACTAGAAGGGAGTGAGATTTGCAGGGAGGAGGAGGAGGAGGAGGAGGAGGAGGAGGAGGAGGAGGAGGAGGAGGAGGAGGAGGAGGAGGAGGACTGGGGCATCCTAATCGAAGAATTGAAAGAGAAAACCACTAGTATATAACAGAACAAACCCACTAGTATATAAACTAGAAGGGAGTGAGATTTGCAGGCAGGCAGGCATGCAGGCAGCAAGGGAAGGAAGGAAGGAAGGAAGGAAGGAAGGAAGGAAGGAAGGAAGGAAGGAAGGAAGGAAGGAAGGAAGGAAGGAAGGAAGGAAGGAAGGAAGAACTGAACGAGCAAATCACTAGTATATAAAACAGAGCAAACTTTGTTTATATACTAGTGGTTTGCTCTTTCAGTTCTTTGATTAGTTCAGAGAGCATCAAGGATCTCTCAGTCCTCCTCCTCCTATCCTCTCTCCTCCTCCCCCCATTCCTCCTCCTGCACTGATGATGTTACCTAGTTGGGCAATGAAACGTTGTAAGAAAACAACCAAGCTCAGAGAGAGTATCAAGAACCCCTCAGTTCTCATTTATCATTACTGGTTCCAACCAACAATCCATCCACTTTGTGTTTGTGTCTTAGATTTAGTCATCCCCCCCCCCCCATCCTTTGGTTAAAAAGCCCAAGATAAAAATAAAATGAAGGATGTGCGGACGTGACATCACTTTCCCAGGTGAGCTTAAAATGCAAGCATTAATTCTTGAACCAAGATTTGGTTACCCCTCCATCCTTGCATGCTTGTCTACGAATACAAACCGACAGAGCAGGTAATTGAAAATGGGAGCATCTTAAAATAAATAAGACTGCAATTTTACATATTCACTTACCCATAGATGCACAAGACTATTTATTTACGAAATGCATTGAATTCTGTTGTTTGTGAACCTGTTTATAAAATGTTTTTGTAATGGTTCAGAACAGTGTGCCCTGTTGTTGACAGAACTTTTACAAAAAAGACCTTTAAAATTCACTGGAGCCAGCAATGCTTTTACTCTGACATTAATGAGGCAGAGGGGGGAGGAACTGTTTTGCATTTTTCTCATTTTTCAACGTTTCGTTTCATTACGTTTTTCATTTGTTAAACTCCCATTTGGTTTGTGCTGATGTGTATACAAAACCCAAGCAGTCTTCCACAGCTTGTAAATGTTGTGTTTTGGAATCAAACGGTAAGGGATTTGAGAAGGCTTTCCTACGTGTGCAATTACAATGGTTTTTTTGTGTAAAAGAAAGCAGAAATCCAATAATTGCCTTTTTTCTAATCTTAGAGCCAGGAACATTCAGGCATTTTCCTAACCCCAAACATCAAACTTTCCAAGTTCAAAGGAGCTCTCTAGTTGACCTTGTAGACCACCTCGTAGACGACCCTCACTCTGTCAAGGACCTTGGAGTACTCATCTCTAAGGATCTAAGTGCCAGAGCCCACTGTAACTACATTGCCAAAAAGGCATTAAGAGTTGTTAACCTAAAGTTGCGTAGCTTCTTCTCTGGTAATATTGTACTGCTAACTAGAGCAGGGGTCTGCAACCTGTGGCTCCAGAGCCGCATGCGGCTCTTCGGGCCCTCTGCTGTGGCTCCCTGTCGGGTGATTCCTCATCACTGGAATAATAACCCTCCATACTCACCAGATTTAGCGCCTTCAGACTATCATCTCTTCGGCCCCATGAAAGAGGGTTTGAGAGGCAAACATTATTCCAGTGACGAGGAAGTGAAAACTGCAGTGAAGAAGTGGCTCAAAGAACAGTCAACAAAATTTTACGAGACAGGGATACATGCTCTCATTCGAAGGTGGAACATTGCTATTGAGAGAAACGGTGACTATGTTGAGAAGTAGGGATGTGATCCACAGAGGACCAGCTTCATTTTGATGTATGCTACATGTTCCTGGGTTGGTAATTATACCTGTCCTAAAGAAAACGGCATTACGTTTTGACTCACCCTCATATACCATAGATCCAAACTTGTAAATACTGCCATCTACTGGCTGAATACTACTGTAGTTATGGCATAAAAATACATTCCAACAATGTATTCCAACAAGAATTAGTCAACCTGGGTACCTTTCTTTCTTGCACAGGAGTGGGGGAAGGGAGGGAGGGAGGTTTAATAAAAATAGGAGAATGGATTGCCATCGTATTAAAGCAAACTCTTAATATTGTCTGTAATAGTCATTACAAATTTACACATCATAATTTCTTTACGTTCTTAGGGCGCTGCTGGTCGTTCCGGTGCTCCTGGAGAGAAAGGCCCTCACGGACTCCCTGTAAGTTTTCTTTCATGAAATTTAGATCAAAGAGATTTCGGGGTGATTTGCACCTTCTCCTAATACATCTCCGACTTCTTAGAGGTCAAAGAAACTATTCTGCAGAGAGACTGGTATCCTCTACTGCAGTTTTTCTCATCCTTGACAGCTGGAAAAGGGGTAGACTTCAATTCCTAGAATTCCGCGGCCAGAATTCTGGAAGTTGAAGTCCACACCTCTTCAAGCTGCCAAGGGTGAGAAATACTGCTTACTGATTTGCAGAGACCTAAATCAGTGGTGGGTTGCTACCGGTTCGCCCCGGTTCAGGCGAACTGGCAGCGGCGGGAGGCTCCATCCACCTGCCTTGTCATCACGGATGATCTGCGCATGCGCAGAAGGTTCTGTGCATGCGCAGAAGCTCTGTGTGCGAGCGTTCACAGTTCCGAATCGGTAGCGAAGGTAAGTAAAACCCACTACTGACCTAAACACTGGGCAATTGCCTTGTGATTTTTTTTTATTCCCACCCCGTTTTATTTTTGATTAAACTTCCAGTTGTAGGAAAAGAGGAGGACCCTATCCTACAACATACTATTATATTCAGAGAGCATTTCCACTTTCTTATTTCTTTGATTCCTATTCCATCTTTCTGCTGGAGTAGGAAGGGCTCTGCAGGAATCCCAGAAAAATGTCCAACCCTTGATGGGCTCCAGTGGTGGGTTCCTACCGGTGCGGTCCAGTGCGCCGTTCCGGTAAGGGCCCACCGATTGTGCAATGTTGGTGCAACGGCTCCGGTGCTTTCTTTGCCGGTCCGTGCGCGCCACCATCTTTTTTGGGAATTTTTTGCGGCTTTTGGCTCTCTGCACATGCGCGGAAGTAAAATTGTCCTTCTGCACATGTACAGAGAGCCGAAATCGCGCGAGAGGATACACGCGTGTGCACAACGTTGCGATGCGCACCGGTAGGAGAAGGTAAGAGGAACCCGCCCCTGATGGGCTCCCATAATCATGTAAAAAGCAGGAAGGAATTGAGAACTGGAGTGGATAGAACAAGCTTCCCCAACCTGATGCCCACCAAATATATTAGATTTCCATCATCCCTCACAATCTGTATTGGTTGAGGAATTAGAGACCTTGAGTCCTAAACGTGCTTTTCCAAAAGGCAACTGGAATTTGACAACAACAACAACAACAACAACAACAACAACAACAACAGAGTTGGAAGGGACCTTGGAGGTCTTCTAGTCCAACTCCCTGCTTAGGCAGGAAACCCTACACCGGTTCAGACAAATGGGTGTCCAATCTCTTCTTGAAGACCTCCACTGATGGATCACCCACAACTTCTGGAGGCAGGCTGTTCCACTGATTAATTGTTCTAACTGTCAGGAAATTTCTCCTTAGTTCTAAGTTGCTTCTCTCCTTGATTAGTTTCCACCCATTGCTTCTTGTCCTGCCCTCGTGTGCTTTGGAGAATAGTTTGACTCCCTCTTCTTTGTGGCAACCCCTGAGATATTGGAACACTGCTATCATGTCTCCCCTTGGTCCTTCTTTTCCTTAAACTAGACATACCCAGTTCCTGCAACCGTTCTTCACATGTTTCAGCCTCCAGTTCCCTAATCATCTTTGTTGCTCTTCTCTGCACTCTTTCTAGAGTCTCAACATCCTTTTTACATCCTTTTTCTTCTATATTCATCCACTCAAATTGTCTTTCATTTCCTCAGATTTGGGGAAATCTAAGGAAAATTGCCTGAATTCATGACTAAAAGCCTTCTAGGCTGCGTAATAGTACTTTCCCCCTTCCATTACGCAATCCAAAATCACTTGAACCTCCTGATTTTGCCAGAGTGCTTCTTATTTAAAACACAGTAGCTATAGAAACATAAAACCAGCCGCTCTTGATTCTTGATAGCAGATAATAAGACTCAACAACTTCTGGAGGCAGGCTGTTCCACTGATTAATTGTTCTAACAGTCAGGAAATTTCTCCTTAGTTCTAAGTTGCTTCTCTCCTTGATTAGTTTCCACCCATTGCTTCTTGTCCTGCCCTCATGTGCTTTGGAGAATAGTTTGACTCCCTCTTCTTTGTGGCAACCCCTTAGATCAGTGGTTCCCAACCTTTTTGTGATCGAGTACCACTTGGAGGTCCCGTACAGTCGCCGCGTACCACCTGGTTCCAGAGAAACTAAATTCGATCAGATATCACTTTATTTCCATAATTGTACCGTTCCTTTTTTGGCCCCGCGCATCCAGCAACTGGATTCTCGGGCCGCTGGGACCAGGTGGGTGGCGTGTGACAACAGTTGCAAATTGTTGCCAGATTATCTTGTGTTAGGCAGTAAATATTTTTGTGAAGTAAAAAATAACTAACTAAAAATCATTCATGACCCCGAAAGTGTTCGCGTACCACCTGGAAGGCCCTCGCGTACCACTAGTGGTACACGTACCACAGGTTGGGAACCACTGGCTTAGATATTGGAACACTGCTATCATGTCTTCCAATATCTCCGGTGTTTTTCTTGGTTTTTTCTTTGAAAACATTTCACTTCTCATCCAAGAAGCTTCTTCAGTTCTTCTTCTTGGATGAGAAGCGAAAAAACCAAGAAAGTCCACTTCCCTTTTGGAAAAGCAGCTTTGGGACAACCATGACCTGGTATAATTGAGAATCTCCATAGACATATAGGAACTTGAGGGATAAGGAAGGCTGACATTAAAAGGAGATGGAAGAGGAGAAGGTTGATCGTCTTTGATGAAATTGTTGAGCTTGGTAGCCCATAAAACTGGAACTTATTCTAGCATTTACTTGTGTGCATGTCTGGATGCTTACTTTTATGGTTCCCTGACAAACTATTCTTTTATGAATATTTGGTCTTGGGAAGAAGACATTATAAATATATTTATGGACTCTGTTTTTCATTGTTAGTGACTCTTTCTCCCCTATCAGGGACTACCTGGGAGCGCAGGCGCTAAAGGAGAAAAAGGCCAGCCTGTAAGTAAATCTTGCTATATTATTATTATTATTATTATATTAACAAAATTTACATGGCCGTTCAACTCATTCATGATGAATCTGGGTAGTTTACAGAAATAAAAATCCCATTGCAAAACCCAAACCCCCATCGCCCTGGTGACAACAATCAAACCAACCTGTTGATGGGCTCCTTATCACCCTGGGGTCCCAAGACCCTTTGGCAGAACCATGTCTTCAGGGTCTTGTGAAAGAGTGCTAAAGTGGGGGCCAAACTTATGTCCACAGGAATGATGTTCCACAGGGAGGGAGTCACCACAGAGAAGGTCCATCTTCTTGGTCCCACTAGATGGACCTCCTTAAGAGGAGGGGTGGAACAATATACTCTGCATCTATACTCTGTTGGATTGAGTAAATGTGACTGGGAAAAGATGGTCCTTCAAATAATCTGGCCCCAGGCCATGTAGGGCTTTAAAGGTGACAACCTGTGATGACCCAGGGCACGGCACAGAGATAACACAAACAGCCGGTAGTTCAAACCGCCCCTTTTAGTGCTCCAAACAAACCTCAAACAGCCTCTTGTCGCAATTAGTCCAGCCCAGCACTATCTGCACCAAGGCTGCACTGCAATAAATCCCAAAAATATCTAGCAAAAAAAGAACAAAGCAAGGAGTTCAGGGAGCAAAAGATATAGATAATCAGTCCAGAACGCCACACAGGAATGCAAGGATTCTTGGCAAGTTCAAACATCGGCACACCAGGAACTCAGTGTTTGTTCCCGACAAATGCCCCTCCTCACAGCATCTCCTTAAGTCTCATTCCCCAGGTGTGCCTGGTGAAGCTGGGTGGAGCCCTTTCCTCATTAGTGGCCTCCTCGGTCGGAGCTGATCCCGCCTCCTCTGCACTCTCCAAGCTCTTGCATCAGAAGGGGGTGGTTCATGCTCCTTGGCTGAGCTCTGTTCCTGCCTGCCTGCAGGCCTTGCTAATGCCAAACAGCCTGGCCTAGACTGACTGCCCTTCCCCAGTTTCCCCCAAGGCCAACAGAGCTGCCCTCTCACTCGCTGTCAGTTCTTGTTCCAGCTCATCTTCCTCCACAGCATCAGACTCCAGCCGGGGCATGACCCAACCAACCTCTTGAATTGGACTAGAATAATCTGATTCTTCAGGGTATGAACTGAATTAAGTCAGAGGCCACTTTTGGTGGTGGTGAAGGGTACAATAAGTGTGAAGAATAGTGCCAAATCAGTGGGCTGTGCTGCACATGGGAAGGATCTGCATAATATTGGTGCAATTGTTGTGTCTGGGAAACTTTGCTTGTGCCCAGGTTTTTACAATTCATTTTCCACTAATATTTAACGCTACTGTTTCCTTGTAATCCCCACTTCAAAATAATGTGAACCCATGGCACATATTTTCAGCAGTTGTGGTTGAAACTTGCTTGGGAAGAGTATATAAAAGTGGGTTTAGGGAATCAACAGATGGCCCTGCGGGTTGGAGGTTGCCCATTCTTCAATTCAAGATATACATAGATGTTTTGAAAAGACATCCCCTGATGTCAGAAACAAGAAACCAGAACTATTCATGGATAGTCTCAATCAGAAGCTTTATTGCTAAGTCAACTGATTACAAGAATCTCACCAGACTGACTGCATTCCCTTGGGAACAATTAGATAAGGCTTCAGGGATTCTAGAGGTGGTCAGGCCTGGGCTGCTTTCTGCAATGCAAGGATTCTAAGCTCAGCCCCCTCTTAACACCGCCCTCCAGTCTAGCTAGAGATTCCACCACACCTGGGCTCTTGTAGATAGGTGGAAAAAAGTAGCTGATTTGAGACACGTGGGTGATTTTTCCTTTCTCCTTTTCCATTTTAAACAACTTTATTAAATTTCATAACAAGATAAAACACAAAATAACTGAAAAAGAGTGAAAGGGAATCAAAAGGGTTAAAATGTGAAAAAAGAAAGAAGAATAGAATAGAATAGAATTCTTTATTGGCCAAGATAAATAAAAAAATTTTTGAAAAGAAAGACTTCCAACTTTTCTCAGTGCACATACAAATTTATAATCAGGTAATCCCTTACTATAAGGGATTAAACATAACATAAACCAATATATACATGTAACTCTAAGCTTAACAACATATACAATATTTCTACAATCTTAAATAAATCTATTTATCAAATTGTTAATTCAAAAATACTTATCCACTATTATAAAGCAAAATTATAAAAAATAATCTCTATTTTTAAAATGAATCTAAACAAAATCTTAAAATAACCAAAATACCGGTAGTCAATTTCAACATCTCCATCAATTCATTCATGCATTCATTTTCCTTCCATTCCTTCCTTCCTTCCTTCCTTCCTTCCTTCCTTCCTTCCTTCCTTCCTTCCTTCCTTCCTTCATTCATTCATTCATTCATTCATTCATTCATTCATTCATTCACTTTCCTTCAATTCATTCATGCATGCATGAATGCATGCATTTTCCTTCAGAAAAGCGCTAAAAACCTGGCTTTGTCGACAGGCCTGGGGCCAATGATTTTAATACAACATCGAGCACTCTTGGCTCCATGAATGAATTAATTGTATGGGGTTTTTAAATTGTTGTTTTTTAATGTTTTTAATGTTTTTAATAATTACTGTTTTTAATGTCTTTTTCCAATATTTATTGTTTGCATGTAGATTTATTGTTGTGAGCCACCCAGAGTCTCTGTGGAGTGGGCGGCATACAAGTGTGAATACATAAATAAATAAATAAATTCATTCATTCATTCATTCAGTCAGTCAGTCATTTTCCTTCCTTCATTTTTCATTTTCTTTCAATTCCTTCCTTCCCTCCTTCCATCCTTCCCTCCCTCCCTCCTTCCTTCCTTCCTTTTCCTTCCTTCATTTTTCATTTTCCGTCCATTGATTGATTGATTGATTGATTGATTGATTCATTCATTCATTCACTTTCCTTCAATTCATTCATTCATTCATTCATTCATGCATGCATGCATTTTCCTTCAATTCATTCATTCATTCATTTTCCTTCCTTCATTTTTTATTTTCCTTCAATTTGTTTGTTCAATTCATTCATTCATTCATTCATTTTTCATTTTCTTTCAATTCCTTCCTTCCCTCCTTCCTTCCCTCCTTCCTTCCCTCCTTCCTTCCTTCCTTCCTTCCTTTTCCTTCCTTCATTTTCCATTTTCCTTCCATTGATTGATTGATTGATTCATTGATTCATTCATTCATTCACTTTCCTTCCTTCATTTTTTATTTTCCTTCAATTTGTTTGTTCAATTCATTCATTCATTCATTCGTTTTTCATTTTCTTTCAATTCCTTCCTTCCCTCCTTCCTTCCCTCCTTCCTTCCTTCCTTCCTTTTCCTTCCTTCATTTTCCATTTTCCTTCCATTGATTGATTGATTGATTCATTCATTCATTGATTCATTCACTTTCCTTCTATTCATTCATGCATGCATGCATGCATTCATTTTTCTTCAATTCATTCATTTTCCTTCCTTCATTTTTTATTTTCCTTCAATTCGTTCATTCATTTTATTCATTCATTCATTCATTCATTATGTTTTCCTTCCTCTTTTCCTCAAAGGGAAGCCCTGGAGAAATGGGAAAGTCTGGTCCTTCAGGAGAACCAGGTGTACCTGTAAGTATCTCCCCAATATTTGTTCAATATTTGTCTCTCTATCTAATGAGGCATTTAAGCTGTCTTCATATCACAAGTGACATTTGGATTATCCTGGGTTAGACTCATGGAAAACACAGAATCAGCAATTTTGCATTTGTCTTTCTAGGGAAATCAAGGTATCCCTGGCGAGAGAGGCGAAGCTGGCCCAAGGGGGTCTCCTGTAAGTAACTACTCTAATCATTCCATTTGTAAGACCCAAACTCACCATTATGGCACTCAAAAAAACTGAACCAGAATTCTGGAAGCTCCATCTGTGGGCCCGGGGATCATAAAAAAAGTTAGGTTTCTGCTCCAAGATGTTTAGAGCCTATAACTGTGGACTAAGGAAGATGGCCTTGACAGTGATGTGCAAGCTCTGTTGCCAAGACAACAAGGGATGAAACAATTTTTAAGTACAGAACATCCAGATAACATATGGGAGCAATTCCGACATCTCCCTAATTCAATGAAATATAAGTAGGACAAAGATTCTGCGCATGCGCAAAAGCAAAAAACAAGATGGCAGCGCCTACAGTGCTGCCGAGAGAACCAGCTCCGGGGCGTGGCAGGTTCATGTTGCAGTTGTTGTATTAATCTTTTTGTTTTTTCTTTCCTTAATTTATGGGTCAACCACCTCCCAGGCTTGTTTGCCATTTCAACATAATTTTGTTTTGCCATTGTTATATTTCTTATCATTTCTTCTTGTTGGATTAAATTGATTTTATGTTTTGTTAAATCTTGTTTTTGTATAATTTTATTGTTCTGTGGTTCTTTTTGCAACCTCTTCTCTAATTCTTTAAGCTTATCTTGTAGTTCAGTGGTTCCCAACCTGTGGTACGTGTACCACTAGTGGTACGCGAGGGCCTTCCAGGTGGTACTCGAACACTTTCGGGGTCATGAACGATTTTTAGTTAGTTATTTTTTACTTCACAAAAATATTTACTGCCTAACACAAGATAATCTGGCAACGATTTGCAACTGTTGCCACACGCCACCCACCTGGTCCCAGCAGCTCGAGAATCCAGTTGCTGGATGTGCGGGGCCAAAAAAGGAACGGTACAATTATGGAAATTTAGTTTCTCTGGAACCAGGTGGTACACGGCGACTGTACGGGACCTCCAAGTGGTACTCGATCACAAAAAGGTTGGGAACCACTGTTGTAGTTGATTTTGTTTTTTTTCCCATTTCTCCTTGTTTCTTCTTGTTACATACGCTATTGTAATCCCTCTCATATATGCCTTAGTGGTATCCCAAAGATTTTGTAATGTCGTCTGTTCTTTTTTGTTTACCTTATAAAAATTGCTCAATTCCTTTTCCATCATTTTGTGAAGTTGTGAATGCTCCAACACTGGAAGTTTTTAAGAAGATGTTGGATAACCATTTGTCTGAAGTAGTGTAGGGTTTCCTGCCTAGGCAGGGGGTTGGACTAGAAGACCTCCAAAGTCCCTTCCAACTCTGTTGTTATTATATTATATTTCTACATAAGATTGTTCCTTTACAATTCTTTGGCTTAGTGTCCATTGTCCCTTTTTCCTCTGACCTTTCCATTTTATTATCAACGGGTTGTGATCTGCCCATATGTTTGGTAATATTTCTATGTCTTCAGTATTGTTTATCAAGTCCGGGTTCATCCAAGCCATATCAATGCAAGACCACGAATTATGTGGATATGAGAAAAAGGTGTATTGTCTTTTTGCAGGGTATAATTGTCTCCATGAGTCTTTTAGGTTCCATTCTTGCACCATATCATAAAACATAATTTTCTTCTTTCCTTCTTGTTCTTCTTCGCTCCCTTATGGTCTTTTTTATTATCTACCACTGCATTGTAGTCTCCTACCACACATATATTTTCGTAGTCTAATTCTATTATTTCTTTTAATTTTTTTTTTGTAGAAATCCTTCTGTTTTATATTTGGTGCATAGATTGTTACTAATAAGATTTTTTTTGTGGCTAGTTTTAATTTCCACTATCAAGATTCTACCCTCCTTATTGCTAAATATTGTCTTCGAATTAATCCAATCTTTGACATATACTGCAATGCCTCTTTTCTTTTCTTGTGCTAGTGCCAAATGTAATTTTCCTAGTTTGTGATTATCTAAAATTCTACTATGTTTTTCTTTAATGTGAACCTCTTGTATACAAACTGTATCCATATTTAATTTTTGGAGCCTAATTAATGATTTTTTCTTTTTACTAGGGGAGTTTATACCATTAATGTTTAATGATTAAAAACCTTATTTCTTCTTCCATCCTACTCTTTGTAATTAAGTTTTAATCCTCTCCTTGTTCTTATCTCCGTCTGCACCCTTGTTTTAGCTCCTTCTCTTTCTTGATGTTCCTCTTCTCTCCGTTCCCTAATTTCTTGTTCCACTATCTTTTTTTCTGATACCCTCTCCTCCTGACTCATGGTTTCTACCTCCTCTCTAATATCCTGTTCATCTTCCTCACTTATGTAAGGAAGTGAGCTTTGTCTATTGAATAAATATGGAATCTTTTTTCCTGCCAGGTGATTAACATTCCCTCCAGAATGAGCTATCTGAACATCACCCTGTGTTTTAATAATTGTGTAGACAAGAATTGATAGTTTTTCCTTTGTTCCCTTATCCTTCTCGGAATCTGTTTTAATGTAATAACCTCTTTCCCTTTAAAAACTAGTGATTCCTGACGTGTTCTGCCATACACTTCGTCCCTCACTTTCTTTCTCACAAATTTAATGTGAACTTCCCTTAGAAGTTTATGTCTGCGGGCACAGTTTGTGTGGATCCAAAATATTTCGCTGATCTCATTTTCGAATTCTTGCTTATTTTTCTGCAGGAATTCCGCCAAAAGTTCCACCATTAATTTCGGGAGATCTTCTTCTTTACTTTCCCCTATGTTTTGAAAGCGCAAATAGAGCATAGATTTTTCCATTTCAAAATTTATTATAGTCTCTTCTAATGCTCTATTTGCTGCTAACATTCTAGCTTCTGTTGTATCTTGTTTTTTTCTCCATTTGTTCTGTTTTGTTTCTATTACTTTTATTTTCTGCTCATTCTTTGTTATCTTTTCTTGCATCGCACCCATTTTCTCATCTAGTTTTTGTAACTCTCCTTTTACTTCTCCTATGTCATTTTTGATTTCCTTTTTGATATCCTCAGTGTTATTCCCCATCGCCTCCTGCATCTTCATCATGGTCTCTTGAATGGATGCCAAGGTTACTTGCATAGATTGTAGATTTGCCGCAGTATTTACTTTTTCTCCTCCAAGCAGACTTTCTACTGCTCTTGGTCCTGAGGGTGAGGCCATTCTTACTGTTACCTTTTTTCCTCCTATTTTGGTAACTGTGGACATCATAAACTGTCATAAACATGAGTCAGTTACCCAAGCGGGCGAATTTTGATCACGTGACCATGGCGATGCTGCAAAAGTTATCAGTGTGAGAACTTGTTGTAAGTCACTTTTTTCAGTGATGTTGTAAGGTCACTAATTATATGGTTGTAAGTTTAGGACTACCTGTAATGTTATTTTTTTCTTACTTAAAATATTGTCACCCTGGAATTGTTGTTCCTGAAGATGGTACTGTCTTCCTTCATTGATCCATTTCTTTTTTTTTTCCTTGCAGGGACAACCTGGTCTACAAGGACCTATGGGAGCAGCAGGTGTAAGAGGTTTCCAGGTAAATCAAATTCAGAAGACAATTTTGGGATGGAAAGGGCAACTGTCCCCAGGCCGGGTGGGCGGCTGCAATTTGTATCTGTATCCTGCTTGTAGGGGCACTACCAAGGATTTCATGATGTCAACAAATCAAGTAGGTGTTTCTCAACATTGGCAACTTTAAGACGTGTCGACTTCAACTCCTAGAATTCTCCAGCCAAGCATGGCTGGCTGGAGAATTCTGGGAATTGAAGTCCACACATCTTAAAGTTGCTGAGGGCAAGAAACACTGAAGTAGAATCTATCCAATTGTCCAGTCTGCTCTTTAAACTTCCCAAGACTCTTCTTTCCATTGTTGCTGAGGAATTCTGGGAATTGAAGTCCATACATTCTTAAAGTTGCTAAATTTGAAGAAAAACAGATATAAACAGTGGTAGGCTCCTGCCGATTAGCACCGGTTCTCCCGAACCATATGTTAATTTTCTGAGCAGTTCAGAGAACCCGTTGTTGGAAGAAATCTTTTCCCACTTTACAGGGCTAATCCTGCAAGGAATGCAGGAAGGAAAGATTCTAATGTGCCTGTATTTCTAGCCTAATCCTTATCTTAATTGCCGCCCCTGCTGCTTTAAGTGTTTTCAGAAACTGCCTCTAACAGCCTTAATGGTTCTTGGCAGTACGCCCAGACTTTCTGTCTGTAGCTGAGCTTCTCCGGATTTCTCCCCACCCCCCCACCCCGGCAGAGTTTTTTGTGGTACTTTTATTCCTGGGGCTTGAACATCTATTTACAGAAGGGTTGGCATAGCCATAGAAGAAATGGCTGAGAGGCAGGATGCAAGCTTGGCATTCTGTCTGATTTTTTTACTGCCTTTCTGAGGGCATGTGATTTTTCCTTAAATCTGGATGATTACCTTAGGATATCTTGTGAGGTGAGTGAGACCAGCTGGTATCTTTAAGTAGTGCAAATGAATCTAATAAATGAAAGTAGTAAATAAGGCAGATTGTGGGAAACTAAATGGGGCTGGAGAGATCGAAAACCAAAATGACTCATAAGGATCTACAACATAGAGATTTCCCAGGTGGCAAACCAGCTTTTTAATTCAAAGCTGGCTAAGATGGAGGTTTTTTTTTCTTTTCAGACTGTTTTAAGCCACCCTCTGAAGTGTTGCTGATTTTGAATAACTGGGCAGTTTGATTCAAATATCCCTTTCTCCCTTTTTTCAGCTTTCTCTCTTATTTCTCTCTTTTCGTTAAACTTTCCAGGGTCGTACAGGACCAAGTGGGGAACCAGGCCGACCTGGTGCCACTGGGCTACGGGGTGAATCTGGCCAGCAGGTAAATCCTCTGCAAAAGTGAATGAATGACGCGATGTGGCTTTGATGAATGTTACTTTGATGAATGCAGAATTCTTTTGGGTAGGGCTGCAATATTTAATTCAATCAATTATGTAATGTAAGTCAGGAGTCCCCAGTCCCCTGTGCCACAGCCTGTTCAAAACCGGGCAACAGGAGAGATGCTGTTCTGACCCAGCTCCCCAAATACGACAAACCCTCTGTAATCAATCAATGCTTTTATTAGGAGCGCCAGCAGCCCCGGCAAAATGTTTCTCTGTCACAGCAGGCTAACAAGTTTGTCTGGCAGGGAGATGAATAGTTGTCTGCCACACCTATTCATCTCTGGCCCCTGCCTTTTATTCCCAGAGTTAGGATGGGGCTTCGCTAGCAGCGGTGGCTCTTCTGTCCCAAGGACCGGCCCATAGATTTCCACTGCTCTCCTCTCCTCTGCTATCTGCGTATACATGCAACAGGCACTGGACCCAGCTGTTCCTCCTCTTCCTCATCAGCTACCTCCAGACCTGGGGGCTGTTGATTCTCCATCTGAGGGCTGACGGATGGCCCAGGCTCCATCTCTGTCTCTCTCTCTGCCGGCTCCATTCCTTCTTCCCTCTCGGAGCTCTCAGGTTGCCTTGATGCTGGCCCTGACTCCCACGCCTCCTCCTCCTCTGATTCGATTGCTGGAGGGGCCAGCGGCCGACAGGCCACAACAGATGGGAAAGCACACATACGTGAAGCTCAACTCGTGCGAGCGGAGGGTGCTTGTGCTCGCGCGCAAAACTGTACTTTCACGAATGGAGCGGCTCCCCATGTGCACAAATGGAGCTCTGCATGCGTGTGTATACACCTGCCACTCACACCCTCTCCCCGTGCCAGGCCAGGTCACCAAGCTGGACAGTTTGGGGACCACTGAACTAAGTTACAGAATCAATTTAAAATATTTCCACTGAGGGAAGAGGGCTGCAAAGCAAGATTTTTTTTAACTGCATAAATGTTAGCTGTTGCTGTTCTTAAATTACAGTTAGTTAGTTACAGTTAGATCAGAGGTGGGTTCCTCCCGGTTCAGACCGATTCTATAGAACCGGTAGTAACTTGGTGGCCTGGGTTGCTGGAACTGGCAGCGACCCAGGCCTGCCACGCCCCCAAGCAGGTTCTCTCGGCGGCTCCATAGGCGCCGCCATCTTGTTTTTTGCTTCTGCGCATGCACAGAAGCTTTGTTTTAGCACTGCGCATGCGCACATATGCGCAAAGCGTGCACAGGTCACGTCCCTGAGCGAACCGACAGTGAAGAAAACCGGAACCCACCCCTGACTTAGATGTTACTATTAAATTACTGTTAGCTAGTTACAGTTGGATGTTACTGTTATTAAATTATCAGTAACAATATAACAGGGTTGGGAGGGATCTTGAAGATCTTCTAGTCCAACCGCCTGCTCAAGCAGGAGATCCTATACCATTCAGGACAAATGGCTGAATGGCCCAAGCTCTTCTTAAAAATAATTACTATTGTTTTCTGTGTTAGAGAAAATAAGAAATGTCTTTTTTAAAGACCAGTTGTTTCAAAACACCTGTTGGGTGGGAGGCGGGGCTTAGTGGCAGCTCCACCCACACTGTGACATGTGGATTCATTGCATGTGATGTCACTTTAGAACATGAAATGGGTGGAGCTTGCCGCCCACAGCTACTTAACTATGTCGTGCATTTCCTGCAGTGTTTCTCACCCTTAATAACTTTAAGCTGTATGGACTTCAACTCCCAGAATTCCCCTGGCTGGGGAATTCTGGGAGTTGAAGTCCACACATAGCTTCAAATCGCCAAGGGTGAGGAACACAGTCTGTTGCAAAAGTGCTCCAAATGCTGTCTTAAATTTAAGCAATAAAATTAGTTAGAAGGGATTGTTTTAAATCGCTTTGTGGCAAGAGGGGTGGCAAACAAATTTAATGAATAAATAAATAATTAAAAAAAAAAAACCATTCGGATGTAGACTTACCTAGTCCAAAAGGTACTTATTTATATTGTGTTCTTGCAACTTGAGTAACTTGCTGGTCAATTATTTTTGGCATGTGTTTTTCATTTGTTTCCAGGGTCCTACTGGGGTTTCGGGACCCAAAGGTAACCAGGTAAGATAAAGATCTCAATTCTTCGGATGCATAAATCGTATTAAACCATGGTTTGTCTAATCCTGGTTTACAGAATAAATCTCAGTGGCTGGGCTCATCCAATACACTAACCACGCAAACCACATTATGGTTTGATTACTCAGAGGTGGGATTCAGCCGGTTCGGACCGGTTCGGGCAAACTGGTAGTGGGGACCTGCAGGTCCACTTCCAAACTGGGAGAAAGGCACTGGAGACAAAATAGAGGCTGGAGGCTGATTGGAAAAAGGGTCCATTTATTGATGAAGCAGAACCACCAACCACATGTGGTTCTGGTGCAGCTGACAAAATGGAGTTGAGAGTGGGGAGGTATTTATACCTTCTCTTGGGCTTTGCACTACACTGTGCAAGAATGTAGTTCTTGTGATCTAAATGTAGTTCATAAAATCATACTGTATATCAAAAAGTCCTTCTTGTCAATGATTACTTCAGCTTCAACCGCAACAATACACGAGCACATAATAGATTCAAACTTAATGTAAACTGCTCCAAACTCGACTGCAGATGTAGGGTTAGTGAGTTGAGAGGACTAGTGAGTTGAGAAGAACATCTCAGAGGAACATAAAGGGAGACCTAATGCTGCCAAGAAAATTGCACAGCATATCCAGGTAGCTACCAGATGTTGATTCAGAAGAAAATTAACATCAATCATCATTAGCCAAACAACCGTAGTGACTCTAAAATCTTGTTTTCTTTTTTGATGAATGTATTCTTTCTATTTTCATCTGCAGGGCATCGCTGGGACAGATGGACTACCAGGAAGTAAAGGAGAACTGGTATGTAATGAAAACTGGCTGGGTGACTTTGGGCCAATCACCAGGAGACTGTGAGCTCTGGTCCTGCCTTGGACATGAAAGCCAACTTTGGACCAATCACCAGGAGACAGTGAGTCCTAGTCTGGTCTTAGGCACAAAAGCTGGCTGGGTGAGTTTGGGCCAATCACTAGGAGACAGTGAGTTCACGCCTTAAGCATGAAAGCCTGGCTGAGGAATTCTGGGAGTTGAAGTCCACACATCTTAAAGTTGTCAAGGTTGAGAAACACTGCACTAGAGCTTTGCCTGCTGATTCACTGGTTCTGGAATCTTTTTAATTTTATTTTTAACTAACTCCTCAACACATCTGCAAGCCTCTGGAGCAGAGGACCTCGGAACTGAAGATATGATACAGAACTGAATCAGCATGACGAAAGGTTATTCTAGGGAAGACCGCAGTCATATTCACCCACAGTGATGTGGCCTAGAGGTGGAGCTCTTGCCTCACAATCAGCAGGTTGTGAGTTCGATCCTAGGTAGAGGCAGATGTAGGCTCTCCTGCTTGGGCAGGGGGTTGGACTAGGTGACCTGCAAGGTCCCTTCCAACTCTGTTAATCTGTTATTATTAAATGCACAGTGTATTCCCACACCGTACAAAGGTCGAAACCTATGGTCCTTCCAACTCTAGCATTCTTTAATTCTACTTCATCACCGAGTAAGTTGTTCAGATGATAAATGTGGATGGCGTATTTGTGAGCTGCAATGAAAAGCAATCCAGGTTCTTCAGTTTCCTTTCGGTTTCCTGCATGGGATTGAAACGAATAATTTTATTTCAATTTCTTTCTCCTTTTCTAGGGCCCTTTTGGATCTCCTGGACAGAAAGGGGAAGTAAGTATCCTATACTTACCAGAGGGGGGGAAAAAAACCCCATCACCTCTGGTGTTTTTCATTATATGCAGGGGTGGGTTCCTACCGGTGCGGTCCAGTGCGTAGCTCCGGTAGGGACCCGCCGAGAACCCAATTTGAGCGCGACTGCACTCCACTGGGCAGTCGCGCGCGTCACCATCTCTTTTTTGTGAATTTTTGGGCGATTTTGCTTCTGCGCATGCGCGGAAGCAAAACCGCATTGAAATCTCGCGAGGGGACGCGCGAGAGAGAGATTTCAGTGAGATTTTGCTTCTGCGCATGCGCGGAAGTAAAATCACGCCAAAATCTCTCGGGCGCGGGCATCCCCTCGCAAGATTTTGGCGCGATTTTGCTTCCGTGCATGCGCAGAAGCAAAATTGCACGAGGGGGCGCGCGCACGTAGCGTGTGCGCGCACAAAGCATGAAGGACCGCGGAGCAGCGCACCGGTCTGGGTAAGTGAGCAACTCACCCCGGATTATATGGATTTATACTCATTTTCCTGGTGCTTTTTATTTTTAAAACATCTGAAGGTCACTGTCAGAGGAAGGTGGAAAGGAAAGGAAAGGAAAGTGAATGTCACCTACAAAAGGCTTCCTGACCACTTGCCCACCATTCCTATATTTCATTTAAAAGTCCCCATGAGTAGTGAAAACAGAAAGCCAACAATATAGCAGCCAGTGCTTTAAGCAAAAGCTATTTGCATGTTGTCGTAGACCTAGGAAGAGAGGACGGCAGTTCCAACAAAACATACAGGAGAGAGGGAGAGAGCACACCTAGAATACTGCATCTAGTTTTGGTCACCACATTACAAAATAGATGTTGAGACTTTGCAAAAATACAATGAAGAGCAACTAAGATGATTAAAAGCCTGGAGACTAAAACATATGAAGAACAATTGCAGGATTTGGCTTTCGCTAGTCTAGAGAAAAGAAGGACTAGGGGGGACATGATAGCCAGTGTTCCAATATTTGAGGGGTTGCCACAAAGAGGAGGGGGTCCAACTTATTTTCCAAAGCACCAGAAGACAAGACAAGAAACAATGGCTGGAAACTAATCAAGGAGAGAAGCAACCTGGAATTAAGGAGAAACTTCCTAACAGTGAGGACAATTAACCAGTGGAAGAGCTTGCCTTCAGAAGTTGTGGGTGCTTCATCACTGGAGGTTTTTAAGAAGAGACTGGACAGTCACTTATCTGAAATGGTATAGGGTCTCCTGCTTGAGCAGAGGGTTGGACTAGAAGACCTCCAAGGTCCCTTCCAGCTCTATTCTCATTGATTGATTGAGCCAGTTTGGTTTTGTGGATAAGGTGCTGCCTAGAAGCCAGGAGACATTGAGTTCTAGTCCCACCTTGGGCATGAAAGCCAACTTGGGGCCAGTTTTAACCCACCGTCCTCCGTCTAGGTAGTGCCCATGATGGTTACCAGCCAGTCACATATCCAGACCATAATTAGAGATTTGCTTAACTTCTGCAAGGCAGCTGTATCCCTCGTGTTTTTAGGCCCAATTTAGTGGCCACAGCTTCTCCATTTGGGATTTGTTCTTCATTCTTCTTTTGCAGGCCGGACAGAGAGGAGAGCCTGGTCCGAAAGGAGTCCATGGCCCCAATGGAACTGCTGGACTCCCAGGAATTCCAGGCCATCCTGGCAAATTGGGTTTACAAGGAGAGCAAGGAATCCCTGGGATTGTGGGGAAACCAGGCCCTCCGGTAAGAAGTTCTGGACAAATCCTTGTGCAATTGTTTGTTGATCTTTGTCCACCCATTTTTTCCCCGCTACTCCAGTTTAAAATTCATTTTCTGTTAAGGGAAGAATTCCCCTGTAGAGGCGACATTGGATCTTTTACTTGGAATTCAATACTTAGAAATAAAACCGAGGTTAAAATGTCTAATAGCAAATATTTATTTCAGTACAAAACAATATAAAACAATAAATCCTGAATAAACTACGTTTTTGCTACGCAACACGTCCTTCCAGGTAGGAAGGCATAACAGAAGTGATTAATGGTGGATAGGAATGTAGACATGCGCAGAACATCGTATCACGTGTTTTGCTTGTATTGGGAAGTACCACAGTATTTAGGATAGGGGTGCATCACCCTGCATAGACTCACAACTGACAATATTCACATCGTGACATTTTCACTGTGCTCTAAGAGCTATTCCTAATACAGGTAGTCCTCGACTAATGACCACAACTGAGCCGAAAATTTCTGTTGTTAAGTGTAACATTCGTTAAGTGAGTTTTGCCCCATTTTGCGACCTTTCTTACCCCCAGATGTTAAGTGGTAAGTCAAGGACTACCTATAAAACCTTCCGTCTCGAACTTAATGGAAGATTGTGACTGGTGCAGAGTTACCTAGGGAGCTCACCCAGCTGCTGTGGCCCAGAGGTGGAGCTCTTGCCTCACAATCAGGAGGTTGTGAGTTCGATCCTAGGTAGAGGCAGATGTAGGGTCTCCTGCTTGGGCAGGGGGTTGTACTAGATGATCTGCAAGGTCCCTTCCAACTCTATTAATCTGTATCTGTATCCTTAGCGAGGTGTCATGACGTTGGAAGATAAATTGCAACTCTGGGATTAAGAGTCATAAAAATCTCTGGTGCAGACCAAGATAGGGGAGGATGCAGTAAGTGTCACAATGAGACCACAACTCTTATGAAGGTTTTCAAATATAATTGCATAATATTAGGGATAGGGGCGCAATTGCTCAGCGGTTAAGATGCTGAGCTTGTCTGCTGGAAAGCTGGGGTTCGAGAGACCCCAAGTGCTGCAGGGGAGGATGACTTCCCCTAACTTACTCCAGCTCCTGCCCACCTAGCAGTTCGAAAGCATGCAAATGCGAGTAGATAAATACAGGGGTGGGCTTCAAAAATGGGGTTTTCTGCCCGGTTGCTGGGTGGGCGTGGCCATGGTGGGCATGGCCTAGTCGGCCACCTGCACTACAGCAGTGGGGGGCGTTTTTGCCCTCCCCAGGCTCTGGAGGCTTTCCTCAAGCCTCCGGGAGGGCGAAAACAGCCTCCGCAGGCTCCGGAGGTCCTCTGGAGGCCAGAAATGGGCCCATTTCTGGCCTTCCCGAACTTCCAGTAGGCCTGTTTTTCACCCTCCCCAAGCCTCTGTGCACGCCCTGCACTTAACCTGCATCCAAAACGGGCTGGGAGGGGCGGGGTCAGCCAGGAGTGGGATTTGGGGGGTCTCTGAACTGCACAGAATTTTAGCTAGAGGTTCTCCCAAACCCCTGCGAACCCCCAGCTGCCCACCTCTGGATAAATAGGTACCACTTTGGGGGTAAGGTAACAGTGTTCCGTGCACCTCAGCATATGCTGGTGACATCATCACAGACGTGTCTTTGGACCATGCTGGCTCCCTCCGCTAGGAACTGAGCAGCGCCCCCTAGAGTTGAACATGACTGGACAGGAGAAACCTTTACCTTTTCCTTTAATTTTAGGGAAAAGAAGCTAGTGAAGAACGCATCCGAGAACTCTGCGATGGAATGATCAGTGGTGAGTATAGCTGCAAATTTTTGGGCAAGGAAATAATATTTATTTTGCTAAATGGATTGCTGGTGACAAGTGAGTGGTGCAGTGGCCTAGAGGTGGAGCTCTCGCCTCACAATCAGGCGGCTGTGAGTTCGATCCTAGGTAGAGGCAGATATTTCTCCCTGGGCACAATGAATAAATATCAGCTGCGAACTCTGCATTGGCGACAGGAAGGGCATCCGGCCAGTAAACACTCAGCTCCGTTCAGTTGCCACAACTCCACCCCGCAAGGGATTACAGGGTCGTTAAAAGTCCTACAACCTGAGCAAATCCTTCAAAGAGATGTTTCTTGAAGTCAGAAGGACTTCTGTGAGACCTGGGACTCTTGGATCAGCTTCGGAAGCTGTGGAACAAACCTAAAAACAGAGTGCTGGATGAAACAAAAAGGCTGCTTAGAGGTTCGCAGACATTCCAAAGCATCTTTTCCCAAAATGTTGCACAACTGGATTGTGCAACATTTCTCTCTCTCTCTCTCTCTCTCTCTCTCTCTCTCTCTCTCTCTCTCTCTCTCTCTCTCTCCATTCATCCTCTATTTCTTTCTCCTATCTGTCTATATCATCTTTCTATCTAGTTTTTCTGTGTTTTTATTTTTCATTTTTAAAAACAGGCTAAAGCCCACAATGATTTTGGAGCAGTTAGCTTAAATTCAATCTTTCAAAAAAGCTAAAACCTTTTTTTTATCCAAAATGGTTTGGCATGCCTTATTTTATAGCAAGATGTTTGCAAGCTTCTCTGGGAACGCTTGGAATTCTTCCACTGCATCCAGTCACAAATAAAAACCCACCCTGCAGTTTTTGTGTTCATTTGTTTTTAATTCCAGAGCACGTTGCCCAATTAGCTGCTAATTTAAGGAAACCCTTGGCTCCTGGACTCATGGGGAAGCCTGGGCCCGCTGGACCTCCGGGGCCTGCTGGGGCAATGGGGAGCATTGGACATCCTGGGGCTCGTGGCTCACCTGGATACAGGGGACCCCCAGGGCATTTGGGAACTCCTGGTCCCAGAGGTGAGTAAAGCCCCAAAGAGATTACAGCAGTGGTGAAATCCAATTTTTTTTTACTACCGATTCTGTGGGTGTGGCTTGGTGGGCTTGATGTGGTGTGGTGGGCGTGGCTTGGTGGGCGTGGCAGGGGAAAGATACTGTAAAATCCCAATTCCCTCCTCACTCTGGGGCCAGCCAGGGGTGGTATTTGCTGGTTCTCCGAACTACTTAAAATTTCCACTACTGGTTCTCCAGAACTTGCTGGATTTCACCCCTGGATTACAGGTAGTCTTCAATTTACAATCATTTATTTAGTGACCGTTAGAAGTTGCAATGGCACAGAAAAAAGTGACTTATGACCGTTTTTCAAACTTTATGACCATTGCAGCATTTCCATGGTCACCTGATCAAAATGGTATGTATTCATGACAGTCGCAATGTCCCGGGGTCATGTGATCCCCTTTTGTGACTTTCTAACAGGGGTGGGTTCCTACCGGTGCGGTCCAGTGCGCAGCTCTGGTAGGGACCTGCCAATTACGCAATTTTCGCGCGATTGCTCCAGTACCGTCTTCACCGGACAGTCGCGCACATCGCCATCTTTTTTAAATAATTTTTTGGCTTTTTTGCTTCCGCGCATGCGCAGAAGCAAAATCTTGCTGAAATTGTGCGAGAGGGTGCACACGCGTAGCAAGCGAATGCGTGCACGAAACTTGGACATGCGTGTGCAGCGCACCAGTATCGGTAAGTAAGCAACCTGCCCCTGCCTTCTAACATGCAAAGTCAATGGGGAAGCCAGATTCACGTAACCATGTTACGTGAACCAACTTAACAACTGCAGTGATTCACTTAACTCTGGCAAGAAAGGTTGTACAATGGGGCAAAACTCACTGAGGAACAGAAATTTCGGGGTCGCTTGTGGGTCAGAAGTTGAGGAGTACCTGCAGTACATTAAAAGATTGGATTTGATGTTCCTTTCCTAAGTCGGTTTACTGATGGATCGATTTTATTTTCTGATGGATCAATTTCATTTAAATTTTATAGGGGACTCAGGTGAGAAGGGAGACAAAGGAGCCACTGGCAAAGGCGTTGATGGACCTGTTGGAGATCAAGGACCACAAGGTAAGTTGAAAAGCATATTCTGCAGGTGAATGTCTATGGAGATTCTCAATCATCCAGGTCATGGTTGTCCCCAAAGGTGCTTTTAGAAAGGTAACTGGAGTTTCTTCATTTCCCCCCTCCCTTGAAAACGTTTCACTTCTCATGCAAGAAGCTTCTTCAGTTCTAACTGAATGGTGGGGAATTGAAGGATTTTTAGCAGGGGTGTCAAACTCGATTTCATTGAGGGGTTGTGTTTGACCTCGGGGGGGGGGGGCATGGCCAGCTCGACGTCACTCGTGTCGGGGGCGCCTGCGGTGGCCCAAGCCCTCTGCCAGCGAAAACAGGCTCCCGAACTCCGTTTTCGGCTGCAACAGCCTCCTGCAACCCTCTGCCAGCGAAAACGGAGCTTGGGAGGTCCACCTGCGGCCCTCGTGAGCATCGTTTTCGCTGGCAGACACCGCAGGCCGGTCCTTTGCTGTTTCTAGGGCGGCCCTGCGGATCTAAGCACCCCGTGGGCCGGATCTGGCCCCCGGGCCTTGAGTTTGACACCTCTGATTTATAGTATTTGCAGTCCTGGTTAGCACTCTGAAGGTTGGTCATTAGCTCTCTGGGAGTCGTTGAAGCCACTTGGGGATTTATTTGTATCTGAATCAGAGTGCAAATGGGTGGGGAACGGTGAAAACCACCTTTGGGACTTTCTGCTGGTGAATGTTCCTACTTTCCTACACCACCAAGGCTAGATGTTCACGGCTTTCTCTGGAGGCTTTGTCTTTGTGTTATAAATTAAGAAGAGCTTTAAATATGTTTTATCTGTATATTTTTGAGAGTTTTAGCTTTTTTCTTTAACACTTTCTATTACTGTACATATAGATATCTAAAATATATTTTTGAGCCATTAATAGGAGTGGGCACCTTAAATGAACCAAAAGCTTAGCCGTAATTCAAAATTCAGTTTTCTAATGAAAACTTGACAATTTCAAAATGCAGAGGGGTTGATGTCTACTGAAGACTGCATGAACGTAAGACATAGAAGTGAGTTATAATAGTGATGGCTAACCTTTTCGGTGCTGAGTGCCGAAATCGTACGCATGCACGCACGAAAGCAAGTATGTGCACCTGCACACCCATAATGCAATGTGCATGCGACACCCCTCTGTGCGCCCTGCCCCGTGCATGCGCATATGCACATGACACCCCCACATGCATGACACCCCCACATGCACCCCATCCTGTGCATGCACGCATGACCCTGCACATGCACCCCACCCCCACGCATGCGTTCATGAACTCTGGCATGCCCGTGTGAATTCCGCACATGTGCGCATGCATGCATGACCCCATGTGCACCCCACCCCTGCGCGTGTGCGTGTGACTCACCCCCATGTGCGCCTCACCCCCACACATGCATGCGAGACCCCGTGTGTGTGCACTCCACCCCCCACGCATGCACATTCATTTCCTGCATGCACCCCGCCCCCCGTGCATGCATGGCAGAGACCCAAAAACCAACTGGCCGTCGGAAGGTGCGCCCGCATGCGCGGTGGACCTGAACTGGGGTGACGGCTTGCGTGCCCGCAGAGAGGGCTCTGCGTGCCACCTGTGGCATGCATGCCATAGATTTGCCATCACAGACTTATAACCTGAATATGTATTTGTGTCAGCCCTGGATCCACCTTTGGTCAGACTTTACAGGGCTGCCACAGTGCAGGGGTGGGTTCCTCCCGGTTCGGATCGGTTCGCCTGAACCAGTAGCGACCCGCTGGTGATGTCACGATGACGTCATGCATCCGGTTCATGGCATCTTTTTTTGAATTTTTTTCTTCTTCTGAGCATGCACAGAAGCTGAGTTTCCAGCACTGTGCATGCGGTCGCCATCTTGTCTTCGGCTTTTTTCCCCTTCGGCTTTTTTGGCACTGCGCATGCACGCCCATGAGGCGCACCCACGCGGCGCGAGAGGAAGCGAACTGGTAGCGAGGTAAGTTAGAGCCCACCCCTGCCACAGTGAGAATGGGAGAGTAGCGAAGGGAGAATAGCGATCATAACAACATTCTTTCACATGAGATCAAGGTGAGGCTGCTGGCACCTGGAGGGGAGTGAACAAAGTTTGGCGGCAGCTGAGACAGGGGATTGATTGGGCCATGTGATGTGAATGTCACTGGACAGGGCAGGGTGTGAGTTTTAGTGTGGGTGGGGGAAAACACAGGATTTCAGATTCGGGTTTTCCCCAGATGTGCCAATATGACAGTATGCCAATAATAAAATCTTAGTTTGATGGACTTTGTCTCGGAATTCTGAATTGCAATGAGGGGTTAGTTGGAACGCTGACAATTTGTTTGGGGAAAAGCATACCATAATATTTATTTATTTTGCTGGATTTCTATGCCGCCCAATCCCTAGGGACTCATATATTCAAATTTTGTTGGGACTTGTAGGGGAAAAAATAGCTAATTCAAGGATCCAAGTGGCAATTTGCAAAGGTGAGAAATTGACAGCAGCTGAAATTGACAGGTTTCTCCACGTCAACCAATCTAGAGCAGGGGTCTCCAAACTTGGCAACTTTTAAGACCATAAACTTCAATTCCCAGAATTCCCTAAGACTTGTGAACTTCAACTCCCAGAATTCCCCAGCCAACCTTCTGGAGTTGAAGTCCAAAAATTTTAAAAGTTTCCAGATTTGGAGACCCCTTGATCTACGTCAAGAAGTTGGCAATCTAGATCAATATCTAGATATGGAGGAAGAAAAATGGCTCTGAGAACACACTTCGCTTTAAAACCAAACCAAATAAAAAAAAATTGTTAATTGTTTTTCTAGCTGATGCCTTTGTCCTTGAAAAATATGCCGAATAACATGCTGAACCTTTTGTTTTTCCCCTCCCAGGATCACCAGGTGTTCCTGGAATCAGGAAAGATGGTCAGAATGGTGCGCCCGGTGATCCTGGGTTACCAGGGGACACTGGAAGACCAGGCTCAGCTGGAGCACAAGGAACTCAAGGACTCTGTGACACGTCTGCCTGTATGGGAGCTGCTGCTAGAGGGAAATTCAATCGTAAAGCTGCGTGAAGTTGAATGAAGTGAGGAAAGGGAACACAACATTCAATGGAATTTGTTACCAAAAGAGAATATTTGTAGCTCAGGGTTGAACTGTAGGGTCCTTGGTTGTCTCTGAGCTTGATGGTTTTCTTGCGGATGTTTAGTTACCCAACTAGGCGACATCATCAGTGCATTGATGACGTCACCTAGTTTGGTAATGAAACGTCTGCAAGAAATCCTCCAACCTTAGAGAGGACCCAGGACCCCACAATGGAATTGTTCATACACAGTGAAAGAAACATTGTCCCGATTGAAAGAAAGTTAATAAAATGGATGCTGTATTTCAGTGCCACTGCGGAAAAAAGGATCAATTTACTGTTGACCCTGTAGTTAATTTCTAATTCATGCCATGTATAAACAGAATCAGTTCTTTGAAGAGATACACTGTTATTCCTGAAGTATTTTCCAGTTAAAGAGTTTCCCTCTTCCTAAGATTATACCAGTTTTTGCAATGACTTCATTTGGCACTGTTTGGTGTTTATTAATCCCGTATTATTACTGGTAAAATAACACATGCAAACGTTGTATTATTTGCCAGATGGTCCAACTGTACATACCAGGGCAGGTGATTCAGACAGAAAATGCAGATGTAGTCCTGTTAAATGGCTAGGAAGTGGGATACTTTGCAGAGCTCCCTATTTTGATGGGGGTTCACAAATGTAAAGGGTGAATTGAATCAAACTGGATGATTAAAATTACCGTTTATAAAATGTGCATAATTCAAAGATTCCCTTGAAATTCACTCCCAAAAATTTTGTGCCCACAAGCTTAATCTGTTGGATCAAAAGCCATGTTGGACATCCATCTGAGTTTTTGTGGGTGTGAATTAATAACTGCACTGAAAACAGATTCCACAACATTCAATGTAATATCATGATATACCTAGAGCCCACTCTAGGATATGAATTCTTAGTAAATGTCCATTCTAATGCATGGTTTATGAGGAAAAATGAGCACACATCTGTTTCTTAAGAGATGAATTTAAACATTTCTCCATTATTATAAAGGATATTCAGTAATGACACATTATACCCTTTCCACATTAAGTATTGATACAAACCCAAAGTACAGAAAACAAACTATCGAAAATGAGTGTATACATTACTGTAAAAATAAATTTAAAAACTATAATATTGTGCCTGCCTATTTTATAATAGGCTAATTCTGCTTTGTTTTTGTTTTGTTTTTTGTTTGGTGATTGAAAATAAAGGGGCCACACAAGTGTGAATATCCGTGATTTAAACAATATTTATTTTGTGATAAGTTCTGTATAAGAATACCTATTAGCATTATCTGTTCTGATAAAGCCACTGTCAATTAAATATGCTAAATACATCAGCTTTCCTAACAAATATAGCTAGTAGTTGTCTTTTAAAAAATGAAAGGAAAAAAAATATGTGCACTTAAAATTCATGTATTTTTACAAAATGCCACTTTTGCACTAAAAGAATGGGAATTGTCACATAAAACACCAGAGAAGTCGATGAGATTTTCATCAGAACTTACAGTTGCATTTCTTCTATCCATTTAAATGGATGTTTGTGCAAAATATAATCTTTTTCTTTATTCTGAATGAGAAGTTCTTAGAGAAAGTGCAAAACATATTTAAAATAGTAGTGTATGTGTAACGCGCAGTGAACAGCTTTTTCTATAGATTTTAGTTTTACGGGGTATGAACTTTGAAAAAGGAAAGATCTGAGTTACTATATACAATTACCATTTTTATAGAGTTTATAAATTACTTACATTTCTTCTTCCAATTGCAAAACTAGTTTCTCATGGCACATCTATTAATTTATATAAATATGAGCATGCTCAAGAGGGGAAAGAACAGGTTGCTACACATGTAGCATTTTAATTATTATATATATTTGATAAAACAAAATCTAAAATAAAAATGGGATGGAGAGTAGCATTTACTAGTCTTGAACAATATTTTTGCCCTGCCTCAAATGAAAATCTCTACTAAATTAACATTGTTGGTTTTGTTCTTTTTTCCTTGTTTTGAATAAACGTGTCATTTCTTCAGTGTTTGTGTATATATATATTTTCAACCATATTATAAGAAAAGTCCAGTGGGTGAATTTAGGTTCAGACATCCTGGATCATTTTTCACCAGCTCTTGAATATGAGGATCGTATTATTTCATGTCCGTAGATGTACTATTCTGTGTGATCTCCTGGGCTGTACAGGTTGCTATGGGATCTGATCTTGTTAATTTTAGCCTTCTGCCTGTTTTACCACAGAATACAGTTTCAAATTCCTAAAATCCCCCCCAAAAAACACAATTCCAAGATGAATGAATAATGTTTACGACAACTCTATGCACAAAGATATCCCTAAAGCCAGTAAATACAGTGGCATCTAAAGTTATGCAGCTTATCTCAAAAACTGTTTGCAGGGTTTTCTTTTTTTTTAAAGTCCAGTTCATACAAATGTAGTTGGTCAATATAAATTATTTTAGTAACAGTGATAACCAGCTACTTTACTCAGGTGTGATAGAACTGCTGGATGTACCGTGTTTCTCCGAAAATAAGACATGTCCTGATATTAAGCCCAACAGGGCTTTTCAGGGCATGCGCTGAAATAAGCCCACCCCAAAAAATAAGCCCCCCCAACTACTTTCCGGGGAAAGCGGGGAACATCCCCCATGCACCCAGGCCGAGCCCGCTCGTGGGCAACAGAGGCAGCCGCTCCCTCGCCTGGTGGCCGCCCCCACCGCGCGGGGCTCCCATTTGTTCCAAGCCCCCCATCCTTTCCTTGGAAAGAAGGCAGTAGCAGCAGCAGCAACTCACCCAGCGGGAGGAAATGTTTGGTGTCCATGTCCGTGATTGAACATGCCCAGCGGCGTGGTGATCGGCGGCAGGAAAGAGCCGAGGCGGCGGGAGGGCCCTGCTAGGGAGCCCGCCGAGAGTCGCCCGCCGAGCCAGAGGTCCTGGGGCGGCCAGGTGGAAGGGCACTTTCGCGTCTCTCCATGTTGCGCTGGTGGATGGGGGGCGGGGCTCTCCCCCCTCCCACTGCGGCGACTCCGGAGCCTCGATCCCTGCCTCGCCTCCTCCTCCTCGCAGGCAGGAGCACATTTCAAAATGCCGCCGGAGGCAGAGCCCAGAGGAGCTGAGCCAGTCCCGTGGGGTGCGCGCAATGCCACAGCGGAGGGAGTTGGTAAAACTCACCCAACAATATTACTAAAGTACAGGTCTTGTGTCGGTGCCTGCGTGCACCCACCTCTCTTTTGTTCTCTCACTCTCTCTCTCCTGGCCAAAAGAGTGCCCGCCGCAAAAAGAGCAGCTCCCGGCCAGGAGAGAGAGAGAACAAGCAAGCGAGAGGCGGGTGCACGCAGTCAGCGACACAAGACCTGTACTGCCGCCCGCTTTCCACCGGGCAAGGGAGCGGCTGCCTCTGTTGCCCCCGAGCGGGCTCGGCCTGGGGACAGCAGCAGCAGGAGGTGGACTTGACAGCTAGAGAGAGAGAGAGAGGGCGGGAGGGAGAGAGAGCGAGAGAGCACCATCAGCCTTACTGGCAAGGCATGGCGCACAAGGTGGCAGATGAGCAAGAGTGGCAGGCGAGCAATGCGCATCGCGCCCCACGCCCCATTGCCTCTCGATAAAAGAGACGCCGGGGAAGGGAAGCAGCCAGGCTACTGTTGCCATTGGGGCAGGGTGGGACGTGTTGGGCCACTCGAACAGGGAGGGGAGGCGACGGTGGCGGTGGGACATCCAGTCCCATGCTCACTGCCTCCTGCACCCCTAAAATAATACCCCCCCAATAATAAGGCCAAGGCCATATTTCGGGGGTCCAAAGAAAATAAGACCCTGTCTTATTTTTGGGGAAACACAGTAGTCTAAAGTTTATATTTGGTATCTGTCTTAGCTTCACAGCTTCACAGTATTATTCTATGTAAAATATAATATGATCTACTCAAAACAAATGTAGTCAAATTCAACTAAGCTTTAGTTTAATTGTGAACATGTGTGTTGCATGAACTCAGTCACTGACACCCTTTCAAGGTGAGAATTTTGTGCAAACTCAGCCAATTGTGTGTCTATGAGATATGTATGGATGCGTTTGCAAAAATTATGATTTAATGTGATCCTAAACAGTTGACAGCATGAACAACGATAAAAGTTTATACAAAGTACAATAATACCAATTGCTTAAAAGAAGAGAGCAAGAAGGTAACAGAATTGGTCTGCCTTCTTAACAAGAATATCCTGCCTGTCTCCCTTGCACCGGTTTTCCATTTTACCAGAATTCAGTCTGTTTTATCCTAACAAATTTTTCTTCTGATCTCTGGAAACACTCTAAAACCTTGATTTTGGTTCTTGAAGCACTGAAGAAGTCAATATAGTGAACACTGATTGGCAAAATGAAGTATTTATTACTGTGCACTGTTTTTAAATATGCTGCTTGCTTTTAAATACATGTGTATATTTCTTTAGATTATATTGTGTCTATCACTTCTGTCATCTTTTATAGTATTTAAACTTCACTGCACTTTTTTAGGAAAGCAGTGCACTTAGGTAAGTATAGTGTTGTTGTTGTTGAGATACTTGTGTAGTAGTATCAAACCTCTTCCCCCCCCCCCATTTAAATGCATGAAAAAGGTTTGTGTTGTAACAGCTAAGCCACATGCCTTACTTAGTTAAAATATTTCCTGCACAAGGAAACAGCTGCTGGATCCCAACACTATCAGAGGTGCTAATGGCCTTTGGCAGGAACATTGCTGAAGGACTCTGTGCATCCTACAGAACTAGCACTGAACACAAACCAAATGTTTTGGCAATTTCAGCCAGTTTTCTCCCTTTCTAATGTAAGAAGCATGTGATGTGCAAACTCTAAAAATTAGGCAAAGAACAGAATCTACTCCCAAATAGCTGGGGTAAAATAATAGTAATAAAGCCCTTACTACACACACATCATCATCTCCCCAAGCTAAATGTCTGTGGAGATTCTCAGTCATCCAGGTCATTTAGATTTAGCTTTATTATTAGAGTTGGAAGGGACCTTGTAGGTCATCTAGTCCAACCCCCTGCTCAAGCAGGAGTTCCTACACCATTTGAGACAGATGGCAGTCCAGTCTCCCCTTGAAGGTCACAAGTGTTGGGGCTCTCACAACCTCCACTGGCAAGCTGTTCCACTGGTTGATCATGGTTGTCCCAAAGGTGCTTTTTCAAGAGGCAACTGGACTTTCTTTGTTTTTCTTTGAAGATGTTTCGCTTCTCATCCTAGAAGCCTCTTCAGCTCTCCAGACTCCAACTTTTCCAACTCCAGAGCTGAAGATGCTTCTTGGCTGAGAAGCGAAACGTCTTCAAAGAAAAACAAAAAAAGTCCAGTTGCCTCTTGAGAAAGCTCCTTTGGGCTCTCCCCAGCTACCAAAATATTTATCCAAGCCTGTCCTCTATAATGAGAAAAACATTGGTAGCTATTACTCATCGGGCAATTATTAGTGTCTACCTGTTTAGCTTACAGACTGCACCTTATATAACTTATAGGCTGAGCACCTGAAGATGTACAGACTATGAAAAGAATTAAAAATGATCCTGTGAATAATCAAATATTGTCCAAGGAACATTGAGGTGTTGCTATAACTTTCTTATTGCAATGCTCTATATATTAATGTGGAGCTTACTGACCTTTTTCAGAGAATCTCCATGTCGCTCTTGAATATATTTTAGAAATGCCGTTGTCCATTGTAAGGTTGTTGCCTTGTCAGTGTCTGAAGTGCAGAACGGAACTAGAAGATTCAGTTCATCACAGCAAATCCTGATTCTGCGCCTAGAAATATATATAATCGTGGTCAATTCTTGAACCCGAAAAGGCTTTATACAGGTAGTCCTCAATTTACAACCATTCGTTTAGCGGCCATTCAAAACCGTAATGCCACTGGAAAAAAGTGACTTACAGCCAATCCTCGCACTTATGACCATCGCAGCAGCCCCACGGTCATGTGATCAAAATCCATGCACTTGATAACTGGCACACAATTATGACCGATGGTGTGAATACCATTTCCAACCTTCCTAGGTGTCTTATTTTAATTCGTGCGGGGTGGGGGTGGGGGTTGTGCATTCTTTTCAATTCAAAAGGCTCACAAAAAGGAATCTGAAATACTTCCACAGAGAACGGCTAACTCAAGAAGCCGCCAACAGCAATTACCTTCTGTCTCTTTCCATCCGGTTGTGCCTCTCCCGGCGTTGGGAGACGCTGCCTTGGCTTCCATTGTGAGTATTTTGGGTTGCCTGGACTGATTGCCATGAACTCTGAGCTGGAGCCGCATTTTGATTCTCACAGACATTCTGAATGTCACCGAGAGGCCTGCGCTGTATGTTGGTATCCAAAGGATGAATGCGACTACGACTTCTTCTGTTTATCGACTGCTTACATAAAGCCTCTCCTTTGCACAAAAGAAAAAGGGAAAGCGGGTACTATTTTGCCATTGTTCGTGTATATCAAAATCATCATCTTCTTTTAACCACCCCATAATCCCTTGCAGGGTGGAGTCTGGGCAACTGAATGAAGCTAGCGGAGTGTTTTAATGGCCGGATGCCCTTCCTGTCGCCAATGCGGAGTTTTTCTCAGCAGATATATTCTCAGTGTGCCCAGAGAGAGAAATATCTGCCTCTACCTAGGATCGAACTCACAGCCTCCTGATTGTGAGGTGAAAGCTCGACCTCTAGGCCACCGCACCACTCCTTCATGCAGAGGTGGGTTCCTACCGGTTCGGACCGGTTCTATAGAATCGTTAGTAACTTGGTGGCCTAGGTCGCTGGAACTGGCAGCGACCCAGGCCTGCCATGCCCCTGAGCCAGTTCTCTCGGCGGCGCCGTAGGCACTGCCATCTTGGCTTTTTTAGTACTTTTTTTAGTACTGCGCATGTGTGTGCGTGCAAAGTGCGCCCACCCGCGCATCGAACCGGCAGTAGCAGAATCTGGAACCCACCCCTGCCTTCACGTATATCAAAATGACGGTTGAAAAATAATTTCATTCCACAACCCCTCTGGTTTACAGGTAGTCCTCAATTTAAAACCAGTACAGGTAGTCTTTGACTTACAACAGTTCACTTAGTGACCATTCAAAGTTACAACGGCATTGAAAAATGTGACTTATGACCGTTTTTCACAGTTATGACCTTTGCAGCATCCCCATGATCATGTGACCAAAATTCTGGTGCTTGGCAACTGGTTCATATTTATGACCGTTGCTGTGTCCCAACGTCATTGTGATCCCCTTTTGTGACCTTCTGAGAAGCAGAGTCAATGGGGAAGCCAGGTTCACTTAACAACCATTACTAACAACTGTTAGTAACTTATCAACTGCAGTGGTTCACTTAACAAGCGGGGCAAGAAAGGTCGTAAAATGGGGCAAAACTCACTTAACAAATGTCTCACTTAACAACAGAAATTTTGGGCTCAATTGCGGTTGTAAGTCGAGGTCTACCTGTATTGCAAAGTTACATCCAACCTTTGCGGAGGTACTTATGACCTGATTCCAAAGTTCTGATGGCCATCCCAACACACGGTCATGTAACTGCATGTTGGGGGCTTGGCAACCAGACATTTTCAGTCTCCTGCACGATTTACATTTTTGCCAAAACTCAACAGTTTACTTAAGGAACACTGCAAAAAAGGTCATAAAATTGGGTTGGTCACATGGGTGACCCATTTTGTGACCATCATGATTTATGACCATAGCGGGCAGCCTCCATTATAGTCCTATGTATGTATGTATGTATGTATGTATGTATGTATGTATGTATGTATGTATGTATGTATGTATGTATATATATATATATATATATATATATATATATATATATATATATATATATATATATATATATATATATATATATATATAATTTAAATTAGATCTATAATAGTCTCCCTTTATTTTCATTTATCAGCAAAAAATGTTACATATATATATTATATACATAATATAATATATGCATTTAATTTAATTTAATTTAAATGCATTTTAGCAGTGGTGTCCACAGAGAGGGGGTCAAATGGTAAAGAGAGGAAACACAACCATGTAATGGAAGTGCAGCTGTTTTACATCGATTGTAACACCCATAAAAATGTAGTAGGGTTTTATTCACCCAGCTGTGGCCACTATCTTTGATATCTTTGACTCTTCCACAGAAACCTCTGCATCTTAGAAACATAATATACAGTTGCATCTTAGCAGGATGTTAAAAGAAGGATCTACGTAAGTTACAGAAATTATGCCGCCATTTTCAATTTAATGAAACCATTCAGTCATTTTTAAGAGAAATTGCATCTCTAATATTTCCATTGAAATGCCTTACTGCAGGACAAAAATCAGTGTGAAAACCAAAAGTGATAATTTATCCTTTAACTTATTAATTCAGTGGTGGGTTCCTACCAGTGCGGTCCACTCTATAGCACCGGTAGCGGCCCGCTGGTGATGTCACAGTACCGGTGCGGTCGGTTGCCGGTGCCTGGGCGCCGCCATTTTTTGGAAAAAAAATTTTAAATTTTTTTAAAAAAATTTCTTCTGCACATGCCCAAAAGCCGAGCTTCCGGCACTGCACATGTGCTGCCTTCCTACCCCACAGTGAGTCCAAGCAAGGGAGGATGGCTGAGGGAGCACATGAGACGCTGAAAGAATGGGTGGCAGGAGCCATCTCCATTCCCCTCCCTTCAGCAGTCCAAGAAGCCACGAACGCGCGGTGATGATCCCAGGCATGTTCGCACGTTCGAGGCTTCTCAAGCTGCTGAGGGGAGGGGGAACAGGCGGCAGGAGCCTAGGATAATCAAATGGGGAGAAGCATTCAGGTCGGACGGAGCCTCCTAGAAGAACTGCTGCCGCGGTCTTGCTGCTCCCGCTGCGGGGGGCTGCGTTGCGGGTGGTCAATGCCCCCTGCTTCTCCGGCTGCTGCCAAGCTCCCGAGGCCCACGCCCACCTGGTCACATGGCTGGCAAGCCACACCCACAAAATAAGCCACACCCACAGAGTGGTAGTAAAAAAAATTAGGAACCCGCCCCTGTATTAATTCCTCTGCTAATTTGAAATTATTGCACCCTCTTAAATGTATCCCTGCTGGCTGGCAAGTTATAACCATAATTAGTCATGCAATAGTTAAACCTTATGGTTCCAGTTGCTTCTGACTTCAACAGCAGTAGATAATATGGAAGAAAGTGCTGTAGAGTCTGGAGAACTGACCTAAATTCCCTCTTGGAAAAAGAAAAGTTTTTAGTTTGCTCAATTCTGAGTATTTTCTGTTGCTTTTTCTAGTACTATACAAACAAAACACTAAAAAAGAAACATTGCATTCAGTAAAATCCATTACTACAACATTCCCAGGGTCATCCATAACTTCTCCATAGCTTCCAAAGATATTAAAAATAATAATTTCTGGCGCAATTTGCATGAAATGTACGGTTAAATAATATTTTTCTTTTAAAAATGTCACCATTTACCTCCCAATTTAATCCAAACATGCTCAGGTACAGCTTTATTTCTGGCACCAACTGTTTGTTTACTAGTTTCAATTTCTTGCTGGTAACATACAGAAAAAGCTCGAGGCAATGCAAGGTCTTGATGTTTGACTGTTTCTACAACACTGGCTCCAGAGCTCTATATGGAAGAGAGAGAAAAATCCCTAAATTTGTAAATTTAGTTTGAAAGCAAGAAAAAAAGAGATTGGATAGGATACAAAGCAAAAGAGAAGACTTTGGGGTTCCCCCCCCCCAAATCTTTCCCACTTGGTTTCAATGTTCTTTGTGGCCAAATTTGTTGCTTCCATCAAATAATTTATTTATTTATTTGGTCGTTTTTATATGCCGCCCAACTCCCGTAGGACTCAATAAAATCCAACAAGTGACAGAAACCTATATGATTCAAAACTCAAGATTGTAAATCCCTATGACAGGTTGTCCTCAACTTACAACAGTTCATTTAGTGACCATTCAAAGTTACAATGGTATTGAAAAAACTGACTGATGACCGTTTTTCAGAGTTATGACCTTTGCAGCACCCGCATGATCATGTGACCAAAGTTCACATTTATGACCGTTGCTGTGTCCCGAGGTCACGTGATCCCCTTTTGCGACCTTCTGTCAAGCGAACAATAGGGAAGCCAGATTCACTTAACAACCATGTTACCAACTTATCAACTGCAATGATTCACTTAACGGCTATGGCCAGAAAGATTGTAAAAAGGGGCAAAATCCACTTGACAAATTTCTCACAGAAATGTAGGGCTCAATTGTGGTCGTAAGTCGAGGATGACCTGTACTGTCTTCCAGAGGTTTGACTAATGTAAAGCGTCAACTGAAATATCAAAGGAAGAATAAAGGAACAAACCTGCGCTTGTGCCGCATTGGCATTTCCAGTTGCAGGAGAAGCAGTGTTTGGTGTAAAGACCGGACAAGTGAATTGCAATGCGGTGGTGGCAGTAGCAGCGGTCCTATTTTTCACTAAAGCAGTACATTTATTCTGCTGCTGGTGGAGAGGAATACCCATCGCTTCTGAAGGATGGCGAATGAGGGTTACTAAACTATGAACGAGATCAATAAAATAATGGAGCTTGTTTGACATGAATCCTTATTTTTTTTTACATTAATAGTTCACTTCAGAATACTAGTTAAACATATACCAACCATATATCCAGACGAGGTGTTTAACAGGTAACTTTTTTTGTAATCCAAAGAAACATGCTTGCTTTTTAAACTTTTTGAAATAGTAAAAAAGTGCAGTAATAATTTATTTTTATAAACATCTGCCTTCATGATACTTTCAGTTTTTCAGTGCTTGTGTGGTAAGATTTCCTATATAGCAATAGCACTTAGACTTATATACCGCTTTATAGTGCTTTTCAGCCCTCTCTGAGGGGTTTACAGAGTCAGCATATTGCCCCCAACAATTTGGGTCCTCATTTCACCGACCTCGGAAGGACGGAAGGCTGAGACAACCTTGAGCCTGGTGAGAATCAAACTGCCAAATTGTAGGCAGGCAGAAGTAGCCTGCAGTACTGCACTCTAACCACTGCACCACCGCGGCTCATAGTTCCAAGCTACCATAGTTTCTAAGTGTTCCCACTTTTTCAGATTTTCTGAAGTTTTTTTCCCATTCTTGTCACTACATGTTATGAGAACTTCATGTAACTATTATGATGTATAGAGTCTGAGTTTTAAAAAGTTTGATGCCTTTATCATTTATTTCATACAGTCATTCAATGTGCAATGTGACAGTATGAAAAGGATATTTCCCAAATAGTTCAATCAATCCAGCTGAACGGATAACTAGAAACAAGCTATCTTTGTAGTCACATTCTTGGGGAGACAAAGAGTAGGTTTTTAATTCATTTTCAATTTTTTTATACTGTTGGCATCCTGCTCAAATTACTAGGCTCTGAGTGGTGAATAATAAGCAAACCCAGAAAAAAAAATATGGGATATGATAGCAATAGTTTATAATAGGACTGCACTTGAAATGCACTATGGTGGGTTTATCTCAAACAAAATGCATCTTTAGTATTTTACAATGAATAAAAAGAGTAACTTTTATAAGAACCACAAATAAAGCCATTTTAGAATCTGAACAGTCTGTACTATGAGGAAAATTTGGTAGTGAAATTATTCATTCGCAATTTACAGTATGTCTAAGCATTTATAGGACTATTGATTTCAGCATATATGGACTGGAAGCCAATGATCTTGTGACAAATTTTGAGTATCAGTCTAAACTTTCAGTATAAAATCTTTAGAAAGCACATATGCTTGGAAATCTGTATCTTGAGTTGACCTTGACACATCCATGCAGTTATCTTGATAACTACATGGAAGTCATTTGCTATTCCTTTTTCCAGCACGTAGTTTTAATCCTCAATCTAACCTGAATCTTGGGATTTATTTTGTGGTGGTGGATCCAAGTACAAACTAAACCTGCTTGGTTTTCTGGTCAGACAAAATTGGCATAGAAATCTTTAGTGCAGGCATAGGTATCTGTAGGGAGGCGGCAAACCACAATACGCTTGTCATGACATCATCACACAAATGATGCAAATTATGTACTTGCATCATTCATGCATTTACATAATGACATAATTTGCACAATGACATTACATCATGCATGTCATCATTTTGACTTCTCTGTTGTGTTAAGAGATGCCTGTAAGTGCAGGGAATTAGAGATTCATAAAGAGCACTCAAAGCTCCTCTCTCTTAGGAGTGATTCAATTAAAAGATTGCCTTATTCTAAAAACCAGAGCATATAACTAATATGGTTAAGGATTCATATGGAAGTTTAAAATCATCCTTAATTAAATATAACTATCTTACTTTTAAAACCAAGAGAGCTGAAAATTGGAATGACCGTTCCTTGCTGTATGTGTATACCAGATGGTAAATGCAATTATAATTAATTTGAATATAGTACTGATAATAATTTCTTTCTGGAAAAAAATAATATATAATTAACATAGTAAATATGTGTCCAAACCTCAGCAATTCCCTGGTTTTATTGATGAATCAATATTACCAGCAAATTTAATAATATGTTAAAAGAAAATAAAAATGAAACACACTTGTTAAGGGCTACTCCTGTTTCTTGAGTTTCTTGGCACCTGGGAATTTCAGTCTGGAGACTGTTGAATCTGTCTTCTAACCGAACACGGACTGCAGATTTGGTTCTGGATTCAGGAACTGCTGCTAAAGTTTCTGCAACTACATTTTCTTTATTTATGCCGCCCGAGGTTTCACTGTATTTTAATTTTACTAAATTTTGCCCGTTGATATCTATGGAGTTTCCATTAGGTGCTTTTTCAGCTTGGCCTGGTGGTAGGCTAGACTCACTAAGCAACATCATTCTTAGCTCTTGAAAGTCAATATGCCCTAGACATTGATTAGGCCCTGTGAAACTGCTGTCAGAAGTCAAGCCAGATTGGCAGATAATGGGGTAGAGAGACTGGTTTCCAGAGCTGTTTGATGAGAAGCCACCTTGACTGCTAGTAGATGATGACAAATAATGGGACTGATTTGCAGCATTGTTGGTTGAGAAGCAATTCAAGTTTAACCTACTTTCCACTTCGTTTTCATTTGACTGGGCCTCCATATGGGAATAGAGTATATGCTGAAGCTGTGTGTATTCTATTTCTGTCATCTCCACCAAGCTGAGGTCTGTGGTGGTGAAGCTAAGATTGTGCTCACCAAAAGAGGAATCGGTGGGGCCTTCAACAACAGGACCAGAAGCAGCTTGATCTGTAACTACAGCCCGAGGTCCGGAGGCTTCTGACGCCTTGAGGGTTGTGTCTGACATGATTCTGAAGAATACCAATGCCACCACGTTTGGGGACCAATGAATGTCCAAAACCAAATACACCCACCGGCTCGATGCACCAAAAACTATGCAACGGTTGCAATCAAGGGCAAGCACTATGAAAGGAAGTCGATTGCGGAACCCAAAAAAATAAACACCTTTTGGATCCTTCTATGAAAAGCCAACCCTTCCCAACACAGTACAAACATGCCCAGCTCTGGAGAGCTAGTGGGAACAGGTGCACCATCCAAACCCAACTGGTGCCATCCACACGGTGGGCACGTTCTTCGAAAACCTTTTGAAACTAAAAGCTGCCCCAACCCACCCACCCCCAATCCTCCCCAAACAGGAAGGTCTGGTGGTAAGGAAGGCAGTGGAAGGGGTCCTCTTAAAACTGGGAAAAGCAAAGAAATTTTCTAGCCTAGCAGTGGAGGGAGGGGAAAAAGCACTTAAGTCCCCCCAAAAAGGATTGCACACGCGCGCACACACCCCTTTGAAAAAGCCCTATGCAGACTATGGGTTAGTACTCCTTTTTAAATGTTGTAAGAGGGGAACGAGACGAGGGTCGTCAACCCCTCATTCCTGGGAGTCCAACAGCCTTCCCCTACATCTCGAGGGAACAGTAGGGCAGCAGAATACGAACTCAGGCCCTTCCAATTGCCCCCTTCGAGGAGGGCCACTTCAAGGAGGGACAACCTGGCCAGCAGCCTCGGCCGCTCAGGACAGGTAAGTCCCCTCCGTCGCCATAGCAACCAACCAACGGGAGGCCGGCCGGGCAGGAAGGCCACGCCCACCCGCCACTTGGGCCCGGGCGACCGCCGCTCAAACGGCCCCCGAGGCCTGCGCCGCGCGGCGGAGGACACGCCCCCCGCTTCCTTCCCCGCCCCTTTCCCTCTGGACGCAGCCTAACGGACAAAACCGCAACAAACGCCCAGAACGCCGGAAGCGAGGGAGGGCGGATGCGCATGCGCCCGACGCTTTTCTGGCTAAGCTCCGCCCATTATCTGTCTCGGCTGCCTGAAGGAAGCGAAAAATCGGAATATCGTTTCGTTCTCGCCGGCCTCCGTTTGGTCCCCTCAGCGGACAGCTACGGTTTCTTACCTGTCGTCGTGGAAGGGGTTTCCTCCTCACTCCTAAGAAGCTATCTTGTCCAGCAAAAGCATTTGGGGGCTTTCCTCAGCCCCCCCCCCCCCAAAGGCTTTTCTGGAAGAAGAGAAGTGTGAAAGGCGGGAAAAGGGCCTAACTCCCACCTAGGTCCAGCTGTTCGTACTGCGGTTGCTTTCCTACAAAATAGAACAAATCTGGCAAGGTGTTTTCTTCACGCTCATTTTGTTTGCTTTTTGATGGCCTCTTCTGGAGGGGTTTTTCCCCTCAGCCCCAAAGTCATCCTTTTTGCACGTTGGCCAGCACCTTGCCCTCATTCAGATTCTCATTTTAAGAAGAAACTTAAGACCTTTGTGGGGTTTTTTAAAAACTCGCCGATCAACACGTGTGTGAATTAAGTGCTGTCTTACGGGTTTATTTTGCGAATGTAAAACCAATATAATTTACTAGTAAGGGTCGGTGAAGGAGAAACGGCTTTACAGAAAAGCATTGCCCCTGTGATAGTGCTGAGAAATGATCATGAATAATTCCACAAATTCTTCAGTGGAACTGCTTGTCTCTGAAGCTGAAAGCTAGAAAACATCACTGGAGGCTTTTAAGAGGCTGGACAGCTATCGGTTTGAAATGGTACAAGGTATCCTGCTTGAGCAGGGGGCTGGACTAGAGGACCTCCACTATCCATTCCAACTCCGTTATTAATCATCTCAGGATTGGTTGGTTGTGTACCCTTTACAGTTCCAAGTGTGTGAAGAATCAAAACAGATGGATCAACATTCCATCCAGCAGATGGTCTGGAAACTTTCAGCCAAGACCACATTATCTTTTATGCTAAATTTTAATTGTGGAAAATGTTTTGGCATGTCTCCTTTGTTTATGGGCAAAAGATATTCACTTCCACCCATTCGCTGAAGAAAATAGAGCACGCATTTCAAATAGTTATTGCTTTATGGGTTCTTTTATCCTGTCTTGCCACCAGACCTCATGAAATACACATCTCTAACTTTTCAGTTTACTGTATTTCTAGTCTTCATGTATCTTACACTGAAAAAGGAGGCTGCGAGACTGACCAGACCAAAATAAAATCTCAAAGTGAAGTATGCAGATCTGTGTATACATTCATGTGTTCACATTGCACTAATACCAGTAATTTTAAAAAGGGGTCTGTGATGATGCTATTCTTTTCCCAAGCAGATTAACTAACTTCTGCAGAGGCAGCCAGCAGAGACCAGGTTCTCAGTCAAATTTCAGACCTGTAGGTGATGCAGAATTACCAATCCCAATTTTGGGAACCTGTTTTTTTTCTGGAAATATCAGTTGTTTAGGATGTTCTTTTAATATCTCTTGGTGGCATCTGTATCTTTTCATTATTGTGGAATATATGCTGAAGTTCTTTTAAACTGCTGTAATAACTATTTGAATATAATTTCCTTCCCTCCCACCCTCCCTCCAATTGTCCAATTCTAAACTGCATATAGTTCCCTAATACATGTGGGATTAAAAGCAATTCAAATCTCAGTGCTAAGAAAATAATACATTATAACAGAAAACCAGGACACCTACTCGGAACAATAAAGTAAATAGTTATAGCAAATAGTTTATGGTTAAGCTGTTGAATTTCAATAGTTTAATCTAGTGATTACAGCCCCAAGCTAGAAAACAGGAAACTATGAATTCTAGTCCTGCCTTAGGCACAAAGGTTGGCTGGGTGACTTAGGCTAGCTAGCCGCTAAGTCACTCTCAGCCCACAATGCCAGTCTCTGGTGACAAGCTGGTCAGCTAATTCTTGCTGCAATCAATGTATCAATATGTGATTGATGGGGGGGAGGGGGGGAGAAACACCACCTGCACTTACAGGAAAAAAAATTCTGTATACTTTGTGAAGCAGTTCTATCTCATCCTGACAAGATATTCTCTCTTCTTTCATACAAATCAAATGTATTCTTATGATTCAAAAATAAATGGAGATTTAAATATTCCTGAAGGTTTAGTTTAGTTGCTGGCCCAGAGGAAGGAGCAATCTATTTCTCAGATTTGGAAATGGTTTTGCATGTTTAACTATGAATCACCAACCAAGTCCTGGGTACTGGCAGCACCTTTCATATATATCCATCCTTTTCAAAAATTGAAAACTGGATCCTGGATGTTGTGATCAGATGATTGCTATGCTACCTTAACACTGAAAAGATGAACAGATCCATAATAGAGCTTCTCATAGCATTTCTTAATTGAAAACAACAACAAAAATATAGTATTTTTTTTAAAAAAAATGAGTGAAGTATCCTTTGTTTTGCAAGATCTGGCCATGTTTCCCAGATTATACTTCCACATTATTAGATTAATGCTCTGATCAGTACCTATAAAACTATTCATGCCAAGCCTTTCTGTAGATGTTTATTTGACTTACAGTAACAAAAATCTATGAAGTTCCACATTTAATGTACAATGATATATTCTGAAATATAAAATACAATTTACAGAAACTTCTGTCAAGTAAACCTAAACAACACTTGATTTAGTATACTTACATGTATGGTTTTAAGTTAGAAACTTCTTGAATAAAAAATTACATCATAGGTATTTGCATTCTATACCACCTTTTAATGTTTTGCAAAATATTTTGCAAACAGGCCATTTTTTTTAATATCAGCATGTCCATGATGTTTAAAGACTAAGATGTACCAATATAAAGTATAACTACGTAGTGATTTATTTATGGGGTAGTACTATTTATATTGCAGGTTTCAAAATGCAGATGTTACGAATTTAATTTTACATTTGCAAATGCTTAGAAAAATATCAAAGTAACTGTTTATCTGTAAATGTATAAATCCAATTCAACTGATAATGTTTTTCTATGTACTGTTTATAATTATATTATGAACTCGAAGAATACAGAAAAAGTAACAGAATACTGTTTTTCACAGTAAAAGCCTTCCCTTTTAAAGTACAGAATTGTTAGTAACGGTTTTATTTCTCCAATCTTTACAGAAATATTTACTTCCTATTTTATCACAGTAGCCATGAATTCATATGGACAGGACATATTTCTATCAAAATTAAGAATTTCAGTGCTGTTGGTGTCAATAGGATAATTACCAGCATCCTGAAATCTCTCTCCCACTTAAGTTAGAACTTAAAAGTTCTTCATCTTGGCTCAACTAAACTGTCTTTAGTTCATGAATCTTTTTGACTGATAACCATAAGAAAAGTCAAACTCCTTCAATTCAGTGCTTCATGTATTAATCTTGATAATTCTCCTTCCCCCCACTTTGTTCAGTCAATTTAGATTTAAAAAATCAATACCTGTTTTTTCAAAGCTTAGTTATATTGAGTACAGAGGGAATTAATTTTCATTACACTTTTCATAAAAATACAGAATTTTAAGAGTTTATTGATAAGAAAGGTAGTGATCTATCTAGACATAGGTACTTCTTGTCTGAGCTCATAAATCAGTTGAAATTACATTCAAAATGCCCTCATGTAAAATGTGAGTTTAGAAATTTAACATTTCTTATTCAAATACTCTGCAAATTACAAGTAAGTAGCAACACTGCTCTTCCGCCATCATTTGTTAAGTACACAAAAGTCATATAACTAGATTAACTCAGGACAAAAATATTGATATTTTTGCTGTTATGTAGGAACTCAAAACACAAAAACACTATGTATTTGAGATGTAAAGCTATGGCTTTTAAAATCTTGCTTGAATTCTCATAAAATTACCAGTTAAGTTATTGGAAAACACAACTTTGAAACTTTTAAAAGCAATGTGCTTTTTGAAGACAGTTCCCATTTTTTTTGTCTGCAAATGGAAATTCAAGATAATAAGGAAAACAAAGCCACGTAGGAGAACTGTTGGGTCCCAACCACGATCTTTCTCTGGGAATAAGTAGGATTCCTACAGGCCCCTACTCTAAAAAGACAAGAGCAGTGGTCCTATGCCCTACTGATTTCTTATCTGTACACAGGTGCTGGGACCAGTCAGGGAACGACTCTGCCTTATGTATTCTGTAAGAAAACTTTTATGAACAAAATGTATCAAGTCCAGGTTTTCCCTGCTTACCTTAATATATTGCATTTACAATTCAAAATTCGTCTTTTACGAAAGCTTTTACCAAAGTATTTTCTAACAGAATATACAATATATACAAGTAGTACACAGTCAATTCTTACATGTTTCCCCCTTTACTTCTAAGGGACTCCTTGCTGAAGGGTCTACTTAGCAGAAGCAGCTTCCGGATGTGATGGCTTTTGGCTGCCCATCTGGGATTCTGGCTTAGAGTCTCTATCACATTCCGTACTTTTGCTCCGTTCCTTGCGGTCCCTTCCTCTATCTTTGTCGCGGTCCCTATCTCGGTCCCTCTCTTTTTCTCTCTCCCGGCTGCGGGCCCTGTCCCTGAATCTATCGTAGTCACGTTCTCTGCTTCTGGACCGGTTCCGTCTTCGATAAGAATCCCCTTCTCTGATCCTGGTTCTTTCCCGGTTCCTTTCCCAATCTTTGACCCGGTCTGAATCCCTTTCCCTATCTTTATTGTAGTTTCTATCTCTGTTTTTATCCCAGTCTTTCTCTTTGTGTCTCTCCCAATCTCTTTCCCTACCCCTATTCCAATTTCTGCCGCGATCCCTTTCCCAAGCCCAATTATGCTCGCGATCCCTCCGTCTATCATCATTTCCTCTGTTTGGTCTATTGTCTGATTTCTCCGGCTGCTCTAACACTTTTTCCTTATTGCCTCCCTCAAATCTTTCCCTCGGCCTCCCTTCAAAGCCCTGGCCTCTATAGTCGTTATTTCGACCCTCTCGAAAATCAGATGCTGGCCACTGTGCTTCCGATGAAGAACCCTGCCCTGAAATATTGGGATGAGAAGAAGATGGTCCAGATTCATCCCATATCTCTTTCCTGTGTTGTGGAGGATGGCTTGGAAGATCCAAAAGAGGTCTGGGGGATGGTTTCATACCCTGTTGAGACTGTCCTGGAAAATTATGTCTGTTAGGGACAGAGTCATTTTGTTCTGAAAACGAGGCAGGTGCCTGTCCCCTTGGTCCTCCAAACTGATGTGGTGCTGAGCCCCTCTGGTTTGGAAATCTGGGGGGTGTACTTCCTCTCCTCTCTTCAAATGGTGAGGGCAGAAGTCCCCTTGGTCCTGGCATGTGACCCGGTGCAGGTCCTCTTTGTCCTTCAAACTGATTTGGAGGAGGGCCTCTTGTACCTCCAAAATGATTAGGCGATGGACCTCTCGGTCCTCCAAACTGAGTTGATGGGCCCCCTCTTTGATTTTTAAATTGATTGGGCGGAGGCCTCCTTTGGCCCCCGTAAGGAAATGGAGGTGGCCCTCTATTTCCTACAAACTTTGGAGGCTCAGATCCTTCAAACTGGCCAGGAGGACCGCTCACCTCACGGTACTGAGAATCTGAAAATTCTCTCTGTTCCGCTTGAGATTCTCTGTGATCCTCAAATTGAGAAGATGCTTTTTCTCTTGACCCACCAGGAAACGATGGAGAAGGACCCCTATTTTCAACAAAAACAGGTGGACCGTGCGGTGCAGAAAATAACGAAGGAATAGGTGCTCTTGGTGCTGGAAACCTAATTGGTGGTGGACCTCTTTGTCCATCATTTGGTGGTGGAACCTTATGTCCTTCATTAAATTGTTGGGGTGGACCCCTTTGCCCGTGGAAATCAGAAGCACCACCCAGTACTGGAGGGGCACCCTTTTGCCCAGCTGAAGGAAAAGGAGGCCCCCCTCTTACTTCCTCAGTTTGAATTGTAGAAGACTCCCTCTGTTCGTAAAAATGGCCGGACTGAGGATTGAGTTCGCCTTCTTTATAATTCAACGGACCTCTTTCTGCTTCAAAGTGACCAGGAATTTTCTCCTGAGATGCAAATGTTGAACTTGAAAAAGAATCTCTTACGACCCCTGGAACACTGTTGTCCTGAGAGGCATTTGACCACGTTACAGTCTGTGCATTATTAGAGCCTGAAAAAATGGGCATGAAACATGGGGTGGGAGGAGTAGGCAGCAATACTTTACGAATAGGCGCACTGGTAGGCGATTCAACGGGAGCTGGTTTATTTATAATTTCCGGGTGAATTTGCGGAACGTTTTCATAACTGATAGGCACATTTTGCTCAGGGACAGCAGGACCCGTTTCACCTGCCATCCATGTTTCATTATGACATTTCTCCTCTTTGTCAAACGCAGCCTGGAGTGGACCTGAATAGCTGGATGGAGGGATCTGTCCAGCAGAGGGTTCTCCCTGTATCCCATGTTGCTTTATATTAAAGTCGACACTTTCATTACACTCAGTTAGGATTCTCCTAGCTTGTCGGGGATCTCTGCTTTGTCTGGGATCATTTCCTTGGCTGAAGAGTTGAGGCTGAATGGAGGAAGGAGGCATTTCAGATTTTTCAGAAACGGGTTTTTCGTGTTGGAATAACTCCGTTTTCGCTATGGATGGTTTGGGAGGCGGTGACATTAAAGCATCGGATACCGAAAAATGAGCCAGGGATGCACCAACAGCTGCCCGTTGCTGCCTGAGCGCTTCCTCTTGTTCTTCCAGTTGCCTTTTCTGCTCTTCTATTTGTTTATTTAGCTCCTCGAGCATTTTCTGTTGCTCTACCAATGACGGCGCAGGAGCCGCATCAGGCACAAAGGGGACAGATGTGGTTATGGAGCTGTTTTTAGAGTTTAAGTACATTTTATTAGGTAAATCTTCCACGGCAACTTTTGCTTCTTCTAAGATGGTTTCGTCTTCTGGATCGTAGGCTTCATCCTCTTGTTCCGAAGTTTCACAGCCTTTCTCAAGTCTGCTTTCGCCAGCCTGCATTTCAAAAGCTCTCTCTGGAGCATATTCTTCCTCGGGATCGTAAGGTCTATCATCTTCCTCCTCCTCCATAGCTTTATCTTTCGACATCTGTCCAAACTGTTCCACAATGGGGTCTATTAAAGGAGCAGCAAGTGACCCTTCGTCAACCCCAGCCTGCTCCTCAGGCTTCGAGGCATGAAGAGTAGCTTCAGGTTCACTGGCGGCAGGATCAAAAGACTTCTTTTTCCCGAAAAGGGTTTGCAAAATGTGATCAAGTGGTGTGGATGATTTTGAGGCCAAGGAACCAGCAGGAGACACAGGAGTAGTGGTAGTTCCTGGCCCTGAAGCATTAGATGGTGCCACAGTGGTTGAGCTTCCTGCTTTAACGGATGACAATATTTTTAATACAGAAGGTGCCATGGTTGAAGATGGCTCTGAAGGTGGAGGTGGAGGTGGAGGAGAATCAGGAGGGGTTGTATTGATTGTGGTTTCTCCAGAATACAAAGAAATTTTTGCAGTTTTCTTTTCTTGCGGTGGAAGTGTGCTGCCCTTAGAGTATCCTAATACTTCTGTTTCTTCTTGTATCTGGACTCGGCTCTTCTTCTCCTCAGGCTTTTCTGACTCTTGTACAGGTGCAGGACGCTTCGTTTTTTGACAAATCACTAATCCAAGAATTAAATTTGGACGGTTTGATTCAAGACCTAAGGAGAAATGGAAGAAACAAGAATTTTAGAATTTAAAGAGCTATTTAAAAAACATCATTTCATGTTTTAAGGTTAGGGAGAGTTACTAACCCTGGCAAGTACTTTTATTAACTATAAATCGCTGGTATATTTGCTATTTTATTTATTTGAAGATAGTGTCAAAAGTTTACTACTAAAGCAATCAGTTATGAAATATGTTGATATGATTAAAAAGTAATCGTTTAATAAATTAGGAAAGAAAGTTATGCCATATATCATACTAAAATATTAACAAATGCACTATGGCAGTGATGTATTATCTCCATTAATGCTAGATATATTTATGTAATAGAAGTATTAATTATTTTCACATATTCAGTTACACAATGATAACCAGATGATGGTCTATAAAGTACCATAAATTGTTGAAAATCATGGCTATGAAAATATGTATAGCAATTCATTATGTTTGTATTCCATAAGTATGAGGTTCAGTTTTAAACATGCTACCTGTATTATAATATAGTATGTTTTACATTTGAGATTATTTTTGATTCAGCTTTCCAAATTCAATAATTGATTACAGTGAACATATTCCTTGGTCCATTATAGTTGAGCTAAACTATCAAACTGAAGCAGATCAATCAGTATGTGGACATATTTTTATATTTTTCATCACGGATCACATCACTTGCAAAACTGAAATTTGCAGTACAGATTAATGAAATTGAAAAGTTTGTGAACCCTTTTGAATTTTCAGTATTTCTGCATCAATATGACCTAACAGCTGATCTATTCTCCATAGTGCTAAAACTAGATTAAAAAAAAAAACCAATTAAGCAAATGGGCCAAAAGCATTGGGTGGTAAGAGTATGTGAGCCTCTAAGGATTGTTGGTTCATTTGAAAATGAAATTAGAGTCAGGGGTTTCAGTCAATGGGGTGTTACATCAGGTGTGAGTATGGAAGGTCCTGCCTTATTTAAAGAACAGAATTCTGGGAATTCACTATCACAGCCTGATCTTCGCAACGCGGGTTATGTGGAAATATGTCCTGCCTGGAACTGAGAAAATTTCTCAGGACTTCCAAAAAAGCAGTTGTTGGCGTCGGGCTAGAAGAGGTTCCAAGGAATTTGGAGTCCACCAGTCTATTCTTGGGCAGATCATGTACAAAAAGAGGTAATCCAACACCACTGTTCCTCTTCCCACGAGTGATCTGCCAACTATAATCACACAAAGAGCAAAGTATGTGATACTCCAGCAGGAGCAGCCCAGGGTAACATCTGACCGAAGGCCTCTTGCACTGGAGAATGTCAATGTTCTTGAGGCCATCATGGTGGGGAGCCTGAGAGGGTTGCAAGGAGAAAGCCACTACCCTTCTGAAGAACTCTGTTGCTCTCTAGAGTTTGTGAAAGATCACATGAACGAACCGGAAGGGTGCGATATTAGAAGAATGTTCTGTGGATGGATGTGACCAAGTTAGAACTTTTTAACTTGAATGAGAAGCGTGATGTGTTTTCGAAAGTTAAACAATGCATTCCAGGAGAAGAAACTTATCTCAACTGGGAAGCATGTTGGTGGCAGTATCCTGGTGTGGGCCTGCTTTTCTGCCTCTGGACCAGGTCAGCTTGCTCTCATTGATGGAATTATGAATTCTGCCAGCAAATTCCTGATGCTTGTGAAAAGAAGCTGGGTTATACTGTATATTTCCTGTTCAGGTGAGAAGGCAGAGAAACTATATTTTTGACGTCTAGATGATCACTTCTGCAAGCTTTCCAAGAGATGATCCTCATTTAGTACTGGTCAAATGGAAACTCCTGAAGGACTGTGACGCTTCTCCTTTCGCCTCTGCCTCTTCCTCAAACCCAATCTGATCCTTTATTCCTAGCTGGTATTCACACCGACACCAACTTTGGTTTGCCTCATCCCCCAAAATGGTTGCCCTCCAACCGTCAAACAAGTTTGAACTGGGATACAAGCAATACATTTCATGTTTTTGAGGGAATTATTAGCATGAAAGGAAAAATTCCCCAGCTATAGAAAAGCTTTCAATCAGCATGAAATAAAACTCCATTGTTTCATGCTGATACGGATCAGCAACTTTAGACACTGCTGATGCCACTGTGTCACCTGAACATTTTCCTCCTTAAAACTAATCCTAAACTTTATTGCTAGGAAGGTGCTACTCTTGAGAAGTGTACTGGTGGGGTTTTTGTAGGTATCTGATAATTCATTGGTGGATATGAAAGCACACTAAGTTTCTGGACAATGATAAAGGTTGCTATTGTTGGAAGGCGATGATCGCCTGTGATAGAGCAAGTTCAAGGCCATTCTGTTTTACATCCTTTGTAATTTAAATGCTAAAAGTGCTGGCATAGCTTTAGTAAAAGCCTTGAAAGAGCACACTTTGAGAGCAGGGGTGGCTAGTGGACAACTAATTCGCATAGATTATTTTACTTCTCCTGCCTGCTGAGACAGGTAGTCCTTGACTTACGACTACAATTGGGACCAGAATTTTCATTGCTAAACAATACAGTTGTTAAGTGAGTCGTGCCTGATTTTAAGACCTTTTTTTTTGCCATGTGTGTTAAGCTTATCACTGCAGTTGACGAATGAATCATGCGGTCGCTAAGCAAATTCAAATTCTGCCATGGACTTTGCTTGTTGGAAACTGGCTGGGAAGGCCGTAAATGGTGATCAAATGATTCCAGGACTCTGTACATTGAACACAATAGGCCTACTTAAAACTGAAGTTTTTGTAGTTTCCACCTTGGAAATATTAGAGTAAGAGATAATTATTACTTCTGAAATAACTGAGTTTTGATTCTAGCTTCTTTTTTGTGTGTGTTAAACTGTGCTCTGGAATTCAGTTTGAACTCTAAAATGGAGACTATTGATGTAGAAGATTCCTAGAATGTACCGTATTTTTCGGACTATAAGACGCACCGGAGTATAAGACGCACATTAGTTTTGGGGGAGGAAAACAAGGAAAAAAGACCTCTGCCTCCAAGCAATTTGCCAAATAGCAAACAGCACAGATGATATACACTGTTTGCTGTGTATTTCTGTGCATGTGTGCTTCACCCATAGAAATAGCAAAGAATTGGAGAAATGTACATTATGCCAGAAAGTTTTCTTAAATGTAGTCACACTAACTCCTCCCAATTATTTAAATAGATCTACTCCAAGGTAAGTCAGGATTTAACTCTAATACTAAACAGGACACTGTTACATTTCAGACTATACTTGTACAGAGCTGTTAAAATTAATTAAAATTTCTGGAAGTATACATTATTCTCTATTATTTAAAAGAAGATACAATAGCACTGGACCTCTTCAGAGCAAGCATTTATTTTAAAAAGCTTCTTTATTTTGTTAAGTTGCCTAGAGGTCTCCAACCTTGGCAACTTTAAGACTTGTGGACTTCAACTCCCAGAATTCCACAGCCAGCAAAGCTAACAAAGCTGGCTGTGGAATTCTGGGAATTGAAGTCCACAAGTCTTAAAATTGCCAAGGTTGGAGAAACCTGGCTAGAACAATACTAAAGCAGTCTTTAAAAAATAAGTCTAATAATTTAACATTCTACAGACATTTATAGTTATTCACTTACCCCCTTGCATCCAGCAGAAAATAAAAATCTGCCTGTCTCCCCCAGCTATTTGCCTCTTTGCAGCTAGTTTCACTTTCATTTTCCCACATGGCAAACCTAATCAGCTGTAGGTCGGGAAACTGCTACTGACTTGCTTGGCTTTTACAGGCTCTTCCCTCTTTGCTGCAAGCAGGTAAATTGCTAGAAGAGAGAGGCCAAAGTGTGGGGGTGGCTGGCTGGGTGGGGCTGCATTCGGTGTATAAGACACACCCAAGTTTTCACCCTCTTTTTGGGGGTAAAAAGGTGCGTCTTATACTCCGAAAAATACGGTACTTGTAAAATAATCCTACTACATATTGCTAGCTACATACAACTGATGCTTTATTTCAAAAAGAGGTACAATTTATCATACAAAACATTCGATCAAAAGAGACAATTACCACTTTGTATAAAATTCTTTTATTGAGATTATATCATGAAAGCAGTAGTTCATCTTTGGGGCTGGGGAACGTTTATGATTTTACATCTTTCTACACATTCATCCATACTACAAAGAACTCCTTGTGTGAAAATACATCAAAATTACTAGTACACAAATACTGTTCAGTGTTTCCTTTTGAGAAAGTGTGTTTTGAGAATTTCCTGGTCCCTGTCTGTGTTATAATTCCCATCTCCTAACTAAAATGATAGCTACAAGTGTGATGTTGTGATTGCCAATGTACTTGCATAGGAATTGAGAATTTATTTATAAAGAGTACCATCATTCCATTCTCAAAAGTACATTGAAATATGTACTGATTGAATCATCCATAAAAGTTTGGATATTCTAGGATGGCAAAGCAAATCAGCATTAAAAAAAACCTGTGCAGAGAACAAAGTGACTTTTTATGTGCAAAAAATTGTAATGTTTGATCACGTAAGGCAAAAACATAATAAACTCCTGAGAAATGTTGACGGTTGCACAATGCACCATCCCAATGTTGTAATCATCCCAACGCTGGGATCTGGGACAGATCCAACTGGTGCTAAGTCAAATTCTCTCTTTACCTGATGGATTCTTCTACTCGTTGGATATGGAATCATTTCTCCATAGCTCTTCCAAATTGTTATGTCCAAGATGATATGGTACAGATATTTCAATTTATGTACATTTGACGGAGCAATAATTATTATTATTTGGAGGTGATTTTCAGGCCTGCCTTTCCTGACTTTCAAGTTGCCAGAGACCCGTTAGTGAATGCATCACAGCTTCCTTTTCGCCAGAATTTAAACAAAACATTTATAACAAGGCAATCTATTACAGAGACTGTATTTTTAGGCCCGACTGTTTTGGCCACCAAATTATCCAATTTAGAATGGTTCTTTGGGGATTAGTTTTCCAAGGATGCGTGCAATCTTCAGAATAATATCTGTGGAGTTCATCAAGATGTTGATAACTATGGATCTTTCCTCAAGAATACAGAACATTTTGCAATGTTCAAGGAATATTCCCAGTTCTTGCCAGCCTCAAGATTTGCCCAATAGGTCTTAAACTGAGTATTCTACCAGGACCAGGGGAGCAAAATTTTAATATTGAAAGCTGCAATTGGAGTGCTCCCTGCCAGTGATTCATAGAACCAATATGTCCCTCTCACTCTCTTTCATTTATCCAGTAGCTGCTGGAAGAAGAACCTCCTTGCCAAAATTATAAAATGATTATTGGTAGAAAGATTATGAATTTATGCTAAAAATCCACATGTGATATTCGGGCTGGCCAATTTAGCACTGCACTTACTATGATGATACAGAGATTTTCAATGATAAAAAAAGACTGCAGAAAGGGGTTTGAAGATCCAAAGTAAGAATAGTGACTTCAGTAAAATGAGAACGTTTCTTGTTTTCTTTAGTTCTCGTCTGCCTGCATTTCTGGATCCAGAGAATTTCAGAGCAATCCATTTACTGGAGCAAACATTTACATTTTGCTTTATACATGTAGCATACAGACATTCTCTCTTCAGAATGGGCAGAAAACTCTATGATCTCTGAGAAGAAGTATAGATATTTAAATTTTTTTATTTCTATAACTACATAAGAATGTGCAATGGTTGATGTACCATCATGATAGTGTCAACTGTTAGCGACCACATAAGATTTTTCTCCAGGATACTTGATAACTTGCAATACTCGTTCAATAAAGTCTATTATTAGGCAAAAAAAAAATCTACCTTCAAAACCAAGGAATGAGCTCCGATTCTGATGTTTTTATTAGAATATTCCATTCATGAATCAAAAGCTTGATTGAGGTTATGTCACAGGGGGAAATAAGGCCCTTGGTGTTATGTCTCATTTGCAACTTTAAAACTTCGGATTTTCCTTTTCCTTTACTTCACTTGGAAACTTTTGTACTCAAATCTAGAGATCTTGTAAGATTTGGGACGTGAGAAATCAAATTTAGTCAGAACATACCTGCTTATATAAACGCCATTCAATAATGGGCAAGCAGATTTTACTGTTCAACTTGAATTTCATTGTATAAACTGCTAGGAAGATACCTTTCAAAGATGAAGCATGTTGTGTTGTGTATTAATGTTGTAAAACTTGGCTAATATGTCTACAACTGTTTTAAAGAGAAAGAAAAATCTTGCACTTTAGGGAAACAAATTGTAGACACACACACACACACACACACAGAGAGAGAAAAATTATGTTGTTACTTTTAACAGTTGTTATGTTTGTACGCCACCTAGAGTTCTATTTTTGCGAGATGGGTGAATATGCTAAATAAATGAATGTAGTGTGTTATGTCTGGTACTTTGTAGCTGTAACTTGGGAACGGAAGGTATGTTGTGTTTCCTATCATTTATTGCTTACCTGGTCCCTCAAAAGGCAAAAGTTTGGATGGAATGGGATCCTTAGCCCTGAGGGGAATCAAATACAGGTCCTTGACATGCCTGTTGTTATTAGCTACAACTCCAAATCGGCACCGGCTGCTAAAATAGGAGTAGAGAGAGATGTAGGCAGCTTCCTCCTCTTCTGTTGCTGGGTGGAAACGGATTAAGCACAATTCCTGGAATATAAAAATATAAAGGAAAAATATTGACTCTTGGGGGGGGGAGGGAGAAAGAACAAGTAAAAGCAACATAAACTAAGGAAACACGTATGTTAGAAAGAATTCATCCAGAATCTTTGTGGCAAACTCAAAGGTGATGTAAAGTTTATAAAAAGTTGTCTTAACTAACCTTTCTTAAAAATTAAAAAAAGTCCCCACCAATTTATTAAACTCAAGGTAGTGAAAAATAATTATTAGTAATTTAAATTTTACTTCATTCTAATACATAATGTTTTTTTAAAGTTACTATTTGGGGATATATTTAAATAAAAGCCCTGTAACAGGCCAGCAAAAATTCTTACTAATCTTAAATCAAAGAAAAAAGCACTAATAATATATTGTTATCTTTTAAAAATATCACAATCATATAATACTTATTTACAAAGCTCACCAATAAAGTTTACTTTAGAAAATATGACCGACAGCAGCTGCATGCACAATTCTTTTAAATGTTCCTGCTATTCAAAATATTTAGAGTGGAACACATTAGCAACTGCTTGTGCCAGTAATTCAGACTGAGGTTAACTCCAGCCTTGGGCAACAGAATCACTACGAAGATGTATTTGGCCCCAGTCATTATTATAACATCAGCCTCATCATCATCATTTCAAATGTATTACAGTACCGCCACATTTGATTACCTTTGATACGGAGGATTTAAGTTTGCCAATATAATCCCACACTGTTTTTGGTGAGATCCTCCCTCCGATATGAATTGTGTCTGGTAAATCCTAAAGAGAAAACATGAGAAATAGCTATAATTTGAAGAAATGTTTTCTGTTCATACTGTAGCACAGGGGTCTGCAACCTGCGGCTCTGGAGCCGCATGTGGCTCTTTCATCCCTCTCTTGCAGCTCCCTGTCGCTCAAAATATGCGTCACAACCGCCAATGTGCGACACCCGCCAGCACATGATTTATTGAGCTTTTCGACACATCTTTTTTTTTTCAGAGTTCAAAATGCTTTTGTTGCAAACAGAAATAAAAATGTGCTTTCTCTGTAGCAGGTCATTGATTTCCTAAATGCAACACACTATAGTTGTTTTATACATAGCATAAAGGTAAAAAAATGATATATGCAGTGTTATCTACATTTTGGATATCAAAAGGGTTTTGTGGCTCCCCGTGTTTTCTTTTCTGTGGGAAACGGCTCCAAATGACTCTTTGAGTGTTTAAGGTTGCCGACCCCTGCTGTAGCAGCTAGACTATAAAGGGGAGTCATATTGTGGGGCCTCTCTGAGCTTGCTTGTTTTATTGCAGAGGTTTATTACCCAACTAGGTAATGTTATCAGTGATCACTGATAATATTACCTAGTTGGGTAATGAAACATCTGCAAGAAAGAACCAAGCTCAGAGAGTACCAAGAACCCCACACTTCAACCTGAGCTACAAATATTATAAGAGTCCTATTCTTATTTTTATAATCAGGGCTATTATTCTCTCCTTACTATCTAATTACTTGGCACAACGTTAAAGAACTTGAGGACTTCAAGGTGTTGTTAATTTGTAACATCCAACACTCTCAGCAAGAATATCTAAAGGTGACAGCTGTTAGGTGACATCTTGAAGGCCAAGGGCTCTAACCTAGGACATTAATAGAAAAAAAAAACCCCCACCTGACATTGCTTCCCTCTCATAAGAATCAAAATGCATAATCTCATTTTGTCTACATAAATAGGCAGTTTTTATGTATGCAATTATTACTTTGACATCATACGGGGGGGGGGGGGAATTGCAAAATCCTTAAGTTATGCTACCATGTTGCTAGCTTACTCCATACGAAGTTACTAAAGTTACCAAGTTATTAAATTTGCTTTTAATTTTTTTGCTAGATTAAAAATATATAGCATATCTACGGAACAGATGATCAGGGAAAATGCCAGCATGATGTGGTGATGTTAAACTAGGACTGGGGAGACACTCCCAGGTGACTTTGGGATTTAATGTTATACGCCACCATGTCTGGCTGGGGAATTCTGGGAGTTGAAGTCCACAAGTATTAAAGTTGCCACGGTTGGATACCTCTGCTATAGGCAATGCAGTTGTCTCAGTAATGCACTATTATCATCATATGCTTTGTTTGTGCTTAGTTTTATCTTTCAGAACAACCATTTTGGGATTTTTCTTTGTTCATTTTAGTGAAAAAAACATATTTGGGAGCATTGGGAGGAATTCTGGCCATAGAATAAAGATCTGTAGATATATAAAATAGAAGCTAGTCAACTTCCTAAATGTCTTTCAATCTTGGAAATCCTTAAGAATCGGAGGAAGGCCTGCTGCAATGTGTTATAAACGGTGAATTGCCACTTGTGAGAATCAAATTTAACAGCATTTTCAGCACGACTACTCCAGTAGTGGGTTCCTACCGGTGCGCTCTCCGCCTTTCTTCGCCGCCGAGCCGAAGACGCTGGCGGCGTTTGCGGCGGGGGCTTTCCCCGCCCGCTTTCCCAGGACGCCGGGATGCCACCATTTGCGTTCTTCTGCACTCTGCGCAAGCCAGCGCTTGCGCAGAGTGCAGAAGAACGCAAATGGCGGCATCCCGGCGTCCCGGGAAAGCGGGCGGGGGAAGCCCCCGCCGCAAACGCCGCCAGCGTCTTCGGCTCGGCGGCGAAGAAAGGCGGAGAGCGCACCGGTAGGAACCCACTACTGGACTACTCCCTCTCCCCCTCCCAACTATGATTCACTTAAAACTCTGTCTTCAACCAGGCGTTCCACGAGATAAAGTTCAGCATCATTTTCCTCTGCTCCTTTTACATATTATGAATGTTTTTAATTATTGCGGTTTTATGGTTACTTTTGTATTATGGCTTTTTAAAAAAAATTCAGTTTGCGAATTATTGTAACCTATTTGGAACCCAGAAAGCAATATGCAAGTGGGTCAAAGAAGTAAATTAAGGGCCTCAGTAACAGTAGTTGCAAAATACGGAGCTTCCACCAATAATCAAATATTGGAAATTGAACCTCTCTTTTCTGGATTGGTTGTTGGTGCAAAGTTGTCTCGTTCTAGAAGAAACTTACTTGCATCTAAGTAGAAACATTAAAATCCCATTGTAAATATGTAACTACAATTTCCTTCACTATTAAGTTTACCATTCAGGTCTGAATAACAGTCTATTTCCTACTTGGACCAAAATCATTTAAATAATTTTTAAATAGATGATTTCCTCAGCTCCCAGACTAATATGTACAAAATGTATAATTAAGGTGCTACATATGGTATTTTTATTTCTTGAAAGACAATTAGAAGCAATCCTCAATTTATGACGGACTAAAAAAAAATTTACGACGCAGATTCCAAGTTCTGATAGCCTCCTGCCTGGTCACATGACTGCATTTTGGGGGCTCAGCAAGTGGCCCACATCTACAGCCGTTGGCAGCATCCCAGTCACATAACATATATATGTATGTATGTATGTATGTATGTATGTATGTATGTATATATGCATGTATATGTGTATATATATATATATATATATATATATATATGTATGTATGTATGTATGTATGTATGTATGTATATATGTGTGTGTGTGTGTGTGTGTATGTATATATATGTGTGTGTATGTGTATATATATATGTATATGTATGTATATGTATGTATGTGTGTGTGTATATATATATACCGTGTTTCCCCGAAAATAAGACAGGGGCTTATATTTTTTTGACCCCCCAAAAATGCCCCTGGCCTTATTTTCGGGGGATGGCTTATTATTTTTGGGGTGCAGGCAGGCCGCGACGCACCACTTACTGAAGTTCGGCAGCTCCGTGGTCTCTCGGCTAATCTGTTTAGGGGGAAAAAAATCTTGCATAGTGCAGAAACTCTTCTCGCGAGAATTAGCAAGTTCTCGAAGCGAGAAGAGTTTCTGCACTATGCAAGATTTTTTCCCCTAGCCGAGGGAAACCCCAGAGCTGTCAAACTCCAGTAAGTGGTGCGTTTCGCGGTTCTGCGGAGTTTGGAGCTTTGGGGTGAAGGATGGGGCGGGGCGGCGAGCGAGCGACCGAGGTGGCGGCAGAAGGGGCAGCAGAAGAGCGCGGAGCCCAAGAGCGAGATCCCAGCGGTCAGCAAGAGCCCCGAGTAGAAAGCGCTGGCCGCTGTGCCCAGGCGGAACGGCTCCCCCTTGAGTTCGGAGCCCAGCGAAAAGCACTTGAGACCCACCGGGGCGGCGCTCAGCGCGCAGGCAAGCGGGAGGTAGCTGGAGAGCGCGGCGCAGGCTCCCACTTCATCCTCCGCGTCTCCTCCGCTGTCTGCGCCTCCTCCTCCCTGCCTCGCCTCCTCCGCCTCCCTTCTGTCCTCCTCCTCCCGTGTCCTCCTCGCCGTCATCGGCCCTTGCCGGGGAGGCGGCCGCCACGTGTTGCGGGAACATAATGCTGGGGATGGCAGTGGCGAGAAGGGAGAGTCCCGAATGCGCCGCCACCGGTGCCGCCGTTGCTCTGGCTGCTACCGGCACAGCGGCCGCCGCTGTCACCGCTGCTTCCTCTCTGCAGGCAGCCGGCAAGAACGGCTCACGCACCAGCTTTTTCCTCCCCGCCCTGCTTCCTCCTGCTCTCTCTTATTGAAGCGGCTGCTGCGGCTGCTGCTCTCTTGCTCGCCGCCGCCGCTACTGCTGGGAGCCGATGAATTATTGATGGCAGCAAGTTCGAGGCAAAAGAGGGGCTTAGCTTAGTCGGGAGGATCTCTGTGCTTCTTTGTAATAACGGGTGTTGACTCCTGCGTTTTAAAGCCACCTCTTGCCAGTCGCCCTTTGGCACGGCTGGCGCACAGAGATCCTCCCGACTAAGCTAAGCCCCTCTTTTGCCTCGAACTTGCTGCCATCAATAATTCATCGGCTCCCAGCAGTAGCGGCGGCGTCGAGCAAGAGAGCAGCAGCCGCAGCAGCTGCTTCAATAAGAGAGAGCAGGAGGAAGCAGGGCGGGGAGGAAAAAGCTGGTGCGTGAGCCGTTCTTGCCGGCTGCCTGCAGAGAGGAAGCAGCGGTGACAGCGGCGGCCGCTGTGCCGGTAGCAGCCAGAGCAACGGCGGCACCGGTGGCGGCGCATTCGGGACTCTCCCTTCTCACCACTGCCATCCCCAGCATTATGTTCCCGCAACACATGGCGGCCGCCTCCCCGGCAAGGGCCGATGACGGCGAGGAGGACACGGGAGGAGGAGGACAGAAGGGAGGCGGAGGAGGCGAGGCAGGGAGGAGGCGGCGCAGGCAGCAGAGGAGACACGGAGGATGAAGTGGAGTGTCCGTGGAGCCTGCGCCGCGCTCTCCAGCTACCTCCTGCTTGCCTGCGCGCTGAGCGCCGCCCCGGTGGGTCTCAAGTGCTTTTCGCTGGGCTCCGAACTCAAGGGGGAGCCGTTCCGCCTGGGCACAGCAGCCGGCGCTTTCTACTCGGGGCTCCTGCTGACCCGCTCTTGGGCTCCGCGCTCTTCTGCTGCCCCTTCTGCCGCCACCTCGGTCGCTCGCTCGCCGCCCCGCCCCATCCTTCGCCCCAAAGCTCCAAACTCCGCAGAACCGCAAAACGCACCACTTACTGGAGTTTGACAGCTCTGGGGTTTCCCTCCACGGCAGCCCATTCTGAAAGAGAACGCCTCGCGAGGCTTTCAAAGTTCTCCAACTCGTGAGGCGTTCTCTTTCAGAATGGGCTGCCGTGGAGAGAAGATCGAAGAACGCGATCGAGGTAGGAGGGTGTCCCTTCAAAATGCTTCAAAGTCCATCGAAGCATTTTAAAGGGATCCGTTTTGCCTGCCATGAAGGGAACCAATGCTTGCCTCCTTTTCTTCGGGGAACATTGGTTCCCTTCATGGCAGGCAAAACGGATCCCTTTAAAATGCTTTGAAGGACTTTGACCACCGGGCGGGGGATGGGGCGGGGCGCGACGTGAGTGAGGAAGGCGGTGACAGGGAAGCCGCGAACTTCCAGACGCTGGTAAAGTGAGCGCCTCGCAGCCCGGCCCTCCCCTGCATTCCCCCCCAAATTGATTATCTTACCAGCGTCTGGAAGTTCGTGGCTTCTCTTTTCAGCAGGTCTTTGCAGGGAAACTCCTTCAATGTAAAGGAGAAGTTCTCGCGAGTGCAACCAATTAACAACTTTTCGCACTCGCGAGAACTTCTCCTTTACATTGAAGGAGTTTCCCTGCAAAGACCTGCTGAAAAGAGAAGCCACGAACTTCCAGACGCTGGTAAGATAATCAATTTGGGGGGGAATGCAGGGGAGGGCCGGGCTGCGAGGCGCTCACTTTACCAGCGTCTGGAAGTTCGCGGCTTCTCTTTTCAGCAGGTCTTTGCAGGGAAACTTCTTGAGAGATCTCTCTCTCTCTCTTTCGGGGCCAAAAGAGTGCCGCCGCAAAAAGAGCGGCTCCCGGCATGTCCCCCCCCTTTCCCCCGGAAGTAGTGGGGGGGCTTATTTTCGGGGGGGGGGGCTTATTTAAAGGCATGTCCCGAAAAAGCCCTGTGGGGCTTAGTTTCGGGACATGTCTTATTTTCGGGGAAACACGGTATATACACATATATATACATATATACATATACACACACACACACACACACACACACACACACACACACACACACACACACACACACACACACACACACATATGCTAGTAACTGACTTTTACTTCAGGTTTCCAGTGAAAAACCTCATCCATTTCAGACAGTGGAGTTGCTTAATGACCACTGTGTTTGCTTAACCTGATTTCACTTAACAACTGCTACAAAAAGTGTCATGAAATCATGTCAGTCACGTAACAACCTACAATGACCGGCACAACTTATGAGCATAATTCCAGTCTCAATTCCAGTTGTAAGTCAAGGACATTTTACCTGTAATAAAACAAAATTAGTTTCCAGAAGCGTCCACACAAAAACCAATAAACATTTCAAAATCCTACCTCACTGAGATAATCGAAGCACCCGGAGACTGGATAAGCTTTGGTGACAAATTTAGCCACACTTTGCATGTTGATAAAACCTTTCCAAATGGTATTCTGACGAGAAAGAAACTGGGAAGTATCTCCTTCCGGAGGGGACCAAATCTCTGACATACTGCAAAACCAAAAAAGAAAAAAAAAGTCTCAAAATATTTCCCCATAACAGCTTCTCCATTCCAAACATTTTCAATATTTCCATTGCAATGCAGCCATATAAATTTAAGCTGGTGTTTTTCAACCTTGGCTATCTGGCTATGAGCAGAGGTGGCGCAGTGGTTAAATGCAGCTACTGCAGGCTACTCCAGCTGACTGCTAGTTCAGCAGTTCAGCTGTTCAAATCTCACCGGCTCAAGGTTGACTCAGCCTTCCATCCTTCCGAGGTCGGTAAAATGAGGACCCAGATTGTTGGGGGCAATATGCTGAACTCTGTAAACTGCTTAGAGAGGACTGTAAAAGCACTATGAAGCGGTATATAAGTCTAAGTGCTATTGCTATTGCTATCTGAGGAAGTGTGAACTTTAACTCCCGGAATCCCCTAGCCAGCAAGAATTCTGGGAGTTGAAGTCCGCACCTTTTCAAGTGGCCAAGGTTGAGAAACACTGTTTTATGTTAACTCAATCAATGTATCAGAATTCAGAATTGCAAGTTACTCAGCACCAGATCCAGCTTTCCACAATTTGCTGGTTCACGTAAATAGACTGCTTTTCTGCCAAAGAAAGTATTTTGGATATGACAGGAGATGGAGAGATATGATCCTTTGGGCTGGGGCAACACTTATGATTTGCTTGTTCCAGAGTCTCTTAATTACTTTGCATAACTATCCAGCCTAGAACTTAGAAGACATTTCCTGACAGTAAGAACAATTAATCAATGGAATAGCTTTCCTCTGGAAATTGTGGGTGCTCCATCCCTGGAGGTGTTTAAGAAGAGATTGGACAACCATTTCTCCGGAATGGTATAGGGTCTCCTGCTTGACTAGAAGACCTCCAAGATCCCATCCAACCCTATTATTCTATGTGTTAAATAATTTAGTTTAAAGTCTTTTAGACCTATTATGGTATTTGATCAACTGCATTGGCATTCTGGTTAGAACAGATTTAATATGTCTACATATGTAGGCAGATGATTGATAGATAAATAGATAGATAGATAGATAGATAGATAGATAGATAGATAGATAGATAGATAGATAGATAGATAGATAGATAGATATTTTATTTATTTATTTATTTATTTGGAGGTTCTTCTATGCCGCCCTACTCCCTAAGGACTCAGGGCGGCGTACAACATTTTAAGAAAACAACCAAACAAAACATTAAAACATTAAAAAAAACAATTAAAAACACATATAACACCATACATACATGGGGGAGACATCAGATGTAATGTTGTCTCAAAATCACCCCGCCTGAAGGAAGAGCCATGTCTTAATGGCTTTTCGGAAGGCCAGCAAGGTGGGGATAATTCGGATCTCTGGGGGGAGTTGGTTCCAGAGAACAGGGGCCCCTACAGAGAAGGCCCTCCCCCTAGTCCCGCCAGTCGGCATTGTTTGGCTGACGGGACCCGGAGGAGGCCCACTCTGTGGGACCTCACTGGTTGAAGGGAAGTATGAGGAGGATGCGGTTCCGGAGGTAACCTGGTCCTAAGCCATGTAGGGCTTTAAAGATGATGATCAACACGATAGATAGATAGATAGATAGATAGATAGATAGATAGATAGATAGATAGATAGATAGATAGATAGATAGATAGATAGATAGATAGATAGATAGATAGATAGATAGATAAAGATAGATAAGATAGATAGATGGACAGACAGACACCCTCCCCCCCAACACTTTGTGCTATAGGTTACGATCATACCCTAATTCCAGGACATAGCATACCTGACATTTAAAGATGATGGGCCTGCCTGGTATCTTGGATCTGATGGTTTTGTTAAAATGGACTTTGGAGCTGATAAAGCAGGTCTTAATATTTCTGGCTTGCTCTCTGCTACAGAACCTTTGTCAGGAACAGAAGCGAGATGCAACGGAGAAATTCCAGCAGAACTAGACGCTGCAGAGGTGCTCACAGCTGTTCGGGGATCTTTGCCAGAAACAGTCACTGTCGTGATGACCCCGGCAGTGTAGGATGAGGGATAGGCTGAATTCTCCATGGATAGAGAAGTTTCTGAGTTGTTTTGCACTTGGGATAAAGGGATGTAAGTTCTTTCCAAGCTTGGCTGAGCTACTGTCTCAGTCATAGGTTCAGCAATGGCTTCTGAGGCGTTCTCCAGATCTTCCCCTTTTACCACCTCCATGTCATCTGCTGGTGTTGAGCTTTCCAGTTTGGACTTAGTTTCTGACTTTGATTCTGTCTTCTTAGCAGCTGATGATTTGGGCTTTTTTGAAGTCCATTCTTCATCAGAGGCAGAAATCTGACCTGTATTGTGATCAAAATCAACATCTATCATTGCAACAGGGTTTGGGGCTATAATATATGGTTTCATGAACAAGAGGGCAGAGGATGAACAAGCAGCATCGTGAGCCTTATACCCACCTGTACAAATTTTGCAGTTCAGATCAAAAAGATGGGCCCGATGCTGACTTGTGGTGTCCTGCAACATACTGCTGAAAACATCAAAAACAGGTGCACTGCTCTTCTCAGGTGCTGCTCGGTCCGATTCTTGCTGCTCCTAACAATATACAGAATATACAGAGGTTTTGTTTGTTTTATTCACCTCAGCCATGTAGACAAAACAAAATAATTCTTGAAATAAGAACAGAACATTAAAAAGAAAGCCGTCCTTATCATTAAGAAGCAGAAAGGGCAATAGGCATCTACCCATAATTTAAGGATAACCCTCAGTCTTGTTGAATTCTTTTCTGGAATCCTTAAACAGAGATAGATTGGTGAATTTAAAGTATAATATTTTAGTGTCTTCTGTCGACAAATCCCCAAATCAGAAATAGCAGGCGATGGCTAATATCCTTATAAAATTGCAACCCACAGTAAGTCTTGTAATTCCCACTTCTGTCTCTTTTTCTGATATCAAGAGACAGTGCAAGATTTGGAAACATGCCTATGGGATGTTTCTCAGTCATCCAGGTCATGGACTGGACTTTGTTTTTCATTGAAGACATTTCGCTTCTCATCCAAGAAGCTTCTTCAGTTCACTTCTTCAGTTCAGAACAAGCCTCTTGGATGAGAAGTGAAACGTCTTCACGGAAAAACAAAGTCCAGTTGCCTTTTGAAAAAAAGAAAAAAAAATAGCACCAGTGGGACATTTGGAAGCATAGGTTTTTTTTTTTAAATTGCCTGGCATTTCTCCTTTTTCTATTAAGAGCTTGTCTTTCCAAACAATCAACCTCAAACTGGTGGCCCCCAAAGGGAAGGGCTAGATTTCCACTTTCATAATTTCTTGCTGCCTAGAGCTGAAATCCATCCGAGAAGAGTAAGCTGGGGGAATGCTACCAAACACAGGATGCATAAAATGAAATAATCAAGTAAGTGTACTTACATCAGAATCAGACACTGGTGGAGAATCTTCCATGTTAACATCAGGGATAGGTTCTTGTTTCACGGCCATCTTTTTATTTTCAAAGGTTTTACGCCTAGATGCCATTATCTATTGAAGGGGGGAAAAAGATTATTTGGTTAGTTTTTAATCAGTACTCTAAACTTTCTACATTTGGGACTATCATTCCCAACATTTCAGATTGGTGTGGATACTGTAGTCCCAATATCATTTATGTCTGACCTATTGTTCTGACCTAGGCTTCCTTAGAAAGCATGAAGCAAGGTCTTAGTCTCGGCAAAACCTCTTTTATTTACACAACTGGGAATTCCTTTCATTCACAGTCCGCAAGGCTTGGCAAACAGTCTTTCAGAGGAATATTTATCAACACCAACTTTATCTCACTTGAAACGCTGCCAGAGAACTAGTTTCCAAACGCAGGGCAAGGCAAAACTTGGCAGAGTCTATTAGAGTCACAAACAGAACTTTCCAATCTTGAAACAACCGAAGGAACTAATTGTTTCCTGCAAAAGGCCACGTGCCGTTCACTCTTTTATTTCCTATGGGAGGGGCCAATCATCTCCAAGGTGTGGCTTTACTCCCAAGTCGACCCTGCTTTCTTAGTTGTTCTTGTCTTCTGGCAGCTCTATACATGCTCACACTGGGAACAGGCTCCAGCTGTTCCTCTGCCTCCTGATGTCTGACTCTGGAGGCAGCTGATAACTGCCAGATGGCCTTGGCCCCCTCTCTGCCTCCAATGCAGAGCCTCGTCTGAGCCTTCCCCAGACTCCAGGACTGGCCCATGTTCCTCCCCAACCTCCTCACTGTCTGAATCTGCAGCCAGCTGGTGGGGCCACAACACCTATCGCCTGTGGTTTCTGCCTGGTGAGGATTGGCACCCTCAAACCAAAGCAGGGCCGTCTTTTGAGCATTTCCCCTCGGGAATGAGATACTCCCCTGAGGTCTGGGTGGCTTTCTCCCAGTGGCATTCTGGAGCACCTTAAAGACCTGGTTCTACTCCCAAACCTTGGATTTGGCTAGTTGTCCCAAAGGTGCTTTTTTTCAAGAGGCAACTGGACTTTCTTGTTTTTCTTTGAAGACATTTCATTTCTCATCCAAGAATCTTCTTCAGCTCTTGAAAAAAGCAGCTTTGGGACAACCATGACCTGGATGACTGAGAATCTCCACAGACATTAGGCTAGTTGGAATCCCTTGTGTGGTGTGTGTGTGTGTGTGGTGCTGTTGACTGGATTTGTCATTTGCTCATACAAACTGGATTGTACATTGCTGTTTGTTTTTATTTTGTGAGCTGCCTGGAGTAAACTGGAGTCAGGCAGTGTCAACGGCAAATAAAATAAAAAATATAACCAGAAAGCATCAGGCTGGGAATGACTATATAGATCAGTGGTTCCCAAAGGGGGCGGTACCGCCCCCCAGGGGGCGGTGGGAACCCTTAGGGGGGCGGTGAGAGGTAAGGGTGGCGACAGGGGGGCGGTGAGAGGGTCCAGGGGGGCGGTAGGTGGTTCGCTGGTCCTGTCCCCATGCCGCCCGTGTCCACCCAATCGCCCGCTGCCGCTTTTCCTGCCACTCTTTTCCCGGCGGGGACTGGGCGGGCCGTGAGATGGGCATCTTACTGGACTTTTAACAGCTCCGTGTGTCTGTCGTCTGGTCTCTTTGCACTGGTCTCCAACCTTGGCAACTTTAAGACTTGTGGACTTCAACTCCCAGCAAAGCTGGCTGAGGAATTCTGGGAGTTGAAGTCCACAAGTCTTAAAGTTGCCAAGGTTGGAGACCCCTGGAAAGCTTGCAAAATACAGAAACTCTTCTCGCGGGGGTGAGCAATTAACAACTCGCAGCGAGAAGAGTTTCTGTATTTTGCAAGCTTTTTTCCCTAGAGACTAGCCGACAGAAACACGGAGCTGTTAAACCTGTAAGACACGGGATTGGGGGGGTGCGGGCAGGGGCTGGGTTGGGGGGTTGGGTTGGGGGGGCGGGAGGAGGAGGAGGGAGACCTTGTGGGGAAATCGCAGCTGCCTCTTTTCTGCTCCTTCGACCAAGAGGCACCGCGGCCGGAAAGTCGGTCCAGAAAGAGGGCAGCGATGGCGGGGGAGATCGGGAACAGTTGCCCTCCAGAGTTTCTGCCGCCTTCGCCTGCCTCCCTTTCCTTTCCTTTCCTTTCCTTCTTTCCTTTCCTTTCCTTTCCTTTCCTTTCCTTCTTTCCTTCCTTCCTCCCTTTCCTTCCCTTTTTCCTTCCTACTTCCCTTCCCTTCTCTTCCTTCCCTCTTTTTCCTTCCTACTTCCGTTCCCTTCTCTTCCTTCCCTCTTTTTCCTTCCTCCGTTCCTTCCCCTTCCTTTTCCTTCCTACTTTCCTTCCTTCCCTTTCCTTCCCCCTTTTCCTTCCTCCTTCCCTTCCCTTCCTTTTCCTTCCTCCCTCTCCTTTTCACCTTCCCTCTCTTTCCTTCCTACTTTCTTTCCTCCCTCCCTCCCTCCCTCCCTCCCTCCCTTCCTCCTTCCATTTCCTTCCCTCTCATTCCTTCCTTTTCTTTCTCTTTCCTTTCCTTTCTTTTCCTTCCTTTCTTCCCTCCCTCCCTCTATTTTTCTCTCCCAGACAACCCCGTTAAATCCTCCCCTTGGCCATTGTGTGTACATGTGTGTCTCATCTTCTAAAAATCATAACTCCCCACCCCACCCCAAACACCCAATACCATCCCCTTCTCCATCCCACTGATGATCCCAGGTGCCCAGCCTCCTGCACCCCCCCGCAAACTCTCCGCATGCCCATCTCACGATGTGGCCTTCGGCCTCGCCTCCTCTGCCCACCTAACACACTGTTCTCGTTCGTCCCTGCGATGCCATCTTCCCCTGCCCCCGGATGGATATCAATTTAGGCAGGCATGACACACCACCAGGTGAGGAGGGGGCTTTCTAGCTGTGCCTGCTGGGTACAGGAGTCCCCCCCTCCACCCGGCCTCTGTGCCAAGGAAGGCAATTCGGAGGGTGCCAGCGCTTCCCACGGGGGAGGGGGTGTATTTCCAGGAAGCCCCTTGAATGTGCCAGTGTGGGGGGAGGGGGAGAAGACCCTCCCCCATGTGCATCTGTCCCACCCACCCCCTCCATTGACCACTTCTGCAGTTTTCTTTCCTTTCCAGGCTCTGTTTGGTCATCCAGTTGAGCCAGCCTTGGCGAGGAACCAAAATGGCTTGTGTGTTTGTTTGTTTGTTTTTGCAACCAAATACAAACCATGTTTGGGGGAACCGGTTTCAAAACCTCCCAGTTTCCCAAACTTGGACGTTTTCGGCCACGCACGCACACACCCACTCACACACACCCAGTAGCTCAATGTGGGATAGATTTCCCACCCACCTCCAGCCCCTCTTTTCAAACATGCCCCTCTTCCTCGCAGACAGAAGCACATTTTAAATTGCCATAGGCAGAGCCCAGAGGAGGCAATGTAGTCCCGCGGTGTGTGCGATACACACACACACACACACACACACACACACACACATAGAGAGAGAGAGAAAATAAGGAAAGAAAAAGGAAGGAAGGAAGGAAGGAAGGAAGGAAAAAAGAAAGAGAGAAAGAAAGAAAGAAAGAAAGAAAGAAAGAAAGAAAGAAAGAAAGAAAGAAAGAAAGAAAGAAAGATGGTAGGTAGGAAGGAAGACAGAAAGAAAGAAAAAGATGGTAGGAAGGAAGGAAGACAGAAAAAGAAAGGAGGGAAGGGAGGGAAGAAGGAAAGAAAAAGGAAAGAAAGATGGTAGGTAGGAAGGAAGACAGAAAGAAAGAAAGAAAGAAAGAAAGAAAGAAAGAAAGAAAGAAAGAAAGAAAGAAAGAAAGAAAGAAAGAAAGAAAGAAAGAAAGAGATGGTAGGTAGGAAGGAAGACAGAAAGAAAGAAAAAGATGGTAGGAAGGAAGGAAGAAAAGAAAGAAAGAAAGAAAGAAAGAAAGAGATGGTAGGTAGGAAGGAAGACAGAAAGAAAGAAAAAGATGGTAGGAAGGAAGGAAGACAGACAGAAAAAGAAAGGAGGGAAGGGAGGGAAGAAGGAAAGAAAAAGGAAAGAAAGATGGTAGGAAGGAAGACAGAAAGAAAGAAAGAAAAAAGATGGTAGGAAGGAAGGAAGACAGACAGAAAAAGAAAGGAGGGAGGGAAGGGAAGGGAGGGATGTAGCAAAGAAAAAGGAAAGAAAGAAAGAAAAAGAAAGAAAGAAAGATGGTAGGTAGGAATGTAGACAGAAAGAAAGAAAAAGATGGTAGGAAGGAAGGAAGACAGTCAAAAAGAAAAGAGGGAAGGGAAGGGAGGGAAGAAGGAAAGAAAAAGGAAAGAAAGAGGGAGGGAGGGAGGAAGGAAGGAACGAAGACAGAAAGAAAGAAGAAAGAAAGACAGAAGAAAGGAAAGAAAGAAAGAGATGGAAGGAAGGAAGGAAGAAAGATGATAGGAAGGAAGGAAGACAGAAAGAAAGAAAAAGAAAGAAAGAAGGGGAAGGGAGGAAAGAAAGAAAGAAAGAAAGAGAAAAAGAAAGGAAGAAAGAAAGAGAAAAAGAAAAGAAAGAAAGAAAGAAAGAAAGAAAGAAAGAAAGAAAGAAAGAAAGAAAGAAAGAAAGAAAGAATTATGACCACAATTGAGCATAACATTTTGGTTGCTAAGCAAGAGCGTTGTTAAGTGAGTTTCACCACATTTTACAAGTTGGCCATGCCCACCCGGTCACCTGACCACTAAGCCACGCCCACCTGAGGGGGTGGGGTGGGGGGCAGTGAGGATGAGTTTGTAGCACCAAGGGGGCGGTGGACTGAAAAAGTTTGGGAACCACTGATATAGATTGTAACCAGTTACAAAATCCAGAGTGATTGCTACTTTGTTAAATAACAACACCCTAATATAGGTAATTCTTGGCTTATGGCTATAATTGTGCCTGGATTGATGGTCATAAGTCATGCTGGTCAGCATGTGACCAATTCGATTTTACAATTTTTTTTGCGGTGATTGTTAACCAAATCACCATGGTCCTTAAGTGAAAACCACTGTCCACAAGGGGAGGTTGTGATTATGTGAAATTGGAAATGAACACTGCTTTCAGGCAAAAAATATTGTAAATTGTGGTTATGTGACTGAGGGGCACTTCAAACAATGTAAATACAGGCCAGTTGCCAAGTGCCCCCAAAATACGATCATGTTATTGTGGGGGGCATCCATTGTAACTTCAAATTTGGGTCATAAATGCCTTTTGGAGGGTCTGTCTTAACTTTGAACGGTAGCTAAGTGACCATTTGTAAGTCAAGTACTACCTGTACATTCTTATTAATCATATCCCATAATCATAATTAATACAAAAAGCATCACAATTTTTAGTTAATACTCTGGACACAAACACGTCTGACCACGACCAAATCGGATTACGACCAAAATTTTCACAATTTCCCCCCCCCCCCTGTGGCCGATTTCCCCTTCCACGCCATTTTTTTTGTAAGCGCCAAATTTCCAAAGTTAGGTTCAGGTCACAACCAAATCGGTTTGCGACCGAAGTTATGGAACGAATTATGGTCGTGACCAGAGGTTCTACTGCAGTGATGGCGAACCTTTTTTGGTTCGCGTGCCAAAAGGGGGGGGAATGCGGGGGATCACGTGTGCGTGCCCACACTCATAATTCCATGCACCCCCGCACATGCACGCATGACCCCCCTGCTCCCAGCATGCAATGGCACGCCCATTTTTCGCTCTCCCCAGGCTCCAGAGCCTTTCTAGGAGCCTGGGGAGGGCGAAAACGGCCTTCCCCACCCCCTCTGGAGGCTGGAAACTGCCTGTTTCCCAACTCCCAGTGGGCCCAGGAGGCCCGAAAATCAGCCGGCTGGTGCACACATGCATGCCGGACCTGAGCTCGCGTGCCCACCGATATGGCTCCGCGTGCCACTTGTGGCACCCGTGCCATAGGTTTGCCATCACGGTTCTACTGTATGTAGAAAACAAATTATTTCATACTGGTTTGGTTGGTTTTTCTTTCCATGCCGATAACTCTTTAGATAAGAGTTCTTCAGGCTTCATTCTTACAAGCCTTGACAAAGGAATATCTTCTCGAAGAACACGGTGGAAAAGACCCTAGAGAGAAGATTGGTTTTATTACACAGTAATAAGAGAACATAAACTTATAGATCAGTGTTTCTCAACCTTGGCAGTTTGAAGATGTGTGGACTTCAACTCCCAGAATTCCCCAGCCAGCGTTGCTGGCTGGGGAATTCTGGGAGTTGAAGTCCACACATCTTCAAATTGCCAAGGTTGAGAAACACTGTTATAGATAAATAAGTATTATCCAATTTAAGTCATCTAACTTAGATCTAAAGAACACTCATTTTTTAATGTGGTTGCTAAAAAAAATAGCACTGAGCAATTGGATGATGTTGTATATGGTGAATTTCAACCATTACCTTTGTGCTTTTATGAAAAATCTTACATTTATCTTTATGTGCATTAAAAAGAAATGTTAAATCTTGGATTTCAACATATAATACAAGTAACTCAATTAGGTTTAATTAGCAGGTTTGATTAGCAGTCCATTATCCCTAAAGTCATTAATCACATGTGGATAAAATTATCCACATTGAGGCTGAATACTTCATCCTGAAGCTGAAAAAATACTTTAGTATTAGCAGTCTATTAATAAATATTTTTGTTTGCAATGAAGCTACAATACCAACCCAGTTTATCACATGATCAATGAGTGAAATGAGGGGAATCAATTTTTATTCACACTGTATATAAATTTATTCATCTACCAAATGTTTCTTAGTCATTTTGTTCAAAACTTAACAATCTGACGTAGGGATGTATTGTATATTCCAGAGCAATATACAATAATTTATATTAATGACTAAATTAGAGTTGAAAATAAAAGCAGTCAAAAGAATTTCTCCTTCTTTTCAATACAAACTAACCTGATTTTTGGGGTCCTTAAGGTTGAACATAATACTGCGATATTTACTCTTGTATCGATTATCTGTGGCCTGGAATAAATTGAACAGCTCCTTTTCAATATTCAGTGCAATCTTCCCCACTTCGTTTTCTGTCATGACCAAGTCATCACTGTCATTTACTCTGGGGGGGAAGGGAAAAAGACAATACTATTAGTTTACTCTAAAGGCAGCAAGGGACTGTGCAATCTTCCATAATTAGTCTCATTAACGGAACTCCAATAGAAGAGATTATCTGTAGTTCAGGGTTCAACAGCGGAAGTCTTGGTGCTCTCTGAACTTGGTTGTTTACTTGCAAATGTTTCAATACCGAACTAGGTAACATCATCAGTGTTAAGTGTGGAGTTTGCTGCCTGTTTACTGTATAGAAGCTCGCCCTGCCAGTTTTAGCAGAATGTGGTTTCCTCTTTAGGGTTTTCATGATTAGATTACAGTATTGATTAGTTTGGTTGTTTGCCTGCTTAGCAAACTGTGGGCTGCTGGAAAGGATGGGCTGTAATCTATTTCCTTCCTCGGTTTTTTATTGTCTTTGAATGGCGTATAAATGTGGTTTTATCTCTTATGTGTTTATCGGTGGCTGATTTGTCTGAATCAGAAAATGAGCCGAGGTGGCGCAGCGGTTAGAGGCAGTACTGCAGGCCACTTTAGCTGACTGTGATCTGCAGGTCAGCGGTTCAAATCTCACTGGCTCAAGGTTGACTCAGCCTTCCATCCTTCCGAGGTAGGTAAAATGAGGACCCAGATTGTTGGGGGCAATATAAATAATACATTGCTTACTGGTGTAAACCGCTTAGAGAGTGCTTGCACTGTGAGGCGGTATATAAATCTCACAAATAAATAAAAAATCTCACAAATAAATGCTAAGATTCCATTTATGGATTTGGCTTGCTAAAGAAACATCTGCAGGCAAGCAAGCAAGCAAGCCTCAGAGAGCACCAAGAACTCCAGAGAACACAGAATTGGAGAAAGAATGGTCCTTTTCGGATTGGGATTTCCATCCTTTATCACTGGCATATTTCAAAATCATTTAAAACAGTATTTCTCAGTTGGCAGCTTGAAGATATGTGGACTTTCAACTCCCAGAATTCTTATTCTTATAAATTCTTATAAATTTATAAATCTTTGTGAATTTATACTTGATGAAAGTGCTGCTAATGACTTAGGACAATTAAGAGCAGCTAAGTATTAACAAAACCGACTTTCCTTTCTGTAGAATGTTCTGAAATGAAAACCCTTAACATGAACCTTTAAAGTATTTCCTTCTCAACAGGAGTATATACGGCGTTCCTACCTTTTCCACAAAATTTCTTTAAGGGACCTCCGTATGTTTTGTCGAATCTGGGAATTAGGCTGCGACTGGCTGGCGCTTGCAGTTGGCTTGACTTGTGGAGGCAAGGGGGTGGTTGAAGAAGAAGAAGCGGAAGACATCACAGGTTTCTTAAGCCCTGGCACTGTGCTAGAGGGGGGGACTAGTTTTTTAGGCATGGAATGGGCTCCATAGGAGGACAAAGGTGGCCTTGAGGACGGAAGGCCACCTGAAGCAGAACCTGTGGCAAGCGAAGACTTCTTAGGTATGACCCCTTTAAAATCTGCTGCTGAATATTTCACTGGGGTCTTCATAAGTGAAGTACTGGCAAATGGCGAGGGCTTCTTCAGGGGCACACTTCTTGTTTGAGAAGACATGTGTTTCTCAACCACCGAGGTAGGTCCAACAGTTTTCTTCAACGTCATAGAAGGCTCTCCTGGTTTATCCTCAACCTTCCGCTCTTCTTTATGTGCTGTTAACACCAAAAAATTGCTAGCTCAATTATAGCAATGAGTAATTTATTAAACTGTTATGCTGCCTGACACTCAAAACTACTATGCATTAAGTAGCAGAAGGGCTTAATAACGACAGAAATGATTCCATAAACCGGAGGGAGACTTCATTAAATCAATGATTAAAAGAGTTTGTCTTTTGCTGGCTCTACAGGTAGTCCTCGAATTACAGCTACAACTGAGCCCAAAGACAGTTGTTAAATGAATTTCGCCCCATTTTACAACCATTTTGCCACAGTTGTTAAGCGAATCACTGCAGTTGTTAAGCGAATCTAACTTCCCCCTTTGACTTTGCTTGTCGGGAGCCAGCTGGGAAAATCACAAACGGTGATCACATGATCCCAAGACAGTTCAACTGTCATAAATACATGCCTGTTGCCAAGCCCCCAAATTTTAATCATGTGACCATGGGAATGCTACAATGGTCGTAAGTGTGAAAAACAGTCATGTCACTTTTTTCTGTGCTGTTGTACCGTCACTAAAGTCACGACTGTCAGTCGAGAACTACCTGTACTGGACAAAAGAAATGTCCTACATCAGGGCTGTCAAACTCGCGGCCTACGGTCCGAATGTGTCACACGCTGGCCACGCCCATACCTGGTTTAGCGAAGGGGGGGGGAAAGGCCCCGCAGTGACGATGTGAGTTTGACATCCCTGTCCTACATGAAAGGAATGATAAATGGAGCTATTGGGCACAGAACACCAATTATACTATTACAATATGTTGGTTTTATTTTTTACAGCTGTTTTTAACTTGCAAACAGATCGGAAAGCAAACTGTGACAATATCTGGCCATTTAGCTCACACACATTTCAGGGAAGAGAACTTAGAACTATTAGGTTGTAAAGGGATCTTCAATACGTAGAGGTTGAATTCATGGTACAAAGGATTATGACCCACATGTATCAGTCAGAAAGGGAATAATTTTATAGTAAGACCACATTAAAACAGACAAAATAAAATCACAAATATTTTCCCATTTCAACATAAAAAGAGGCTCCATCTTCAAAGATTGCACACATAGTTCGATATTAAAACTTCAAATTCAAAGGAAGTTGTTAAACAAATAACCTTATATTCCCCTAGGCCTAATTCTTACCATTCTTTCCTTTCCATACTTAAAAAAGTTTAATTTCATTTTATACGGCCATCATAGTCCAGACACGCAGGCCAATTTCACAGGGAACAAAACATAAACCAAAACATAGATAGTAGAGATGGAAGAAATATTTGGGTTAAATAGGAAAGATGTGGACAGAGACAAAGACCCAAGGGAGGAGTTTGGGAGGCAAGTCAAAAAGCGAATAAGAATTGAAATACTAAAGCAGACAAGAGATGATGGTTAGAAAGGGAATGCTGTTTAATATAAAATTGGCTTTATTGAGAGCTAGAATAGAGGTGGAAACAAGATCAAGGGGGAATATTATTATACATATTTTTATATAATATATTAAAAATAATAGCTAGATGTAAAGATTAGATGTTGAAAGATGGTATCACTATGTACGTTTAAATAATATTGTGGCTGTTATTAGATGGCGCACAAAAACACTGAATAACTAAACAATGAAGGAACACACTCTAATACAAATATGTATGACAATACCACAATTACATAAGTATGATTAATGTAACAAATATTATTATTACTATTATTATTATTTGTATTTAAATGAATGATACCCAGATCCCTCACTGTTCATATATTAATGCATATCCAAAAATAATAATTTTTAAAAAACATAGACCATCTTAATTGTTTAAGCAATTGAAATGCTTAAACAATCATCTTGAAATAATTAAAAGATTAATTTTACTGTCATAATAGAAAACTTGCAGAGACATGGCAAATTATGGGTAAACCTGATCAACTGCTCAGAATCAGCTGAAGAAAGGAAAAGACAAGATGCCATTATGGAGACTACTATGTTGATTATTTGTATGTGATCCCTGAAGAAACCCACTGCATGAAAAAGCAGCTGTATTCCCAGCTCACTGGAACATTTACAATCATGGATAGCACACAATACACATTATAGAATTACTAGAAATGCAAAAATCTGATGGACTAGTTGCTGTTGTATTCACAGCCAATATCTGTATCTTTAACAAGAGATGGAATACATACATACCGTAAATTACTTTACTCTTACAAAAGCTGACCAAGATCCAAGGCACAACAAACCATGCATCATTTGTCGAGGTGTGACAACAAGGGCAATACGAGATAAGATCATGATGCTATTAATTTGCACAACTAGGCATTCAAAATCTGTTTCAATCCAAAGATATTCATATCAGGGAAATTCATTTTGTTTTATATTTTCCATAAATTATGTTTGCTTTATAAGAAGGCATGACTGAGCCTGAACTGCTTTCCTACTTTCGTTGGCAAAGGATTCCTGACCAAGCTAATGTGAAATTAGTTTTGGTTATCCGTGTTAAGTCTTCTTGAAAACTTTTTAAAGTCTTAACTCTTTAAGTTCAATTGACCAACAGAAAATTTGTAAAATAGCAGTCGAGTATGTCAAGACGTCTACTAAAACCCCTCAATGGATAAACTGCATGTTAATGTTCTTATCTGATACAAGAGTGTAACTTTAGATTATCTTTTGCAATGAATCCATTATAGTCACCTGATCTCGTTTACTTCAAAGTATTTGTTGTCAGTGACTTGAGGGGAAAAAAGACTTAGGTTCATACAGGTATTTTTAAAAATAATAATAATAATCCTAGCTTGGTTTTCTGAGCAGTTGTTATCCATGCCAGAATTCAAACAAAGAGCCGACTGAAAATCTGAAGTTTTCTCCAGATTTGAAAATATTGTGCTTTGTAGGATCAAGCAATTCTATCCTAATAAATGAACTTATTGATACTGATTCATATTTCACTCTTTCTATGTGACTGAATGTGGTTAACAAGAAAAAATAATATGTAACATTAGAAAAGCTATTAAGACCATAAATCTGAAAAGGTCTGGCTGAGGAAGAGGATGCTGACTGAAAACAAAGAATGGGACCAAATTCACTCAGTGTGTAGGGAGCAACAAGGCTCAAGCATTTCTGCGTTCACAAACCTGGTTTATAACTTTTAGAACCTGATTAAAATGGGCTTTCACAGATTGATCTCCACTTGGAAAATAATTATGAAGGGACAGATCGTTTATCACTTGTAATTCTTGGCTATACCAGCTTTCAAGTAGAGATATATACAGTACTTATTGAACATGCAATCATTTTCATAACATGCCAGCACATAAATGCTTGTAATAATGGTTTGAGTTTACTAAACAAAAGGATACCCAGTCCTTTCTCCATTCACACCGCCAAACCTAAAACATCGGAACTTCAGTTCAAAGCCGTTCATATAAATAAAATCATCCTCTTTACAAAAACACTATTTTGCCAAACATAAATGTCCAGGGAGTTATTTTCATCTAGAGGATACTACACAAGACCCTGACTCAGAAGAAAAATATCATCAGCTCTCAGATCTCTTTGGAATAGAAATTATGTAAGCGTATTGAAATTGCTGCATTTACACACATTGTACTGCTACGCTACACGAATCTTACTGCTCCAGCCAAACGCCACCAAAATGAATGAAAGTTTGATTGTTACCTCTCCAGGAAACCATTGTTAGTAGAAATCAAAGATGGTACAGCTAAGGTCAAATATATTGATTAGTTGAAATAATCATTCCCAACTAACATTAGTATTTCGGATACTCATTTAACTCCAGGAAAAATGCTAGAATTGATATAGCACGCTATGCCTTGGCTGTTGTGCTCTACTAGACATAAAAGTGAAAGTTCTCATTAATGAATGTTCAGCCGTCAAATCATCTGTGCGTGCAACTTACAAATCACAATAAGCCACTGGGCAACTGTTTTTAATAGAATGAGATACAAGTGCCATGTCATGAATAAACCGGTTCATAACATACCCAAATCATGCTGTTGGCTTACTATTAATAAATATGGGTAGTCATGATGAGCAACAGGACACTGAAGTTGCTTGTAGTTAGTTGTTTGTTCTCCCCAAAATTATGTCAAACACTTGTTTCCCGACTGCCAGATTCATCCTGGTTTATTTAGACACAGTATAGCCAGCTGCCAGAGTTATTGCTGCTCTTGTCTCTTCCTTTCCCTAACACAGGGAATTCCTGAGCCATGCATGCATGGCTCAGGAATTCTGGGAGTTGAAGTCCACAGGTCCTCAAAGAGCCATAGTTTGCCCACCCCTGCCCTAACACAATGCACAAGCTTTCATGTTTAGGTTTGGAATTGGGTGAGCTACAGATGCACCAGCCATATATGCCCAACTGTTTCTGATATTTTGTGAGGCATAAACAAAAACCTGCAATGCAAATTAAGATGTTCATTCCTTTGTGCCAATTCTCCTGGCAATTATAAAATGCAAATAAGCTACAAAGTCAAGAATCTGCATTGTATCATGTCAGTTTCCATGGCTTAAGAATCAAGATAGGTTGGAGCAGATGGTTCCCCACCTCCCAATTTTAATTGCAGGTATGTAAAATCAAGCGTCAAACTTCTGGATTGTCTTCATGTAGGCAAAGGCTCGCCTATGCAAGCCAACTTCACCCAGTTGCGCCATCAATTGAAATTTCATTCCGAAAGTTTGCTGCCCGTTGCTAGGCATGCCTAACTGCTAGCTTCTCCAGGTCCCTGACACTTCAAAGTTATCTCCAGTATAGATAGGTCTGTCCAGTGTTTAATGGAAGCAATGATTTGGGCATGATGCATGGTACTGATCGAGTCTTCTCTCCCTTGAATGCATCTCAGCCACTTCACAGCACTGTGGATGTGGCCGAGATGTGATGGCATCATTGCATTTTGCTACAGAACAGCATCAGCCCTGCTCGGTCAGCCAAGGGCATCACCTTGCAATTCTACTGAAGCTCCCCAAGATCAGCTTGGTGAGAGATCCAGTGAGCACATTCTGGTGACTGCCTCCCGTCAGGAAATCTGTCAGGACAGTAGTTCAAGAAAACCCGGGCACTATAAATCCAATTCTGATTATCAAAATTCACTGGCAAATTACAGTATGCCTTGGAGTGGTTTCATGTTAGCATTTTTACACTCCCTTTTTTGTTTTGAAGTAAAATACAGGGCCAAAGTGATTAATTACAGTAGCTCACAGTACTACCACTGGCACTTTACACACATGGAATAACTTTAAAAGTTTAAATTCACAAAGCATTTTTAGTTGATATGTAGGCAGCTAGCAGCAAATTTAGTTCTTTGCCCTTTGTTTCTGATGATCAGAGGTGCATGATGATCAGAGGTGCAGAACACCAAGCCCCGGAAAAGTTTTCCAAAGTGGCTATGCCACCAAACAAACACAGCTCTTCATTTTCTGAGAAACTCTGCCCAAATAGTGTCATACTGGGGACATTTCTAGAACCCCAGCTATGTTTAGCGGCTATCCTTTACTTGGATGTTTAGATAATTAAAAAACCTGACATTGCATTGACAATACATACTTGACTAAGCCACTAAAACTGTGGAGTGGATTTTTTTTTTAATTTCTCAATGAAAATCCAGTTGTTACAAATTAGTTGAGGCTACTTATAAAACAATAATAGGGACATCATACAAGAGATACAGTGCAAGTCATTTTACATCTTTGCCTTACTCTAAATATGCTGAACAAAAAGTGACTCGTATTTTGGCTTCTTTAAAATCTGCTTTTAAAACAGGCAGGAGTGGCACCCAGAACTTGCAATGAATGGTTCCTTCTTAGCAGTTGCCAGAATTGTCCTTGGGAATTATTCTTGCTATTACTTTCGCCCTGCTAACCCTGGCAGTCAACATCATCAAAGTTGCCTTCATTCATTCAGCAGAAAGTTTCCATTGTTTTGTTGCTGCCCCTGTAAAGATGAACCCGGATTCCAATCAGCATATAGAAGAAATTCCGAGACGATCTCTGTGGAGTGTTATGTGCAAGAAAGTTGGAAGGCGGTTTCATTTGAAATTCCTCAAAACACACATACTTCCATCGCCTGCATTAAAGTTTGAGGCTGAAATCGCCCAATACAGAAGTACTGGAAGTAGGCAGGTGTGAACCTGCAGAGTCCCTTGAGTGGCAAATGCTGATTGGGCAAGAATGGTTGAAGAATGACAAGGACCTTTGAAGTAAATAAAAGCATGCGATGTTGGGAGGGAAGATCCCAATCTTGCTGGCAGAGGGGTCTCACCAGGAGGAATGAAATTCGGTGAGGACTGCCCCCTCCTGTGGGCTCATCTTGATGGTTCTGCTGCTGCTCATCATTCTACACCACCCAAAGGAGAGGCCAGCTCTCAGAAACAATGGTGCTAGGGCAAGGATTACCCTTCCTCCCCCTCAGGAACTCAGATCGGGTCAACATCTTGAAAACAACAGCAGGCCAGGAGGGGGAAAAAAAAGAACCAGGCTGCATCTTCAAGCGGTATTCATATGCAACCCCCCCACCCCCTTCCAAAAAAACAAAACCTCCCATCAGGGAGCAGATTAGGTCTCAAATTGCATCCAAGCCTTTTTTTGTGTGTGCTTCCATTTCAGGAAATGGGGATCAGCCCTTGAAAGACCAGCTGAATGGCAGGGTTGTAGCCCAGAGGTGAGCGCAAGCAGCAGCTGCAGTCTTCAGCCTTGACCCAGCAATTGGGAGGAGGAAGCGGAGGCTCGAAGGTGGAGGGAGGGATGTATAGATACAGTTCATGAAGGTCCAATGGTGATTGTGCCTCCAAAGGCTCAAGAAGATGCCCGGTGGACAGCTGACCAGGAATAGCACAAGGGAAACCTCAGCTACCATAAACGAACATGATTGTTTCCATTCAGACTAGACAACGCCAATCTATCTAAGCCACAGAAAAGTGGGGCAAGAAAAGTTAAAACTATTTGGCAGTCTGGCGTTTTGATCAAATAAAAAATTATGAAAGTGGTGACATTTACGACATTTAGTTGCTGGGAATAAGACAGAAAGGCCACCCCCCCTCCTTTAGAGTAAACGGCACAGTGGGTGGTCAACTTCCAAACAGATGGCTTAAAAAAAAACAAATGCATTTCCCTTTAAGAAACATCAGCTTGGGAACTTGTATTGAATCTTTCAGGGATTCAAGAGACAGAGGGATATCCTCCATTTGCCTGCCGAGAGGAATTCCATTTTGGAAGGAACTCTGGAAGAAAAATCCCATTCTTCACATTTTAAAGATGTTTGAAAGCCACAGGGCAAATCTTTTCAAGGGATGACTGTTAGCTCTTCCAAAGTCTTGTGAAAAGGAGAAAGTCACAACTGCATTGACTGAAAGAGATGCGGTTGCATTGACTCTCACTGAAGCTCAGGGCTTCAGAAGTCCAGACAAGGATGGCAGGGACTGGCTTTTTAGGCAAACGTGCTACAAATCCAAAGAATGAAAGAACGTCACTCTAATATATAGTAAGCCGGTATTGAATTAACACTGGGGGGAGGGGGAGATTGGCCAACAGCCAGAGTTTTCTCCAAACATCTGCCAAATGTCTTTGTCCAGCAACGACAGAAAATGTGTTGTTCATTTATGGCACCTGATGCAGAATGTCTTGTCAGTTCCATTTCAGGATGAATGAAAATTAACTCTCAGTAGATTTTTAAAAGAGAAAAGAAACCTTTCCATCACTAACTTTTAGTGCAGGGAATTCCTTGAGCTGAAAGGCATAACTGCATCTCTGCAGATGGAACATGGAAAGACATTGGCTGTGAAGGGCAATTTTGAATGTGACAGCAGGGGGATGGGAACTAAAATTATTTGACTGTTAAGGATCGTAACACTACCATTAAGATGAATCTAGTTTTGCTCTTGGCCGTCAAACCACCCTCAAACCCAGCGTGTTTGAATAAGTCCCAGCCTAAGGCAAAAGAGGCCCTCCCTGACTCTGGATTGAGGGGGAGGGCTGGTTTAATCTGGATTGCAGCCGATGAGAATAGGACTGTTTTTCTGACATTCCTCGCAGGAAGCAGGCCACAGCTGACCCAAGACCAGGGTTTGCACATTCAGGAAAGGAACAATGCAGCAAAGGAATGAACTGGAAACTCGCAGCTGTGTTCCTCTCGCTGCTTGTCAATGACAGGGACAATTAGGAATCAATGAACTGCGACAGCCTTGCCTCCTCCTGCACTCTCATGCCCTTTCTCCGGGAGTTTGGAAGTTTTGTTATTACTGCTGAGGATTAATCAGTTTGCCGTGTTACCCGCCTTCTGACTATGGTTACAGCTCTGAAGGCCCAGGTAAGACTCCCCAAAGCTCACCCTTTCCTTTTCCTGCTCTTTCGGGGAAAAGACAAAGCAAACTAAAACTGCCACCCTAACTTTTAAAAAAGTGAGTGGTGTATTTTGAACCATTAGCTGTAGGGAACACAATCACAGCTCTGCACTTATGCAATAGGAAAATTGTGGTGAATTGAAGCAGGAGCTGCACAAAAAATGAAAACCGGGTAGTCAGAGGGTTGGGAGAGAAAGGAAATGGGATTCCACAATAACCCCCAAGTCACACCAAGCCACTATTACTACTTCGTCCTTTCAAATGTAAATTGACATCATAAAATTTAAAATATACAGGCCAAAGGGGCCTAAATTGTTTGTTGGCTAACATCCTGAAAGGGAAACCTGCCCTTTGATTGAAAATGTAATGGGTTTCAATTTTTACAAAAATGGGCGCTTTCAAAATCTGAGGGGAAGGCTCCAATTTTTCCCAGAGGTGATGGTAGTGCCACAACCTGATTTTACATTACTAGACAATACCACCCAGAATCTTAAGTATTTGGGCTCCCCATGTGCCCTCCCTGTCAAAATTTAGTTCTTGGAGTCTTTGCTCTTGGGAGCTTTTCTCTGAGAAAGGAAAGCTGCAGCTTTGCTTCTGGCATTTACTGTTGGTAAATCCCACACACAGTAAGGATAAAGGGGGGGAGGTCTGGTCAACATGAAGGCTTTAGGTTTCTGAAGTTCAAAATGCAAAAGAGGTGGTTTATCCTTGGGTGGGACACAGGTGACCATGGTCAGTTCCGAGGCAAGCCCTTTTCCACCGAGAAGTTGCAGATCTGTACGGACTGGCTAGTAAAATGGAGTCGACAGAGCTTGCTCACAGTCCAAACTCCTCTCTAAATAAATTTCCCTGTAACATGATCACCTTAGCAGATCTGTTGAGCAGCAGACTTAGGAGTGCTATGGCCAAATATCCTTATGCTTAGAGCTAAATTCAATTATTTCTATTTTGATAACTGTATAAAAAAATACAGTACTTTTAAACATGCCTTTTCTTTGGAGGAGATCAATTATCAGGTCCATGGCATTACTTGGGCTTCGCTTACAGTCAAACAGCCCTCTTAAATCCCATTAGATCAACTACACTGCTTATTTAAGCTGGGAGGTGGGGTGGAGTTGCCATTTCAGCTGCCAGTCCATTCTTTTGCAAGCATGCAATTGCATCTCTCTGAACAGCCTGACAAAACCCACGCTATGAAGTTTTTCCAACTTCAGAAATTATCCACCCCTTTCGTGGGGATGTGTGGGACATGTTATCACTCTGGGGCTCAATTAAGCTTTGGCAGATGGGAGATTTATTCATCCTGTCGCACTTTACAGAGAAATAGGTTTCCTTAGCCAGAACAATTAGCACAAGAATTGTCATGTCCTAACTGACACACGGGGAAAGTGCCCCCAAAGCTGATAATGATTTAGGAGAGGGGGGGGGGGAAGAGAGAGAGAGAGAGAGAGAGAGAGAGAGAGAGAGAGAGAGAGAGAGAGAGAGAGAGAGAGAGAGAGAGAGAGAGAGAGAGAGAGAGAGAGAGAGAGAGAGAGAGAGGCATCAAGTTGCCTTCAACGGACACTTCAGTTCTGGAACTTCCGATATTCCTTCATAATTCTCATTTTGTGACATCACCTTGTGCAATATTCCAGCCACAGAAAGAGGGTAGGTGATCACCGTAGAGCTTAAAACCAAGAGGGACAGCAGACAGCCTGCCACCGATTCAAAGCATCTTCTCGATGCCTGGCCCAGAGTGACTTAAGCTAATTGGCTTTAAGTGGCAAAGCAGAGCAAAACAATCCCATTCCTTGATTAATTCCACTGGGAATGGTTGCTACGCTGAACCTGACAGCGTTGAATGGTTGGAAAGTATCTGAAGATCCAGTATTGACCTTTGAAGAGATACCTCTCCCTCTTAACTTCCTTTCCTCCTTAATAAGCAGACCCAATGGGTTGGATTTGCAGATTTTTGTGGGTAGAGCGCGAGGTAGAGAGCGTCAGCTCATTCTTAGGTTTGATTCCTTGCATGAGATCCCTTTTCCTGGAGTGGCAAATCCGATGCCTAGAAGTTTCATCTCATCCCATGGACAGAAAGCCATGGCTTCTTAGTTACATGCTGAAGACATAGGAGGAACATGGTCTCTCATGCGGAGGCAGATCTGTGCACAATCCATGGAGATCGTCCACATGATGGAGATGGATTAAAGCCCAGACCTGGTTTGTGGGTGGGTGGGTGTTACAATGGCTACCTCTGCATAAAATAGCTAATGATTGGTCTGTGACAACCTGTGTCAACACACAACTGAAGGTATTGTAACAAATTATGTCCCATTTTGAGAAAGTATAAAGGCAGCCTTTTGTGTCTAAGCTACGTCCAATCCAAATCGCCCCCCGATTCACTTAAGACAAATTTCTTAAAAACCATTAACATACCTTTAAGGCTGGGTGAATGTTAAAATTAAATATTTTTGATTCTTGTACAAAGGGCAGAATCTGGGTACCACTCCCACAGTGAGTTACCTTAAGATTTTATCCCTCGGTGACATGCTAAAATGCAGATGTACTTCCTTATTGCTACAAATTGCTCCTAATTTGGTTCCTTTTCCCATTACAAACAAATTCGCAATTAAATCAAAACGCCTAACTTAGTCCAAGGTGAAGCCCCATCGGGACAGGAGAGGCTAAGCATTTTGCGGATTCAGATGGAATTGTAATCATCTTTTAAGCTTACATTTGAGAACATGGGTAACTTATTTTGCTCGCAGAACATTCCTAGAATTATATATATATGAAACAATAAAAAAACAAACTTCCAAATCAGTGCAGCAGATACTACTTTTCTGAGAAAGGAAATCAAAATTGCTACTTTTGGAGTGGTTAAGCCGAACACTATTGTCAAAAACCATATTGTCATTACAAACCATACTACTTGGATTCACACATTAGCTAAGCCACAGCAAGGAACTTTCAATTTACTGTAGGGTGTGTGTAGCCTTGTTTCAGATGGAATCATGGAAACAAGAGGGGGGGAGGAAGTGTCTTGCTGACATGACTGCCATTAATCTAAACTATATAGGAACTGTTTGTACACAAGTTGGGCCTATTTGGATTCTGCCGTTTCGTCCTCTTCAGTAAAATATATATATATATATATTAGTAGCAGACCTGGTGACATCTTATTGACCAGCACACAGAACTGCATTGTTACAAGGGCTTTGTACATAATCTGAAAACCAGCAACAGTGCAAAGGTGAAATGAGAGGCAAGGGCCAAGAGTGTGTGGTAGGGTAGACACTGCACTGGGAAAGATCAATGAGATCAGAACATCGAACCTTCCAAAGTATTTCTGAAAGGAAACCGCAAACAAAGGGATTTGGCAATATTGGAAAGAGGACTTGAGATTGTTTCTCATCTATTTTCAGGGTTTTCTGTGTCAGCTTTACAAAGGTTGACTGAGATTTTGCACACCAATTGACTTATTTATTAGGTTGATTTCTGGGAAAAGATGTATGCTATTTATCCATTTGAAGTGATCTGCAATATTCTTGTGGCGAGATGGGTGGCAAATACATTTAATAAATAATAACAATCTGCAATGTTCTAATGATTTCCACAGTAGCTCGTTCACGGGAATCTCATGTGATTTTTTTTAAAATCCCCAGGTATCCATTCTGTAAAGCTGGGAGTATATGGAGAAACATGCAGCAGACTAAAACCTCTAGAGGCCTTATTCCAATTCTGCTACAAGCAAACAGCCCACAGTGCTGAGAATTTTGAATTCCAACCCAACCCTCCTCTCAAAAGTGAGCCAAGCCATCGTTTTTGGATTGTACCATTATCTTTTGGGGAATGAAATACTGGAATGGTGGCTAAGCTAATGGACTACAGACGCAGAGCCCCCTTCAAGTGCCGATATTCTGAGCAGAATGCTCTTTTGCCATGCTGCTATGATTTGAAGTTGAAATTTTCCTCTTTTGTTCTGGCCTTTAAGAGCATGAATGTGTTTAATTAAAAGTGGTTAACAGTTGACTTCCCACAATTTTTTTTATTTATGTACTGACAAGTTATTGAATTATAAAACTGTACCGTTCTATTTTAACACAGGTTTTTTTTTAATGATCTGTACATACATGGAATGAAATAGATTCCTAGAGGAGTGAATAAACCTTGGGGACCAGGACACTTTAAAACCCACCCAAAATGAGAAATGAGCAGCTCGAACTTTGGCCGAAGGGGTATTTTACTCACAAGAGGAAGCTTGTTCCATGCACTTCTATTTACCTGAAAAACAATCTTAAGACAAGCAAACAGTGCAGACACTCTACAAATTTACTTACCACAAACAGCTTTTCATACTGCGCCTGCATGGGCACTGTATTAGAAGATGCACATCATACTGCAGAGCCCAATTCCTATATCAGCATGTTTGGAAAGGACTTAAATATCTCTTGCAAGCCTAACATTGAGTTTCTGCAGATGTCACCCACACCTGCAGATGTCAGAGGTTAGAGGAAGATACTGCTACAGTAGTGTCTTTTAAGGTAGCATTTGAATGTATCCTCACCCCAGCCCTGGTCCAACTTGAAAGCAACACCCGTTTGAAAGCCAAGTTATCAGGCACAATATTTGAAGAGATTAGCAGATTCATGCCCAGATCTCTTTATAAAAAGCACAATGAGAGAGAGATGTATGTAGGAGCATTTGCCTAGTTCCACACCACTCATGTTCATTCTTGATTCAGGTCAGCTTCGGTTGTTTTTGTCTCTAGTTTGAACAAATGGAACCATTCGGTTGAGTTGGGTGGCTACAAACATTAAAAACTTAAATAATGAAATAAATGTTTGCCATTACATACATTCAGGCTTGATTCCATGTATCAATGCATTGCTACTAAAACAAAAGGCATCAACTTCTCTATACTTCACCCACCTTTAAAACAGAGGAAAGGGACTCTGCCTTCTCCCCCAACGGGGAGCTATAGAGAGTTGGATGGACTTGCCTATCAAATTAGATATAAGCTATTGCTTATACAGTATGTCCAAGTTTCCCCAAGCAGAGGTACCTGTTTTCAAGCCAACTGGAAGAATGCAAGAGGTTGCAATGACTTTTACCGAATGTATCATCGGTGTTTTACTAAACGCAGGAAAGGACGCCTGGTTTTCCAATCATTCAAGACCACACCAATTACAAAACACTCAATTGGTGCATCTTGGGCTGAAGGTGGCCTGGGGTAAAAGACTGTATGTCTCCCTGGAATATTCAAAATCTCAGTTGTTGGCCTGTGGGGTAAGAATGATCTACACGCTTTTCTTTCCCGCCCACCCCCAGTGCAGATTTGTGTGTGGTTCTACAGCAGGTACACTCCACCCCCCCAATATCTGGTGCAGCCCACCGCTTAAATCTTCTCAGGTAGGTCTTGAAGATGTTGCTCCATGGAGGGCCTCTTCAGGTCCCATTCGCTGCTTTCAGGCACAAGAGAAGACGCCACAGCAGTCTGGATCTCATTCCTGGTCTCTAATACTGGATATACGATACACCAGCATGGAGAACCCCTTTTACTTGGGGAGAAGGAAGAGGTGAAAGATTTCTAATGACTTATTCAGCCAGCTTAAGAAAATGATAAAAACAGAACATATTATATATAGTAATAACATTCAGCATTTGGCTATGAAAAGGCTGGAAAGGACAACACAAAGAAGCCTCAAATAATCTGAACATTCCTGAAAAATTTAATGGAACAACTCATCCACCAATTCCCTTTGCTTCCAAGTGGCTTCATTTAGACTTTAACCCAGATTTTTTTTTTAATTCCATAAAATACTGTTTTTAGAAATTCAGTATTAATCTTTGCCAGAAACTTTGCATTCTGCCTGTAGTGCCCCAAGTCACAGAACTCTTTAAGAATTAAGCTGTAAAGTCCGATTAAAAACTCTCTCGCAATATTGTCTTACAAATTTTAAGTGACAAATTTGCTGTCTCTGGAAAAGACTAGATTTGCTGACCTTGAACACAGTTGTGTTCAAGATGCCTTACTGTTAGATGTAGTTTTTTCTACATCTGAATATTCAAGGTAAACCTTGAGAACTTTCCTCCCAATTAGTCACTGTAAATTCCAATTATAAAGGTAAATGTATAATAGCATTCTGATGCCACCAATGATTTTCTAGTACAAATTAACAAAGTCAACTCAACTATTTCTATACTATTTTCAGAAACAGAAATTAAATTATTTTTAGGTTTTGATGCACAAAGCAGATTACAGGTAGTCCTCGACTTATGACCACAGTTGAGCCCCAAATTTCTGTTATTGAGTTGTTTGTTAAGTGAGTTTGACCCCATTTTACAACTTTGTTTGCCGCAGTTGTTAAGTGAATCACTGCAGTCGATAAGTTAGTAACCTAGTTGTTAAATGAATCCAGCTTCCCCATTGACTTTGCTTGTCAAAAGGTTGCAGGTGGTTATGATGTGACCCTGGGACACAGCAACAGTTTTAAGTATGAACCAGTTGCCAAGCATCTGAATTTTGATCCCATGATCATGGGGATGCTACAAAAGTTGTAACTGCGCAAAATGGTCATAAGTCCCTTTTTCAGTGCCATTGTAACTTTGAACAGTCACTAAATGAACTGTTTTAAGTCGAGCATTACCTTCATTATGTTTGTACCTAAATGCTACATAACTCAAGAGCAACTGTAAGCATGCCCTAATGTAAGACACATTCAGTTCCTAGAGTATTTTCTGTCAAGGAATAATATCTTATTATCCTAAATATTATCCTTACTGTCCTATCCCATCTCCATTTATAATATGCTAGAGCCTTGGTGGTGCAGTGGATAGAATGCTGTATTACAGGCTGACTCTGCCCGCTGCCAGGAGTTTGATTCTCACCGGCTCAAGGTGGACTCAGCTTTCCATCCTTCCAAGGTCGGTAAAATGAGTAGCCAGATTGTTGGGGGCAATAGGCTGACTCTGTAAACAGCGTAGAGAGGGATGTGAAGCACTGTGAAGTGGTATATAAGTCTAAGTGCTGTTGCTGTCTTATAAACCCTCCATACAGGATAATTTGATATGCTAACCATAAGAGAGCAAAGTACTGTTTACCTCCTCAGATTTTTTGGAAAAGCACACCTGCTCTACTAACTCCCGTGCACAAGACCTTTGTGTGTGTGTATTAAACTTTACATTTTACTGATAAAGAAATAAAAGGAGACTAGTATAGATCTATGTCAAGCTATTTAGCTCTCATCAGCTAGCCATACCCTTCTGGGATTCGAATTTGGGCTGCTTGCCTGTTAGGCAGTTACTAGTCTCCCTTTATTTCTTTACCAGTAAAATGTAAAGTTTAATAGTTTGTCGTGTAAGCGACTGCCTGCATGGCCCTTGGAGTGAGGCTGAAAGGCGAAAGGAAGCAGTATGCTCCCTCCCATATTTGGGTATACCAGGTGATCTGGCAAAAGGAAAAAACATTTATATATGTTTAGTATTTTTTGCTGATAAATGAAAATAAAGGGAGACTATTATAGATCTATTTCGAGCTATTATACGTGTCTGTGTGTGTGTGTAGCATTTTTTGCTGATAAATGAAAATAGGCTTTTGGTGTGTGTGTGTATTGTGTGTGTATATTGTGTGTGTGTATATATTGGTGTGTATATTCATTCTTGTGTATACACACACATATATGCAGTGATGCTAAAAGGATCAGAAATGTTACTGTTTGTTTCTCCAATGAAGACAATACAATAAATTGATCCTTTTGTTTAAAATAATTTTGCATTTATCTCCCCCCATGTAGAGTTTATTTCCCACTCTTAATTGCATATCTGTTTTTACTTTGATTTATCTGGCTGCTCATAACCTCCTTTTTAGTTTTTTTTAAATAAAAAAAACAGCTTTCAAATTATTTAAAAGCATTCACTGCCAATTTTTTCTTTCTTTTACATACCTGCCCATCTGACTTTTTTTTTAACTCTAGGCAGCTACTGATTCCTGATTCTAGTCATACTACTGATTCCCCCCCCCCCCCGGGCTGAGAAGAACAGGTGTGAAATGAGGTTAAATGTTCTGATTCTGGACAGCCAGAATTCAAAGTAACGAGAACAGTAGAATGTACGACATTTCTCTCCCCCCCCCAGTGGGTGGCACAAGTTGCATCCTTGGGATATATTGGCTGGATTTCCAATTAAAGCATATTACCATGTTATGATTTTGTCTATTATTTGGATTCTCAAAACCACCATTTTTGTGACATTTATCCCAAGGCCGTGTCAAAGGCTTAAGAAGCAATGCACCTTCAGAATGGTACAATAAATGAATCAACATCCACTAATGAAGAATAAAGTGCAGCACCTGAAATACTAATACAAAATACACCACAGACACCATTATAGCAGTGACAAGTTGTGACTCATTGGCCTTGCTTTTATAGTGCAGGTGTGCTAGTATTTTGAAATTCCACTCTCTCATCCAATCTACATATTCATTTGGTTTGACATAAATTCCAGAACTGTGGAATAGCTTGGCAGTTGGTTTTATATATAAGGAACTTACATTCAAGGTTCAATTTAAGTAAAGGATTCACTGCCTCGTTTCATTATAAAGGATATTATGAGATGCTCTCTGGCCAAATTAACCTCAAATCATAAATGTTATCTAATTTCATAACTTTCTGAATTAGGAAACCTTTTCAGGCTAAATGTAAGATAGAATTTAGTGTTCCAGGCCTAATAATGTGTTGATACACTATTGTGCTGGAACTATTCTGCCTCCTCTTCCAAGAGCATGATTGACTTTCCTTCATCTATTAGCATTTTTTTTTAATATGGTACTTTTCCTCTCAAAAGCACTGTATGTCCCTTTATGTAAGCAGTAGGTGTTTTCTTGAAACCATTGACCAAAAATCTGGAATCATCAAACGGTGTGTAATTTCTTTAGAATTAAACACTAGGTTGCTGAGATTTAGATCAGCTAGATCAGGGGTCTCCAACCTTGGCAACTTTACGACTTGAGGACTTCAACTCCCAGAATTCCTCAGCCAGCATGCGGTCCACAAGTCGTAGAGTTGCCAAGGTTGGAGACCCCTGAGCTAGATAATACATTTCTAAGACCTAACATATAATTTCTAAGACCTAACATATAATTATGATTAAAGATAAGTCTTATCCGTAAAAAACCAAAAACCACCATCACCCTGAAATCCAGATATTATAGTGGAGATCTTCCCAACAATCTGGGGACAGCTTAGGAACCAAGCAGACGACACACGTTTTAAGTTATTTTAGACATTTGTGAGCAGTAAACAGATACAAAAGCAACTGGAGCCGAGAAATTCTGTTATTCAAGTATGGTGACGCAGCCTGAACACCAAATGCTGCAGAACACACCCTTTTCTACAATATTGATGTCTCTTTCAAAAGCTGAAAAGCATATAAACACAAAGACTGCTGTGTGTGCTTAGGAGATCCAAGATGAAGATCACCTAACTTCTGTATATGGTTAATTCTTACTGTACTCACTCTACATATTAACCATGAATTGCTATCTACAAATATTGCATAACTCTCCTACACCAAGAGAAAGGAGTAATTCTTTCCAGGATAACCTCAATCACCGCAGGGTAATGGAGTTGATTTAACATATGAATTTATAGTTGGTATCTGGAAGGGACATAAAGAACTTCAAGACAGCAAATAACTTACCTTCAGAGTCAAGCCAAAAAGTCTTCTTAAGATGATGGAAGTTCTTCACTAAACATAAACTGAATTGAATGCATTCATTTCTGGGTCCATCAGCAATTGTAAAAACATGATCAAACTACAGATCTCCTTTTAACTTATAAGCTTTTTAGAAAAGACTCCAATGTTGTTATTATCCTACTTACAAGAACACTTATATGAAAAATTAAATTGTTAGTACCTGAACTGCCCAGCGAGTAAACAGTTCTGAGAGTAGCAGGAAGGAAACCCATGTATGCTGAAAAACAAGTGCAACTTTCAGGCTGCTGCTGCTAACAAATTTACTAATATGCATACAGAAGTGACCAATTCCTTTTGGAAATGTTCAACTGGTCATCTGAATTAATGAAAGGACTGAGGAAAAACTATTTGGGGTTGGACTGGAAGACCTCCAAGGTCCCTTCCAGCCATACGATTCTACGACACTCCTATAAAGAGTTTAAAAGAAGGGCTCAAGATTCACAAGCCTTAGAAGCAAAGTATTTCTTCCATATATGACTGTCAAGCAAGAACTGTAAACATGGAGGGCTACATCCCTCATGTGAAGGGGAGCAGGAAGATGTTCTGGATAGTTTCTCCTCAAGCCTGGGAGCTCCACTCCTCCATGGGGGGGGGGGTTCCATCAAAGTCATCTTCCAATGGTTATAAAGATGTAGCCATCAGAGGTTATGGGGGGAAAATGAAGTGAATTCTTTTGCATGCCCGGAACCCTATCCAAGGTTCACATTGACTCAAATAATACATCAGAAATGCAAAATGCAAAATCCAGACTGCAGACTGTAACATATTTAAACAGAAGGGTAAAAAGTTCCTAAAAGAAGAATGGTTTTACATTATCAAACATCCATTTACTTACCTTCATAAGCTACCAAGACGCTAAAGATATTCTGTATACTTATCATATACAAGCTGAGAATTCTCAGTCTGCTTTCCTGTTTTGAAGAGAGCTTATATAGCACAGAGCTTTTGTATTTAAAAAAAAAGGGAAAAAAAGCAAAAAACAAAACAAAGGAAGCATCTGGAGTTTACGCTGGGCTTCTGGAATCACTTCAGGAGGTTCATTTTCTTGGTAGGAGTTTTCTCCTCAAAACGGATAAAAAGGTGTGTTTGTGTAAAGAGGTAAATTAATGGTTCAAATCCTTTAAAAGCTTACAAATTCTGACATTTCTAAGTCAAAATGCAAAGGAATAACAAGGGGCCAATCTTAACAGTAGATACAATTACACCATACATTACATAATAATATTAATATTATAAATGATTTTACCTACCTTCTGTTAAGACTATAGCTACCCTCTATGGAGGACATAAAGAAAACTATGCCTACCTTTGCAGATTAAATTCCAATTATATACAACTAAACAAGAACGCCCGAGTTGTTAATAACACTATGTATGAACCTTGGAATTTTTTCCCTAAGAAATATGTGTGTCAATCTTTGAAGATAGAACAAGGGAGCCATTAAAATCCCTTTTTGTTTTTGTTTTTTGCCGGCCCCAAAATGGAAAATGTATTGATAGGAAGAATAAACGACTGCAGAAGAATATCCCTGGAAAATACATACATTTGAATAACAGTGCTGGTGAAATGGCAGGAGTCTGTTCTGGCTTTACTGCATTATAATTATGATCGCTGGCCCAGGATGGCGTGCTGCTCTCTGGAGTTGGCTCTTTACCAACTGTCTGAGCGTTTGCTTCTGTCTTAATAGTGGCCACTGGCGTTTTCTTCATGATCATCTCTCTCTTCTCAGCAATTGGCCTCTTCTGCATGGACAAAGGTTTGGTACCCGCCTGTATAACCAGCAGAACCCTAATCACTATATTTTGCAAGGATAAAATCATTATGACACAGGAAGAGGGCAAACCAATTTAGATTTACTGGAAACACTGTTATGCATAAAAAAAATGCCTATATTTTTTCAAGCAGAAATCACATCCTGGACTCAATCTCTCATTCTGCACGATGAATTCTTACATGACCTTAAAATATTTCCTGCTGACAAGTGTTTGACTTTCTAGTACACTAATCCAAATATTGCACACTTATCCAAAAATCTTTACCCACCAACTTGAAATTATTTCTAAAACACATCTGCTGACAGCCGGCTGACTGCAATTTGGCAGTTCAAATCTCACCAGGCTCAAGGTTGACTCAGCCTTCCATCCTTCTGAGCTCGGTAAAATCAGGACCCAAATTGTTTGGGGCAATATGCTGACTCTGTAAACGGCTTAGAGAGGGCTGTAAAGCACTGTGAAGTGGTATATAAGTCTAAGTGCTATTGCTATTCTGATGCCAATGAAGATCTAATTATACCTTCAATTACTAAGAAAAATGTGAAGCTTGACCCAAATCTACAATGATTCAATAAGCATAAGAATTGCCCCATTCAGGAATATGCTCACATTTTTAAAATTCACTACACAGTTGTAAAAACAAACTTTAACTCAAAAAAATTGGGTGTGTGTGTGTGTGCTGTAATACATATTACAAGAATGGCTTAGTGCTGATTTTTTCCCTACAATTAGCTGCTCTGAAAGCTTGTTAAAAAGAAACACCTGTAATGACTGAGATAATGTATAGAATACTGATTTTTTGTGTGTGCAAAACTATTAAAGTTGTTAAGTATGTTACATCCAGATGAAGAGGAAATATTGGGCAATATGATCCTTTATGATCAAAAACTCCTAATAAAATTGGAATTTTTTTTTGCACACAATATAATTTCTTTCCTTCATCTTTTTCTCCTTTATATATTTTGAATTAAACATAATGTAGATTGGATTTTATTTACTTTTCTTTTTGTTATTTATACTGTTGTTATTTTCTAGAATTTTTTTCTTTTGTGCCTTTTCTCCTAAGCAGTTTAATGCTGGGTATTTTCCTCTTAAGAAATACATACTCTTTTTATACAATAGTACAATAATGTATCTACAGTATTGCTCCTTAGGTTGTATCCAATACTATGTTACAAAATGAATATTTATATTCATGTTTACTTTAAAATGAAATTTTTATAAAATATGTTTATAATGTTCATTGTTAATTTGATATGTTAATATTTATATAATATTGAAAATGGATTTCATTTGCAATTTTATATATTAATACTCTTTTAAAAAAAAAAATAACTAAACATGATAGAATTCCCCAGCAAGACTGGCTGGGGAATTCTGGGAGTTGAAGTCCACACATCTTAATATAGCCAAAGCGCTGCACTATGTGCCTCGTGATTCAGTGGTCCTGGCTGCATTTTTATATATTAATACTCTTTTTAAAAATATATATATAACTAAACATGATAGAATTCCCCAGCAAGACTGGCTGAGGAATTCTGGGTGTTTTAAGTCCACACATCTTAAAGTTGCCAAGGTTGAGAAAATCTGAGCTAGCTATTTCAATGCAACAGCAGGATGGACATACCTTACAGAATTGTAGTGTTACATAATCGATCATGGAATCATATTGGAATATGAATCCGTTATGCCAGAGAAGGGTTTTAGAGGCATTCTGGAAGAATTATACAGGTTTCAGAGGACTTTTAAACAGGGCACGAAACACTCAAAGTCATACTGAGTGCATTTTCCAGAAAAAAGGTTATTTATTATTTTTATATTTTCTATCTTTGAATGTGGTGACCCTTAAAGGACAAGTGACCTTTCTGCGACCAATGGCCATAAGATATAACTTGCTTAGTAGTTGGGAAACTATTTTCTTGTGTTTGTAAGAGATATCTTTCTCATATTAATGCTTTTACAACAGCAGAAATCAAGAATAACGTGACATATCCAGGTTTATATTAATGCAGAAAACACTTTAAGTGCATACTAAGAGGCCAAAGTAATTTGCAGAGAGATTGGGTATATAATAAAAATATTTTACCATATAGGGGCATTTGTCTCTTGAAATCGAACTATCACCAAGGGACTGCAGGTAGTCCTTGACCTATGACCAGAGTTGGGACCAGGATATCTGTTGCTAAGCCGGGCAGTTGTTAAGCGAGTTGTGCCTCATTTTATGACCTTTTTTGTCACGGTTGTTAAGCGAATCCCTGCAGTTTTTAAGTGAATCACGGGGTCAATTAAGCAATCTAGCTGTCTCTAAATGACTGCCAGAAGCTAGCTGGGAAGGTTGCATATCATGATCACATGACCCCGAGATGCTGCAACAATCATAAATATATGCAGATTGGAAAATACCCAAATTTGGACCATTTGACTTTGGGGACTCTGTGATGGCCATCAGCGCGAAGATCGGCTGTAAGTTACTTTCTTCAGTTGCCACTGCAACGTTGAACTGTTGCTAAATGAATGGTGGTAAGTCAAGGACTACTTTTATGTGATTTAATGCGAATCCAGACTTACCAGAGTCTGAGGTTTTATCAGAGGAGGCTTGGGTCTTGTTTTCTCTTTGGGTTTTTGTTCTTTGCCTTCACTGAGGAATTTCATGGTAGCAGCAGCATGCTTAAGGATGCACTCATTCCCGCAGTATACTGAACCTGGCTGAGCCACCTTGGAGCACCCTGGGCCAATGCAATTGGCTGCTTCGGGATCTTCAACCACCTGAAATGTAGCAGCAGAAAATTATTTGCCATTAATACTGTATGTGTTTATAATACATATGTCAACTTGCAAAGATTTCAAGTTGCCATGAAACAGAGGGGGGAGGAGCTGGAGAAATGGCTAACTGAAACTACATTTCACAAATGTTTCTTTTACTGATTGTGTCCTAGGCTACCGGAGTCAGAAGGAGGGGTGTGGGGTTCACAACCCGACGTGATTCATTGGAGAATGTGATTTATGACATGTCCAATGAGAAGGGGGAAAAACAGGGTCATGAGGGCGTGCAGCCTGCGTGAACTCAGTTCTGGCTGCATCCTAATAAATCTTTGTAGTTCTTTTGGACTTTTGCTCATGGCTCCTGAATTAATTAGGGCATCTTTCGGAAACTTCACAACGTTTTACTTGGCTATATAACAATCTGTTGTAAAGCAGAACTTTATTAGCTTACTAATACTTGTATATGTATAGTCCTCTAAAAACGAAGATTTCCTTCCAAATAGATAAATTTCTCTTTATTAAAGTAAAGAGCCGAGGTGGCGCAGCGGTTAGAGGCAGTACTGCAGGCCACTTTAGCTGACTGTGATCTGCACGTCAGCGGTTCAAATCTCACCGGCTCAAAGTTGACTCAGCCTTCCATCCTTCCGAGGTAGGTAAAATGAGGACCCAGATTGTTGGGGGCAATGTAAATATATACATTGCTTAATGGTGTAAACCGCTTAGAGTGCTTGCACTATGAGGCAGTATATAAATCTCACAAATAAATAAATAAATAATAAAGTTTGCCAACTGTAGGCATGTCTGTAATTATAAATGTCTGACTATAATTGCTTCCAGCATTCAATAGGAGCAAGATAAATGGTAAGAAATAAGAGTTTTCCATGGCCGTTTTCCCCATCAAATTCTACTTCTATTCTTGTTCTTTCTTAGGCTATCACATTATGCTAAGCCATAACATGGTGGAATAATTTGTCTCAGCAAAGAACTACGACAAAAAAAATAATCCATAGGGCTGGAGGCCACTGGCCATATAGACATTTTTTCCATGTGAATTTTACATTATTATTTTCATTGTATTACTTTTAAAAAGGATAATATGCTATTGATTTTTAGCAATTGTGTTTCAAGAGGGACTGAGATTCTTGTCTTCCGGGGGGGGTGGGGAGTGTACTTAAGACACAGCACCAGGAAAAGGAACCTTTTGGCTGCACGCTGAACGCAAGAAATCTTTCTCCCCTTTCGCTCCAAGAGGGTGCGCAAAGACTCACAAAGACTCATTTCTAGCGGAGTTTGGAAGACAGTTGCGTGCAGCCAAAAGGTTCCTGCCGAGAGGAGGGGGGGAGGGAAGGAAGGAGGAAAGGCAGGTGCTTTGCCTCAGGCAGCCCGCGAGAGTTTCTTCCCCCTCCCACTTCGCTCGAGAGCCGGAGGCGGGTGAGGGTCAATGAACTCAACACTGAGGAACGGGTGGCTGTTCCTGCAGGGGATTCCCACGCAATGCCCTCACCTGGATCCCCCGTCTGAAGGACGCAAGGAGGGCAGGTGGAGGATGAGTGGCCCGAGCAGGCGAGAGAGCGAGGCAGGAGCAGGAGGCAGAGCGACGAAGGGGCGACGAGGCCGACCCGCTGCCTGGCACTCACTAGCTGACTGCAGGGCTCTGCAACTTCAGTAGCCGCAGAGGCACAAGCAGCGAGTGCCCGAGAGTCGTGGTGCACCACCTCCACTGCGGGGAATAGCAGCAGCAGCTCCAGGCCACCACACGGCTCCTCCGACAGGTGCCTGGAAAGCCTCGGCCGCTGAATGCGCGGCAACAGGGATGGCCTGGATGCGCCTGTCTGCTGCTCAAGCTCTGTGCTTGTGGGCTTGCTGTACCCGACCGGCCTCGCCGCCTCCTCGCAGGCAGGAGCGCATTTCCAAACGCTGCCGGAGGCAGCCCAGAGGAGCCGAGCCAGACCTGTGGGGTGTGTGCACACCCGCCTCTCACTTGCTCTCGCTCTCCCGGCTGGGAGCTGCTCTTTCTGCGGTGGGCACTCTTTTGGCCGGGAGGGAGGGAGGGAGAGAGGTGGGTACACGCACACCCCACGGGACTGGCTCGGCTCCTCTGGGCTACCTCTGGCAGCGTTTTGAAACGCGCTCCTGCCTGCGAGGAGGTGGCAAGGCAGTGATCAATGCTTGCCTCCTCTTCCTCACAGGCAGGAGCGCGTTTCAAATTGCCGTAGGCAAGGTACTGGCAGAAAATACATAATTGGCTGCAAGACATAATAGGAAGAACAATAGAATATGCTCCTGAATTTTTCTTATTGGGAATAGTTAGAAAACAATATCCTAAAAATGTTAAATATTTAATGTTGCATATTGTAACAGCGGCAAGAATTGCGTACGCGCAACATTGGAAGGATATTCAAGTGCCCTCGGAGAATGCAATAATGGCAAAGACATATGACTGTGCTGAGATGGACAGATTAACTATTGAATTTAAGGGACAAAAAGACTCGGAATATTATGAAATATGGACAAAATGGTACGATTGGACCAAAAAATAGAAAGTTTGAGAGACAATGTGGGAAGAGGACGCAAGATCTTATAAACATGAATTAAATAATGTATGAATTATGTAAATTTAATAACAATGTATGGAAATGGGTGTATATTTGTGTAGAAATATTATGTTTTAAAATGGAAAATTAATAAAGAAATTTAAAAAATTGCCGTAGGCAGAGTCCAGAGGAGCTAAGCTAGTCCCGCGGGAGTGTGTGTGCACCGCCTCTCGTTTGCTCTCGCTCTTCCATCCAAAAGTGTGCCAGCTGCAAAAAGAGCGGCTCCTGACATGTGCCTCCCCTTTCCCCAGAAAGTAGTTTGGGGGGGGGGGCTTATTTCAGCGCATGTGCTGAAAAGCCTGATTGGCCTTATTATGGGGACATGTATTATTTTCGGGGAAACACGGTACCATTTTTATTCTACTGCAGTTAATAAAGTTGGAAGTTATTGCCATTTTTTCTTTTCCCTCCTTTCCCTACCTTCCCACTTTTTTATTTTTACTTTATTTGATGTTTTGGTAAGTTTAATAAAAAATATACTTTAAAAAAAGTCTTATTTTACAAGACGTTCCTTCCTGTTTTCTAGGGTGTCAGAATTCCAACATTTCATATGACATTAATACACACACACATATACTTGGCAGGTAACTCAGAATGTTTCCATCAGAAGTTTACCAATAATTCAGTAAAATTAAATTGAATCATTTGAACACTCACAGGCTGAAATATTTTGAGTTTTTTCTTTCCACTTGGATTTGCAGTTTTCTCAATACGACCCTTGATGCCTTGATCCTCAATGGACTTTTGTTCAATAGTTCCTATGCTTGTGAACTCTGTGCCATCACCTGTAACCTGTCCCAGCACTGTTCCCTGTTGATTTGTTTCCATAACTATTTCATCTTGCACCTGCAGAATGATGCAGTTTGGGCAGATATAGTCTTCTCCATTTCTTTCCAGCAGGCGTCCACGGGCCTCTGAAATACCTACACAATCCCCATGAAACCATTCCTCGCATCTATCACAACAAATCATAAACCTTTAAAAAACAAAGCATAAAAAAAATCAGTAACGTGTATCAATCAGATTTTGTACATGTAGCATGCCCTACTGCAGTGGTGGCGAACCTTTTTAGGCTCGTGTGCCAAAAAGGGGGGGGGGGGTGGCGCGCTCGCGTGCCCGCACCCATTCCCTCCCCCCCACGCATGCGCACAACCCCCCCCCATGCTGCCCCCTGCACATGCGCACACACCCCCACCCCCACGCAAAGGCTTACCGGAGCCTGAGACGCCGAAAGGGGCAAACCGGAAGTGCGGAAAAACGCACTTCCGGAGGGTTCAGGGAAGGTCCGGAATGCAAAAAACTACAAAACGGACAAACCAGAAGTGCGGAAAAATGCACTTCCGGTTCGTCCGTTTTGTAGTTTTTTGCATTCCGGGGCTTCAGGGAGCTTCCCTGAACCCTCCGGAGTGCAAAAAACAGCTCACCGGCAAACCGGAAGTACGTTTTCCCGCACTTCCGGTTTGCCCGTTTTGTAGTTTTTTGCATTCCGGGGCTTCAGGGAGCTTCCCTGAACCCTCCGGAGTGCAAAAAACAGCTCACCGGCAAACCGGAAGTGCATTTTTCCGCACTTCCGGTTTGCCGGTGGGCAACGCTCGCGTGCCGTCTGCTATGGCTCTGCGTGCCATAGGTTCGCCACCACGGCCCTATTGTATATCTTATGAAGTTACATTAATTTAACCAAGTCATATAACTTTTTTTAACCCTCAAAAGCGTAGAACTTCTTTGTTTTTTCTTTACAGAATTTTATAATTTTATCTTCGAAAAGATGAGATCAAGTTTTGCCTTATATATTTCTACTATGGTGTCCACCCATGCATAGCTTTGTTCTGTTTGTATGCCACCGATATATACCCCATAGGAACAAGTGTCCCTGTAGCCTTTATTTCCATTTTTGAAGCTAGCTATTTTCCTCTGCCAGTTTTGACTATGTAGCCCTTTCTGCATTCAACATTTTTGAATTTTTGCTACAACACAGAAAAATGAGAAACCAAATTGTTTCAGAAATGCCCTGTAGTGGCAGTGGACTTTAAAACACGCAATTGTTCTCATACATTTAAATTAATAAGCAGCTGTTTCCATCATCATTTAATTCTCCACTCTCCCCTTTTCTATCACCACTGTCTACAGCATTTGTTGCTAAAAGCACTAATATGAAAACTGTCTTTTGATCTTTAATAAAGCATTCATGTAGAGTAGTTTCTCAAATGTTTACTGGACCCATTTTATGAAATACTTTTGACATTATTTATAAAAGAATACCTGTTGTTGTGAGGCTGCTGACAGATACAATAAAGCGTACTGGGGTCATAGCCTTCTGCTTCTGATTTGCCCTTTGTGCGTTCTTCAAGTTCATTGGTGATCTGTGGAGCACATTTGATTTCTTTCTTAATCTGACCTGCTTCGCTGGTTTCCTTGGAGACAGAGGCTTGTTCTCCAGCCTCAGCATTATCTGTAGTTCCTGGTTCTTGCTTTACAGTTATTTCATGCTTAATTTGGCTGCTGGTCTGGACGTCAGCTGTCTCAGCAGGAATTTGTTCTGGATGTTTCTTCCTGAGTTGATTCTGTATCTCTTTCAGCGTCAGCTCTGAGGGCTTCTCTTCCACCCTTTTCTTTCTCAGACGGTTCTGTAACTCTTTCAACGTTAACCCATCACTATCGCTGTCAGATGTACCTTCCTCATCCTCTTCCTCTTCGTGCTCTTTAGCACTTCTTCCTTTTCGAGCTGGCTGGCCTTTGCCCTCATTAGAACGGTTCTTTTGAGTTACATTTTTTATATCGGGCAGGCTATCTACACTCCCTTCGGAAGCAGTTTCGACATCGGTAACATGGCAAGAAGCTGGCTCGCTGAAGTCATCAAGAGCTGTGGGAAGATTCTTCCGTCCTCTGCGCCTCACGGTCGTAAGAAATTCTTCCACCCGTTCGGTACGCTTGGGCTGCCGTCCGCTACGCCGAAGAGCCAGGCTTTGCTGCTGAGGAGATGCTTGTTCAGCAATGTCCATGTCGGCATCTCCTAAGCTTTCCCGCTTTGCAATGGTAGTCCTACGAAACCCCCACGTTTTCTTGAACTCCTTGCTAGTGGGTTTCACAGTTTTTTGTTCATCCTCATTGCTTTGTTCATCTTTGTCATCCGCAGCTAACGAAGGGGAAAGAATTATGTCTTTTATAAAGATCAAAAGTCTGAAATATAGTATCACTTCCATAAGCAACAGCATCCTGAGAGAAATATGGAATACTGCAAAGTATGCTCTGTCAAAATGCTTTTAGGGGCACAATACATAGCCTCACTTCACTTGTAGTGTATGAAGCTAAATATAACTTCTTATCCCATCAATAGAAATACAGGTAGTCCTCGACTTACAACAGTTCATTTAGTGACCGTTTGAAGTTACAACGGCAGTGAAAAAAGTGACATGACCATTTTTCATACTTACGATCTTTGCAGCATCTCCATGGTCATGTGATTTACACTCGAATGATTGGCAACTGGTTCATATTTATGACGGTTGCCGTGTCATGTGATCATATTTTGCAACCTTCTGTCGAGCAAAGTCAATGGGGGAAGCCAGATTCACTTAACAACTGCAGCTATTCACTTAACAAATGTGGCAAGGCAAGTCGTAACATGGGGCAAAACTGACTTAAACAAATTTCTCATTAGCAACATAAATTCTGGGCTCAATTGTGGTCGTTAAGTCGAGGACTACCTGTACATCTTTGAAAAATTCAGCTATCTGTCCCCATTCTAATGTCTTTATAAAGGACAGAATTTGATTACTGGTAAGGGAGGGGAATATTTCTGATTCTTGATGCCTGTGTACACAACCTGAAGCCTCATCATCCTTGTCAGCAGGGAAAGTGCAGTCACATTACCACAAGCATAGTCACAATATTACAGCAGCTGACTGTCCTGGCAATAACCATCAAGAAAATATGAAGGGAGAATGCCTGATGCTGTTGTACGACTATGTCCAAGTCAGCTTCTGAATTATAAATTCAAAGGTGGAGCTAAACTCGTGTGTTCCCCTAGAAAGAATAACTACTCCAAGATACTAGAATCCAACCCCTTGAGTTCATCAAAAGCTGCCAATGCAGTGGTGCAATTTGGACCTTTGCAGCCTAAGCAAAATAGTGGGAACGATGCTTAGCTTCTATTAAATTTACTTCCCTAAATAAAATAATTTACCAAGAGAAGAATTTTCCATGTTAGACTGAGACTCCAGTGTCATAGATTCCAAACTGTCTTCTTCCATAGTATTGATATTACTGTTCCAAAAAGTCACCTCTGAAAACAGATAAAAAGTAATGATAAGCATGTATGGATGTTTGTGTGTGAGCACATGCCTTCAAGTCATTGGTGACTCCTGGCAACTGCCTGGAGAAGCCCCTGTAGTTTTCTTGGCAAGATTTCAGAGGTGGTTTGCCACCACCTCGCTAGGCCTGAAAAAATGTGACTGGCCCAATGTCATCCTGCTGACATAAATGTAATTCTGATATAGCCTCACTTACTAAATTTCATTTAAAACAGCAGATTAACTATGCAAGCATTTTAGTGTCTATTAGAAAGATCCAATTCTTAAATAATTGGTCTATTATTAGAGCTTTTTGAATGCACTGTTATCAAATGATCTGGAATATTTACAGCTTGCCTTTCAAGGCAACAAGATCTGCATGAATGGAGGTGGGCTACAGTAAATATACTGTGAAAGAAACGCACATAACAAAAACATATATTCATAGAAAAACATCTTACATCTGCATTCTCTCTCCTCTCACAAAATTATCAGAAATACTGAAGATGATTTAATCATACTTGATAACCGGCAGCTTCAGTCAACCCTACCCTCTCAAAGGTTCTGGCTTCATTCTAGTTTTCTAGCAAATATTTAGCAATGTATTTCCTTACTTTACAATCATTCCTCCTTTGTCTGACACGGGCATAATTGCTCCTAACAGAAAAATCTCTCCAAATTCATGATACCACCCAATCAGATTTCAGACTCTTTTCCACTTGTGACACAGTTCTGTTGTATCCCCTTATCTGCAGAGCTCCCCTTATCCAGAACACCAGGGACTGGTGACCTATGGTTTGCGGGATGAATGTGGTCCATCATTCATGATTATCTGACTCATAGTTGCCAAAAGAAATATATTCTTCTGGCCTGCAAGGGAGGGAAAGAGTGCCGCCGCCACCACCACCTCATGTAACCATTTGGGTGACAGCTTCACCTTGGCACAGGCACAGCAATAAGTCCCCATGGTTTCTGGCCTACAGACAAGAAGGAAACTGATCCCTGCAGTACATTTTGCATCACTGAACTCTAGTCCTTCATCCTGTGACCAAGTCATAATGAAAGGTATAACTGCCTTTGGAAGCAGATGGAAATCATTATGCTAATAGTAGTTTGATAATATCACAGTGCCTAATCTTGCATTAGCAGACCTAGGATAGCAATGCTATGCATTAGTCCTACCCAAGATTTTGGAGAATGATTTTACTGCCCTATAATGCAGTAAGTTCAATGGCCCTTGATGCTAGAAGCACCAAATACTGGGACCAGAACGGGATATACCAGTAATCTGTCTTGTTCATGATAAGAGTTCACATCCAACTTTTCTACAGCTTTTTATCAATGCCATCTCAGAAAACAGCTTTTCTCCTTTCAGCTTATATCATTGCTATCACATAAACAAAGCAGCATGCTACCCTTTCTCTCCCAATATGTCAATCGTTTGTCCTCAGGTAGCCCTTGGTGAAATTTAAAATCTCCAATTTGATTTAATGTCACACCGCAATTTCTGAAGAAAAAGAAGGGTGTGGTACAGTATATCACAACATGCAATTGACATTTTAATGGAAGGGTTTACCTTTGAAGGCGAAGAAAGGTTAACAGTACAGACGAATCCCGTCTCCAGAATAAGCAAGAGAAATAGAAGAGTCTTCACTATCCTCTAAATGCTTTTTACCTGACACAGCATTAGAGGTTGCTGGAATTAGTTCTTCCTGTCCACTTAAGCCAAGGCAGGAATCACAGGAGGGCAGAAGTAAATCAGAGTCATTCAGCATAATCCCAACAACAGACGCTATTCTGGGGAAGCCAATAGAGTAATGGTCATCTGGATGCCATCCTGAAGACTCTGAAACCAGCAATGCTCCACTCGATACAGCTGCCTGTTATAGGAAAATTTATTTATAGTTTTCTTCACCTAAATTACTGTTTAAGTTAGAAAACTAGGTATTAAAACTTTCATCAATAAGTTTAAAAGTGAATTTAATCACACTACAAAGCAATGTGGGATCTAATACATATCAAGCATTTTATTAGGCTGTAAGAATCACCAAGTCTTTTTTATCACTGATTTACAGAAAAGCAACCACTAAGACCTCAAATAGGTTTTTGCTATTTAAAAACAATTCTGGCATAATTTACAGAACCAAAGCAAAGTAATACACTTGAAATTCATGTTCACTCTGTTTAGTAAATGATACTCAAAATAATCTCTGTTCCTCAGGATTTGCAATTACTGTTGGATTTCTTATTTCTAAACATTTGTTTATATAGCACCAGCTATCTACCTCTCTGCTCCCCCCAGCTATTATTAAAGTAAATGTGGTATTTCCCAACTGACAAATTCCAGCTACCACAAAATCAAAAGTGTGAACATTCTAATCCATTTCCCTTAAAGGGGCAGCACAGGAAACGTTCTGCTATTGACTTTTGACATTCACAGAAAACTAGCCAGATTTTATACAATACCCCGACTTTTGTTATCTTGCTACAATGGCTATTGAAAACACCCTTAGTTACTACATGCAAACCCCTCAAGCAACTACTTATGTCTTGTCTCTGAAATCATGTTTCTCTTTTATTTGTAATTTTTAGTTGCCATCTGGATGCAAAAAATTTGAACAGTCTGTAAAATTAGCCCAATTATATTCCATAACTGGCTTATTATCCATTAACTTGTAGGGACATGTGAAATGTCTTTTGTCAGTTAAAACAGTAATCTTCCTCTATTCATGTAAAACAAAATCACATTAAAACGTGCTGTATTATGAATACATCCAGATTAACACTTATCATGGAAGGCTAATCACGGAAGGCTTCCTAGATATTATGAAGATTAAGTCAATAGAGAAAAGACAGGATGCTCTTGCGAATCCTGAAACAACATTGAGGTACTGGATACCTTCACTAAACTGCCTTGTGGTCCACTGCTTGAAGCAGTAACTATATCCCAGGAATCAGAGGTTGATGTCTGAAGAGATTCTGAGCTTAAAGAGCTTCTTTCCACGATGCTGCTCTGTAATAACCTCTCAATCTCCCTGTTAAGAATCTCCAACTCATCACACATCATGCAATTTTAAAAGATCTGCCAGAAGAAGAGGGAAAAATTGGCTAATCATTTCTTGTTCGATTCACACACACGCATACGCACACAAACCTTTAGTTATAAGTCTATTCATGTTTCCACAAAGAGGCACCTTAAACATTATATGCAATCCGTAAAGAATCAATGGAATTTAAAGCTGTTTATGCTAAGAAACCTACCCGTTATTGTACTTGCATCCCTAACACGCCTCAGTTTGAATAAAAACTAGCATCCAGAACAGCTAGCCAACAGTGAATTTGACTCCTTTTTGGAGCAATGGAGGGGGGGGGGAAAGGTTCTGCCTCCGTCTCTCCCATCAAAATTGGAATGCAAGAAAATAGGTTAAAAACTCCAGCACACGTAAGCCTCCCCTTTCCTGAAACATGTATTAAAAGAGAAAACAATTAATGGGAGGCAGATCCTGATTACCCTTTCCTTCCCAACTGCTTCTGCTTGTGTTGTTAGAAAAACAGGGCTGTGAAATTCCATGGAGGATAAGGACTACACCCATGTTTGAATCTAATTAATTCAGGTGGCATGGCAACCTTGTGGACTTCCGTTTTAATTAGTGTTGTGAGGAACTCATTTTTAAAATCACACTTCAGCAACTGTAGAAGTAGATCTGAAAGCGTATTGTTGGCTGTCTAGAACATGGGAAAGTCACTCCAATTGAACCTAATTAATGTTTTGCAAAAATAAGTGTACATTCATCTTTTTCTAGCAAAGTATTTCACTCATGTATTTCAAATTGTATCTCCATAGAAATACATGACACAATGCAGTGAGTGGCATTGCTGCTTTGAAATGTCGAAGTTATTCCAGCCAATTTTCATTCTATGTGGGCCTGCTTTTGAATTTGTCATACTAGTCAATTCTTTTTAAAAAGAGCCACTGATAATCTTACAGAATTGTAGCTTATGGCAGACAGATATTTATAAAATGAAACATTTAATATTTTGATATTTACTTAAATATTTAATATTTTGGAGGACCAGACTGGGGTGGGTGGGGGTGTCAGCTATGGTACATGTACATAGCCAGGATTTTTTGCTGGAGGCGAGAGAAAATTTGAATGTTTCTTTATTTTTCCTTTAATTACTCTAAGCCTATACTGAAGTATATGTTATAATATTTGAATATCACCTGCCTCAAAATAGCGGGAAGCCATGGAAGGAATTGGCTCTGTATATTCACCCTTAACTTAATAGTTTGATCTCATAAATGAGGCTAGTTGAACTGAACCAATCATGTTTGCTCCCAAATTTTGCTAATTTAATTACACTAACACAAAAGCTATCCTTTTGTCACATTATCATGATAAATCTGATTTGCTTCAAATGCTAGTAATGTTCAATCAACTTAAAATGTTATTTAATTGCTACTATTTATGTCTATAAATATTTTCCCTAAAATCAGCCAGGATCTTAAGATCTAATATGTACCCAACAGTGCATACAGAAAAATTCCTGCATTCAACTGCCATTTCTAAAATTTGTAGATTGTTGAAAGCCTGTTGGGTCTTACAATTTCCAATATCCCTGGGCCATGCGGAATACAGTTGACAAAAATTTCAAATTAAGGTATCAGCAGGCACTGAAGTGGGCAAGTCAAAATATAAAATGTTAAAGAGCAATCACAAAATGGCAAGATGAAGCAATATATTAAAAACTATAATCAAAGGCAGTTGAGGCAGACTGATTCTGGTCAAGATTTTTTAAAACTACTATTAGCATAATATATTATGAAGAGTAAATACTGCATCTTCAGCTTTAAGAAATCAGGACATGAGTGTTTTATTGGGAGCATCTGGAAGAAGACAGGAGCCTTGGCTGACCTGCCTCCCCCTTCCTTCTCTCTTCCATTTTGCAGCTGACAAGCAATAAAATGCTAGGGAGAGCAGGTTTTCTACACAGCCATACATTAAAACTAAACCAGGAACTGTATTAACAATGGTTTCATCAAATGTAATTTCAAGATAATCATACTTAAACATAATTAAAATCTGGATGGTTTGAAAACTTAAGCGCAAAGACTGCATATATGGGTAGTCCTTGACTTACAACAATTCATTTAGTGACCTTTCAAAGTTACAAAGGCACTGGAAAAAGTGATTTATGACAGTTTTTCCACACTTACCCTGTTTCCTCCAAAATAAGACATCCCCTGATAATAAGCCCAATTGGGCTTTTGAGTGCATGGCAATAAGGCCAAGCGCTTATTTCAGGGTTCAAAAAAATATAAGACAGGGTCTCATTTTCGGGGAAACACGGTACAACCATTGCAGCATCCCCATGTTCATGGTCATGTGATAAAAATTCAGACACTTGGCAACGGACTCGTGTTTATGATGGTTGCAGTGTCTCAGGCTCATGGCATCCCTTTTGCGAACTTCTGACAGGCAAAATCAATGGGAAAGCCATATTCAATTTACAACCATGTTACTATTAACAACTGTAGTGTTTCACTTAACAACCGTGACAAGAAAAGGTCTTAAAATGGGGTAAATCTCACTTAACAATTATCTTGCTTAGCTACAGAAATTTTGGGCTCAATTCTGGTTGCAAGTCGAAGACTACCTGTACATAACCAAATGTAACAGCTTTTTCCAGCCAAAGAGAGACCCTCTTTCTTATACTGGTGTAGGAACTCCTGCTTGAGCAGGGGGTTGGACTAGATGACCTACAAGGTCCCTTCCAACTCTAATAATAAATCTAAAATCTGTACCACAGCCTCATTTTAAAGCGTGTCTCAATTCTGAGAATTCTTTCTAGCATTGGAGAATAGTATAACACAATGTTCAAGGCACAACCTAGGGCCATGATGGCGAACCTATGGCACGCGTGCCACAGGTGGCACGCTGAGCCCTCTCTGTGGGCATGCGAGACGTCGCCCCAGCTCAGCTCCACTGCGCATGCACGCCTCCCGCTGGCCAGCTGGTTTTCGGGTCTCTGTCGCGAATGCACAGGGTGCATGTGGGAGATGCGCGTGCATGCGTGGGGGGTAGGGCGCATGTGGGGGTTGCTCACGCATGCACGGGGCAGGGGTTCACACACACGTGTGGGGCACATGCGTGGGGTTGTGCATGCGTGGGGCACACAAGGGGGTCACACGCACGCAATGACAAAAAGGTAGCCATCACTGACCTAGGGTACAATTATTTATGTCTTTTTTAATATGAAAACTATTATTTTTGAAAGTATCAAAATAGCAACATTACACTGTTCAACGTGAATATATGATTTATTTATCTATTTACTTATTAGATTTTACAGATTAACAGAGTTTGGAAGGGACCTTGTAGGTCATCTAGTCCAACCCCCTGCTCAAGCAGGAGACCCTACACCATTTCTGACAAAGATTTACAAGATTTACTTCAGAGTGACTCCAGAATGACTGTTGGTAGCTTATATATAAAAGAGTAATAATAGGCAGAAGAAACCATTAAAGTCAAGACAAACGAACTCCAAATACTACACAAAATATACTGGTCAGCTCAACAGCCCCTCCCCCTTTGCCAGGTCTGGAAAAAGTCAGGTTTTGAAATATTTCCAGAGCACTATTAGGGAAGACCATAGATTTCTGGGGTGATGCTATTCCAAGGTATCGCAACAGAGACAATATGTGCCTGGATCCTGGTATGTGGCAGAGTTGAGTGGAAGGTGTGCACAACACACTAATTTATCCTGATCCCAATGGAAAGATCTGGTATTAAATTATCAATATAAAAAGAATTACTTCCAGCAATACTGAACCACAAATACCATAACTGACACCCAGAAACAATCCAATACATGGAAGGTCACTTGCTGTAAATAATGGACTAATATAACAGTGGTAATAAAAACTACTTTAATCATAAAAAGAAGTGACTCTGATTACAGTTTTTCACTAAACCTCTACATTTGATTGTAAATACCAATAGCATATATTTTATGTTGCCTACCTATATTATATTAAGCAACGGTCAGGTTCCAAATAGCATCCAATATTAAATCAGAGTCCGAGTCAAAGTATTCCTCAAAGTCCCAATTTATTATCAGAGCCATGTTGGTACATCTGGTGAAACCAGAATCGGAAGTCCTCCGGGTTTCACCACCCAGTTGAAAGTTCAAGTCCTTGCCCCCACACCCACAAATCCATCACGTTGTCCAATCTCCAATTGCCATGCTGGCAGAGTCCATCCATCTCCTTCCGTGCAGGTGCAGAGACAAAGGACGACTTTGGCTTTCTAGAAAGAATTTGTTATGGCTACATACTAACAACCTCATACAATCCCCCCTCCCATTTTCCCACAGTAAAAAATGCATAGTAGAATAGCATAAAGTGTGGCAGGCCAAAGATCCCAAATAAAATGGCTTCATCCTGACAGGCGGCCTCCCCTCAGGAAAAGACCGTATCCTAAAGACAAATAAAATAAAATAGGGGGTTAACACAGCATCATTAACCACCCCTCCCACTTCCCAGGGGGACCCTTTGGCTTATCTGGATATTTATCATGAAATTGCTTCACCAATCTGTCAGCTTTCACATTCCAACTCTTTACCTAGGTAGCTTCAGACAAAAGGTATCCCTTCCAATGTACTAAATATTGTAATTGACCCCTATACATTCTGGAGTCTAAAATCTTCTTCACCTCGCATTGAGTTCCCCTTGTATTACTACTGGAGGAGGGGGTGGTTGGGTTTGTGGCCATATGCTAGACCCAATCACAGGCTTTAATAAGTTACAATGGAAAACAGGGTGAATCTTTCCCAATATTCTAGGCAAATCAAGCTGGACTGTTACTGGATTGATTATCTTAACTATTGGGAAAGGACCCAAGAATTTTGGCGCTAGTTTCTTGCTAGGCATTCTCAATCTAATATATTTGGTGGACAAGAAAACTTTATCCCTCACTCAGAAGGGGGGCTGCAACGATTGGTGCTTGTCAGCTTGTTTCTTGTAGGCTTCCGCTGCTTCAGCTAGTGCTTTTTTGGTGTTCTCCCACCCCTTTTTCAGCGCCTCCATCCATTCAGTGAGAGACATCGAAGTTGGGGCCTCTTGGGGTAGTTCAGGCATTGGAACAAATTCCACTCCGCTTGTGATCTGAAAAGGAGTTAGTCCAGTACTGCTATGGACAGCATTGTTATACGCTACCTCAGCAAACGGTAGCAACTCTGCCCAATTGTCCTGCTGGTAATCTACATAACAACGGATGTATTGTTCGACCATTGCGTTCGGACGTTCAACTGCCCCATTCGTACTCGGATGAAAAGCCAAGCTGAGTCCTTGTGTGGATCCAATCGCCCTCAGGAACTCTCTCCAGAATTTGGCTGTGAACTGTACACTTCGGTCGGAGATGACTCTTTTTGGCACACCATGTAGACGGTAAATGTGCTTGAGAAATAGTTTTGCTAGCTTCCTGGCCGAGGGTAGCCCTAAGCAAGCAATGAAATGGGCTTCCTTGGAGAACAAGTCAATAGCTGTCCAAATCACCGTGTTCCCATTGCTGTCTGGGAGCTCTACGATGAAGTCCATGGCAATCTCCTCCCAGGGCTTGCTCGGGCTAGCCACCTGCTGCAGTAATCCAGGTTTGCCTGGCCGATTCTTCCTGGTTGCGCAGGTGGCAGTTTTTAACGCAATCCTCCACTTCAGCTTTCATCTTTGGCCACCAAAATTGGCATCGGGCTAGGTGGAGAGTTTTCAGGAACCCAAAATGCCCCCCTAGTTTGGAGTCATGGCTTCATTGCAGGACTTCCAGTCTCAAGTTGGCAGGTATGTACAGTTTGGATCCTTTCCATGCCAAGCCTTCTCTCATGGTTAGGACTTCTTTATTATAGTTGAGCCAAGGGTGCTGGGTAGAGCTGCTTTTAGTGCTGCTGAGATGAATTGCCAACAGAAGTTCACAAACCCTAAGAAACTTTGTAGTTGCTTGCGGGTGCGAGGGGATTGCCAATCTAACACCGCTTTCACTTTTCCTGGGTCCATCTCTATCCCTTCACTAGAAATGCGATATCCCAGATAGTCTAGTGAGGTTTTGTGAAATTCACACTTAGACAGTTTTGCATATAGCTTGGCGGCCAGAAGTTTTTCTAGGACTTGCCACACCAGCTTTACGTGTTCTTCCAGGGTCTCACTGAAGATGAGAATGTAATCCAAATAAACAAGCACCCCCTTGTACAAATGGGGGTGGAGCACCTCATTTATGTATTGCATAAAAACTACGGGGGGCCCTTGGCGTCCAAATGGCATGACTCTGAATTGGAAGCTCCCCAGAGGGCAGCTGAATGCGGTTTTCCACTCATCCCCTTCCCTAATGTGTATTCGGTAATACGCTTCTCTTAAGTCCAGTTTGGTGAACACCTTGCCTTTGGCTAAGTAGTTAAGTAAATCTTTCATCAGGGGGAGGGGGTACGTGTTTTGTATGCAAACAGCGTTGATCCCCTGGAAGTCCACGCACAGTCTGACACCCCCCATCTTTCTTCTCTTTGAAGAGCACAGGGGTGGCCACTTGCAATTTTGCCTGGAGGATGAATCCCCGTTCCAGATTGGCATCAATGTATCTCCTTAGCTCCTCCATTTCCTTAGGGGTCATGGAGTACATCTTTGGTTTTGGGAGTTTGGCCCCCGGCACAAATTCTATTGCGCAGTCTGTGGGTCGGTGAGGGGGGAGGTAGCTGCAGTCTTCCTCACTGAAGACCCCCTCTAGGTCCCGATACTCTATTGGCACTTGCTGGATGCCTGGGGGCTTGGCCTTGACTGCCGGGGCGGCCGGCTCAGGTCGGTCCGTCCGGAGGGAATTAGCTTCCTTTAGGAGGTCCTTAGGGATTTTGGGGGGTAGCGGCCTGATGCCTAAGGTTAGCTTTCGGTAGCCATCTTCCCACTTTATGGTGGGGGTCCACTTATCTAGCCACGCAAGTCCCAGTATGATTGTTTCAGGCATTTTTGGGGCTACAATGAATCTGATGAACTCATGGTGGCACCCTATTTGCAACTCTATCAATTCGGTGATGTGCGTGGCAGGGGATCCCCCCATTAGCATCCCATCCACTTGTTGAAACCGAATGGGGTTGGTCAAGGCCCTAGTGTGTATCCCCAACTGTTCTACTACAGCCTTGCTAATTAAACATTGGGTGTAGCCCGTATCCACAATTGCGTGTATGTCTCCTTCCTCCCCCGTCTCAGCCACTATAAGTTTGGCTTTTTTGGCAAAGGGGCAGACGGCTGCACTCACCATTGGGTCGTCTTCACCGCTGTTTTCTTCCTCAGAGCATGGAGGGGTCCCCTCTATGGGCAGAGCCTTTGCCTCACTAGTCTGGGGGGGAGCACCTTCATTTGTTGGGCAAGATGACTTCTCTCAGGGGTTTTTGGGGGGCCCTTCCTTGTCTCGGCCGCTGCCCGGGTCCTCGGTTGTGGGAAGGGGGCTGGTGCCAGGCACTCCAAGGCTTGATGCCCGGACTGGCCACATCGATAGCACTTTACAGCTCTCGTTGCTCCTAGGGGGAGGAGGCATGGCTTGCTTCGTCTGGGACTGCCAAGCCAAAGGTCTCCTGGCCGGTTTCTCGGGGGGAGGGGTTTTCACAGGGCGAGTAACGTGGTCCAGGACGATGGCAGTGGTGTACCAGTCTTGGATCCAGTCCGGAACCCCTCGAATGCTACAGGATTTCCTCAGTTCTAGGGCTGCTTTGAACGTGTGCACTAAGAGCTGCTTGGGTCAGTCCCGCAGCTTCCCTGCCACCCGTCTGAACTCCCACACTAATTCTTTGGCTGGGCGGCCTGCTTGTTTCAAACTTTGGATTTCCTCCTCGGCTTCCATTTCGGGCTACATTGTTAAATCATACCTTCATCAGGCGAACAAACTCGTTAGCGTCATGGAGCTCTGCCACCCATTCAGCTGCTTCCTCCTCATTCATCCCCTCAGTTATCGCCATGATTAGCTCTCAGTCCGAAGGGTACTGGTTCCCAAACTGATCGATGTGCGCCCAAACTCGGTTTAGGAAATAGGCTAGCTTCCCGGGGGTCCCATCAAACATCGCTCTAAATCTCGGAGGCGGCACAGGGGCTGGTTGGCCGGCCGCCTGGACTTGTGCGGCCGGATGGGCGACCGCTTGTGGCTGGTGGCCCCCTTGTTGCACCCCCACTTGCGGGGGCAGTTGGGCAAGCACTGGCTGGGCCCCGGCAGCTTGGTGCTGCCCTTGCGGCTGTGGTTGGGCTTGCGCAGCTGGATTATACACAGGGGGGCTGGACCGTGCCAAGCATCTGCATGGGGCCCGGCTGCTGCAGGTGCCCAGGTGCCCATTGGCATTGCGCCCATCCTAGGCCTGGAAAGTCTTTCAAAACAATTGGTTTTTCTGGATTTGTAAATATTAGAATTCTTGTCATATACCGTATTTTTCGGAGTATAAGATGCACCGGTGTATAAAATGCACCTTAGTTTTTGGGGAAGAAAATGGGGAAAAAATAATCTGCCTACCAGGTATTCATCTGGCTAGTCCTTAGTCTGGTCACCTTCAGCACATTAGTTTGCTGGTTTTGAGCACAGATACTTGCTTTTTATCCCCTGGTTGGGGATAAAAAACAGTTTCTAAAACACTTCACTTCTCTCTCTCTTCAGAGAAACAATGAAAAAAAGGGGAAGATCGCTTAGCTAGCAAAGCAGGGAAGATCGCTTCCTCGTTAGGGCTGAAAAAAAGCTTATTAAAAGCTACATTCGTAGCATAAGACACACCCAAACTTTCAGCCTCTTTTAGTGGGGGAAAAGGTGCATCGTATACTCCGAAAAATACGGTAACCATTTCAACATTATTTAAAAATAAATACTGCAGCTAAAATTATATGTGGACTCTGAGGTTCATACAAGGAGAACATAGTGACCAATGAAAAAAATTGGTTTTCAATTTCCTAAGCGTCTATGAAGAACCCAATATATTAATTCAAACAAGACTGAACAAGTCAAACAAAGCAACTCCCTTTGCCTTTCTTTTGCTACTTATTCTGGTAGTGCACTGGTTAAAATACAGTATTGCAGGCTAACTCTGCGCAGAGTCTGGAGTTCGATTCTGACAGGCTCAAGGTTGACTCGGCCTTCCATCCTTCCAAGTCAGTAAAATGAGGATCAGATTGTTGGGGGCAATATGCTATCATTGTAAGCAGCTCAGAGTGTGTTGTAAAGCACTATGGGGTGATATAAGTCTAAGTGCTACTGCTATTGCTGTGCTATTCCACAGTAACAGTAACAACGAATAAACATAGAAAGATCAATCTTTTGGGTAGCCAAAGTGAGGCATGGTTAGTACATCTCTCTTCCCCTCAAAATTTCAGAAAAGTAATTTCCTCTCCAACTAGGAAAACAGAAAATTTGGGAGCGTTTAATCAATAAATGTATAAAGTACGCAGATATTAAATGGGTTATTGGAATACATCATGTAGGCAATGAAGGAGTCATCTTTAAAAAAAATGGAAGGTTAGGAATAAGGGATTAAATGCATATGTATCAAATGCAAAAGAATGAATGTTTGTTATACAGGAATTCAAATCAAAAACCTTGCATAAAAATTAAATAATATTAATTTGGTTACCAAGAGTAATGTAACTGAATGTAATACACAAATCCAGAATTAAGCAAGTAAAAGTGCAAGATGGCAGCCATATTGATTTAATAAAGAAGTAAATAGAACTGAATAAAGTCCTCTAATTTTTAACATTCTCTTAAAAATTGATACAGTGCTACAACACCTGACTCCAAAATGACTGTATGGAAACATGAGGGGAAACATATTTATCAGAAGCAACTAAAATGACAGAGTTTTCAGATTCCAGATTCTTTCTCATGCACATGAATTAGAAAAAGATTGTTTTACTATTATCTGTACACTATTTGATAAAGAGATGGAGAGCCTGTTGAGCTTGCCCAGGGACTGAGCAGGATCAAGATTGTACCTAATCTCGCTTCATGGATTGGATTGTGCAGATAAAACATGCCTCTTTTTCAGTTGGCTAAGAAAGGATGGGGGTTTGGGCGTTAAAGGGTGATTACATGAATTATCTCCAGTTATTCTGAAAGTACATGGTCTGTATAGCATTACGGCAATATTTTGTCTCTGTACAAAGTGTTCTCTAAAGCTGGCAAGAACAGGTGAGAGTATTAGCAATGCTCCTGACCACCAATGCAACTAACACAAATTCATGCAGAATCAGTTGGATAATATAACCATTGTAGTTTAGCGCTCCATAATATATTTATATTTGAATATTAAGAAATAAGGCAATATGATTGACCAGTAAAAAACTTGAAAATTGGAGTCGTTATATCAAAACTAGAAGTGATATAAAATAATGCAGGAAAACATCACAATAAGTATAAAAAGACAGCCATATGAGTCCATGACAAACTTTTCAAATTAACATGTTTTTCAACCAAAATGGTCATGGTGTGAACATTTGAGTTCTTCTTAAATGAGGGAGGGAGAGAAAGAGAGAAACAAAGAAAGGAAAGAAAGATTAGAATAGCATAATTACCATATATATAGGTCACTACTTTCTGAAGTTTCAAAGAAATGAAATCAATCTGAGAACAACAAACAAACCTCGAACCAAAACTTGTTAAGTGAGATTGGATTATGCTCTAACCTTTTAATAAAGCTTCCTTGATTTACACTGGTCTTTAGAATCCTAAAAAAATTCTACACTTCTGAACAAAATACACTGTAATTGGTTTTGACTCTTCTGGTCCACTTTGTTCCACACAGTACTTTCTTCCAAGAGCAAGCCAATAAGTACGATAATACCTACAATCCAAACTTCTTTTTATACATATACCCAGACCCTCTTTCTGGACAGTTCCTTGTTCTTCTGGCATAGTATGCCTTAACAAAAGGCAGCACTTAGGTGAAATGATCTGGGTTCCGACGCTAAACTTAATTAAGCCAAATCAGAATTTGGAGGAAAGACCATCATAGAATACCACAATTGCAGGTTAAACCAAGAAATAAAAAAGCAGATGGTGGCTAACCAGATTTACACAGTTGTCAAGAAAACTGTGATAGTGTCCATGTAGTCCCTAGGAGTCAAACGTGATTTAAAGGAAACTGAATGCTTTCTCCAAAATCTAGGGGAAAATATATACTATTGGAACAAGTGACAAATTTATTAAACCTAAAAAGAAGGGGAGAGGGGATGTCAGAAATTACCAACAAAAACTTCTAGCAGCCATGTTTATTTATAGCTGTAAAATGGAAGTTCTATAAACCATTTCTACCATATAATAAAAACTCATAATAAAAATTAACTATTTCAGACAATTATAGTTTATCTGGAAAGAATAGAAGGCTATGAGACTTTTCTATCTTTGAATTTCAGCATTTTTCTAGAGTCCAGTTCCCACTGCAGGATTCCATACCTAAACATAACTAATTCTTACTTGGAAAGTAAGAGATATGATACTTAAAGGAACTTTTTATAGACTAACCATATAGGCATGTTTAGGTAATATAGTAAGCATGCATGTAGGAATACACAGCTTCATGCTTATGGAGTCCAGCATAATTGTTGAGCTTTCCGCTCCTTCCTTCCTTCCTTGCCCTCCCCTGCCCTTTTGGCATAACTATAACTTGTTTTCTATCATCATTTTCACCCTCCTGTTTATCTGCCTGTCTCTTTCCTTACCCTTCTTTCTTGTTTTAAAGTTTCTACTAAAAAGAGGGAAGTGGAATTGTTTGAAAAAGAATAGTTGGTAATGTTATCCGATCTCCATCTGTGTATTGCCTTATTTTACAAGCAATTATTTACATTATTATTTACTCAAATACCAGTACTAACCTTTTGTAATGGTCGTTTTTTTGGAGGGAAGTGCAACCTCGTTAGTGTGAGTTGATACTGGTATAAATAAATGTGTATAAGTATGTGTAAGTACCTCACATCTACCCATTTACTGGGAGAAACATTTCTAAGTTGGGTATTACATTAATTTGGATATGGTTACACATATTTTTCTGCCTCATTCTTTCCGCAAGGGTGGGTAGAAGGAAGACTATTTTAAATTTTTACTTCTCAGTAGCTATATTTCAACTGGCTGTTTACAAGTACAGGCATAATTGGAGAAAAGTTCAGTCAAGCCTCTATTTCAAAATAGACTTTAAAAAAAACTGGCTGTAAGGATCTCCAACTAAGTGAGCTACATGTTTTGAAGTCCCACAGTTCCCAGTAATTGGCAATGCTTCCTGGGATTAATCCAAAATAAGGCGCAGATGTCCTTTTTCCTGCCAGTTAAGAGTTACATCACTATTCCAGAATTATTATCTGCCTAGTAGAAAATTACAACAGATAGGTCTCAAGCTTCAAGTACAATTTAACCAATCTCATTACATGAACACTGACAGAGATCAGATTCTGCGGATTAAGCAAAATTGGATCAAACAAAAAACTTACCACACAAATTCTCTGCCACGCAACAGGATTACCCACATATTAAATAATAAAAGCTACATCGCTGTTGTTGGCCCAGAGAAGCAACACCACAGGACCAGAAATCAGCAGTCTAATTTAATTTAAAATAAAAAACCCACTCTTTTGAGGACAGTAACATTCATATTTTGGACAAGGAAGAAAAATGGTTTGAGAGAGGAGTAAAGGAATCAGTTTATGCCAAAATGGAAAATCCTATCCTCAATCGAGGTGAAGGCCTCAGACACAACCTGTCCCCCATTTTTTATGCTGCTCTTGCATCAGTCCCCAGGAAAATTAAGACCACCTCACAGGTTCACCAGGGAGGCCACCCTTAATGACCCACCTAGGAGAAAGGATTTAGGAGTTGGAGCATTTACATCTCAAGGAGTCTCTGCCTACTCACCTAAGGAGCCAATCCAGATTTAGGTGAGACATGAAACTTCCCTGGTGGACATATATGGGGTCCCCCTAATGTCAGAGTTCCAAGTAACACCCCCAACGAAAGAAGACTCCGAGGTTAGGCATGCCTCAAAGCTCCATTTTATTAAAGATGTCATATTGGCACATCTGGGAAAACCCGAATCTGAAAGCTTCCAGGTTTTCCCCACCCAAAAGAAAGTCCAAGTCCCTTCCCCTGCACCCACATGTCCATCACATGGTCCAATCAATGCACCGTCCCAACTGGAGATGCCTCCCAGCCACACCGCTCCAGGTGCAGGGCAGAGTGGCCTTGACTCTCAGAGAATGTTATTTTGACTATATATGTCCCCACTCCATACAATTCCCCCTCCCAGTTTCCCATAGCACTAAATGTGGCAGGCCTGAAGATCCAATGCCCAAGATGGCTTCCAGACCTGACACTTAACCAAGTTGCTCAAACTGAAGTAGTTACTCGGCTAAGCAGCTAAACATTTCAAACCAACAAGAAAAGAAGACCAGTAGCCTCAACTTCCAGGCTAGACTTAAAGTCTCTTTCAAGAGTTGACCATCAGCAATCTCTCTTTATCATATATAAAAACGACCACTGATCCATTTTTATTAGAAAGTAAATAGATCAAGAAAGATCAAATTAAACAATCAATGATTTGTCTCGCAGATCATCTTCTGCTATAGTCAGTCCTCGACTCACAACCACAATTGAGCCCAATATTTCTATTGCTAAGCAAGACAGTTGTTAAGTGAGTTGTGCCTCATTTTATGATCCCTTTTCTCTAATTGTTTAGTGAATCACTGCAATTCTAAAGCAAATATGGCTTCCCCCCCCCCCACTGACCTTGCTTGTCGGAAGCCAGCTGGGAAGGTTACAAATGGTGATCATATGATCCTAGGACAGTGCAAGTATCATAAAAAGTTGCCACTTGCCAAGTGCCCAAATTTTGATCACGTGATTATGGGGATGCTGCAATGGTTGCAAGTGTGAAAACCAGTCATAACTCACTTTTTTCATTGCAGTCAAGAAATGAATGGTTTTATGTTGAGGAATGCCTGTATTGCTTAACTGAGAAGGGGTGTTGGTCTTACCTGATATGCATCTTCTCGTGGGGTGGAGCTAGCAATCAGAATGGGTTGTCCTCGTCCAATCAGAGTGAGGGCTGAGTCTGTCAATCAACTTGAAGCTTTGTCCGCCATCTTGGCCCAGTTTTGACGAAGCCGAAGAACAACAGACGGGACATGGCAAAACACCTGGAACGGTGAAATATCAGGAAAGAGTCCCGAAGCCCATCTGACAGCGACCTCTATAGAATCTGCCCCTAGCGCAGGAGGACCGGGGAAAAACTGGGAGGACTGAATGCTAGCTCAACCCCACGAGAAGAGGCGTATCAGGTAAGACCAACGCCCCTTCTCCATGGTGGGTGGAGCTAGCATTCAGAATTGGACCTACGAACGCTCAACGTCCCATGTGCAGGAACCCCCCCCCCCCGATTCCTTTATCTAGGGGCTTCATGAACCTGCTGCAAATACTCTGCGTCCAAAGGCCACATCCACTGATGCAAAAGCATGTATCGTGTAGTGTCGAATAAATTGTATGCGATGCCCAGGCCGCCGCTCAACACACCTCCTCCAAAGACACCTGGGTAGCCCAGGACGCCGCTGCCGCTGTGCTGCATGTGAAATGCGCTGTAATGAGTGCTGGGGGTTGCTGAGAGGAAATATCATACACCTTTGCAACCGTGGCGCGTAGCCACCTGCCAATGGTAGAAGACGAGGCCTTGAGACTGAAAGAACGGGGTAAAAACCCCATCAGGAGGGCCTCCAATTTGCGAATCGTCGCAGTCCGGTCAAGATAAATTCAGAGAGCCCTGCGAACATCCAGTGTGTGCCATTGGCGCTCCCTCGAATGGCGCAGATGCGGACAAAAATTAGGAAGCACCAGCTCCTGTGCCATGTGGAGAAAGCCGCCAGTTCAGATATTCGTCTGGCCGAAGTGATGGCCACTAAGAAGGCCACCTTGAAGGTGAGGAACCTTAGGCTGCTTGATTCCAATGGTTCGAATGGCTCTAAAGTGAGTGCTTTTAGTACCTTAGGTAGGTCCCAGGTGGGATACCTGTGTACTACCAGAGGTTTCAAGTTAGTTGCGCCTCTGATGATACTGCGCACCACCGGATGCCTGGCCAGGGATTCTAGATTCCCACATGATAACACCGATGCCAGAGCCGGCTACCTGCCTGCATATGGTATTAGGGGACAGACCCTTGTTCAATCCCTCCTGGAGGAATTCCAGGATCCTGGGTATTGAGACCCTGGTGGGATCAATCCTTTTTTTGGAGCACCAGCTACAGAAGGTCCTCCAAGTTGCGTCATAGATCCTGTTGGTTGAGGGCCTCCTAGAGGCCTGGATCGTTTGAAAGACTTTACTGCAGTAATTGCGGTGGCTCAAAGCTGCCCGCTCAAATGCCAGATGGTCAGTTGGAGCCACTGTGGCTCTGGGTGAACTAGGACTCCCTGAGTGAGGGAAATCTTGTCCAGAAGTATTCTCCAAGGCTGAGATACTGACAGACTGACTAAATCTGCGTGCCATGGCTGTCTGGGCCAAAAAGGAGCCAGGAGTAAAATCTCCGCTCTCTCTGTTAGTACCTTTTTGATTACTCTCGGAATGAGCGGGAATGGGAGAAAGGCATATAGTAGGTCTCTAGGCACGGGCTGCAGAGTGTATCGGCCCTTTCCGCCTCTGGCATTGGGAATCTGGAGTAAAACCTGGGTAGTTGGGTGTTTGCTGGGGAGGCAAACAGGTCCAGAATCGAGTTTCCGAACCTCTTTGCCAGCCCCCTGCTCCCAAGTCTGAGTGCAGGCGCCACTCCAAATAATCAACCGTGGCTCTGCTGAGCCAGTCTGCCTGTACATTCGTTGTCCCTGAGATGTGTTCCGCTCTGATGGAGAGAAGATTTCTCTCTGCCCAAAGACCTAATTGTTTGGCCCCCCGCATGAGAGTTCTGGAATGGGTGCCCCCTTGACGGTTAATGTGGGCCTTGATGGTCACATTGTCCATCAGGCTTAGTATGTGGCGACCCGATACAGTCTCCTGGAATCGTTTCAGGGGTAAGTGGCTTGATCTGAGTTCCAGCCAATTTATATTGTTCTTGAGGTCCAATAGGGACCATTGTCCTTGTCCTATCTGGGATTGGCAGTGAGCCCCCCAGCCAAAGAGCCTGGCGTCCATGGTGATGGTCAAACGATCGGATTCCTTGAACCCACATCACTTGATTATCGCCTGCGATCTCCACCATTGGAGGGATTGCAGCACCTTTGTTGGGACTTGAACCTTGACCCTCGAGTTGCTCCTGCCTGATCGTTGGTAAGGCAGGGGGAACCATTGTAAGGTTCTGGCATGAAGGCGTGCTCAAGGTATGATCAATATGCAGGATATCATTTTGCCCAGGAGTTGTGAGAGAAGGGCCAAGGGCACTATTCAGTCTGTTTGAATTTGACCCAAGTTCTTTATGCTGACTTGTCACTCCTGGGACAGGGAAACCTTGCCCGCCTTGGTATCTATGACTGCTCCCAGGTGCAGGAGTCAATTGGAAGGAACCATATGACTTTTGTCGAAGTTCACGGAGAACCCGTGATCCTGTAGGATCCGGATTGTGATCTGTAGGTCCTCTGTCGCCCGGCAGGGGGAAGGGACGACTGTATTAATATGTTGTCCAGGTAACACTGAACGCGCACTGGAATAGCCCTGAGGTGCGCTGCTAGTGCCGCCAGTTGTTTGGTGAAAGTTCTGGACGCTGATGATAGGCCAAATGGTAGTGCCTTGTACTGATAATGACGACCTGCATAATGGAATCGCAGAAACTTCTGATGTGATGGAAGGATCGGAATGTGTAGGTATGCTTCCGTCAGGTCTATGAATGTTAGAAAGTTTCCTTCTCGAATGCTCTCCAGTATTGATCGGAGGGATTGCATCTTGAATTTTCTGTATATCAGGTGTCTATTTAATCTCTTTAGATCCAAGATCGTTCTCCATCCCACACCCCCCCCAAGGCTTCTTTTCACCTTGTCCCTTGAAATGGGGCAACTTATGAAGAAGCTCGGAGGAGTGGAGAGGAATTCGAGGGTGAGACCTAGTCTTACTGTGTTCAGGACCCAGGTGTCTGTGGTGGTAGACTCCCATTGATTGGCGAATAGGCCCAGTCTTCTGCTGATAGGAGGACTAGACCTGTCAATGGTTGGTTTCTCAAAGAGCAGTTCATTTGGATCGGTCAGGTCCAATGCTGACTCTATTGTCAAAGTATCAGCTCCCAAGCATGTGGCTGCTTTAGCCTTAAACAGTAAAGATTTAAAAAGAGCTGGGCAAAAAATACCTGCAAAAACTGGAGGATCAGGGTTTATACCCTCATCTTCCGAAAGTTCCACTTCTTTCTGATCCTCATCCCGAGATTGATGCCTCGTTCTGCGTGGATGAAAAATTTGAATCTGATCTCTGAAAGGTTTCCAATTCTCTTTGTTATTCTGGTGTCAAAAATTGACCCACCTGACGCCCCTGTTGTAGGCCAACTGTGATGGCCTGTGTTAGGGCATCTGATATCATAAGCTTCATCTGGTCCATCATTTCTAGTCCCTGGTTCTCCCGTGGGCACAGCCCAGCTGCTATGGGAGTAAAGGTGGCTTCTGGTGTCACTCTTATCCTCTTTGCATATGGCTCACACTGCTTATCTGTTTGCAAGAGGTTTGCCTGTGCAATTGCAAAGACCTCATTGTTTTCAGCATAAAAGGCTGATTGTTGAAATTGCTCTCCTGCGCCATCTAGTGATTCTGCTTGAGAGCAAGGGACATGCTGCTTAAGCTCCATTGGCTGATTTAGCTGCTGACATGAGTAAACGCGGGAGATTTCAATCTCTTTCACTCCAGGGGTTTCCTTTTCCCCCTTTTCCTCCGCCTCCCTCTCGGCCCTGGCTATTGTCTTGTCGATAGCCCTCTGGCACCTTTGGGCATCCTTTTCATCTGCCTTTGTAATCCTTCAAGAGGAAATGGCTTTTGCTTTTAATTTGTCAGCTGCTCCCTTAGCGACCAATTTTGGTCTTTTGGAGTTCTTGTGTCAACTTGGGGTCTGACAGGAGGTCCCTGATCCTCTCCACTTGCCCCAGATGCCACTGGACCCGCGTGGTCCACCATCTTGCTCCTCTTGTCCTACCGGACAGGGCAGACTCGTTCTCTAAGGAACTCTGCTGCCGCAGCCCCAGCCATTTGCTAGTATGCCCAGATCTCTTCTGGGCAGAGACTCTGCTCCCCACTACTGTCCTGGGGGTTCTTGCTGGGGCCCACGACCCTGATCTAGGGTCAGCAGAAAGGCTACTATGCCGGACTAAGCCGGGGAGTCAGCCAGAATGCCTGTAAACGCCAGACAGGTGGAAATCCAACCTTCGGCCAATGGTTATTCTGGGTCTGTCAAGGGCTGTCTGTGACCTTGTGTTCAGGTGGCCAAGCGACCGTGGTCTGCTAAGCGGCCCGGCTCGATCAATTTAAGTTGCGGCGGCTTCACCGGGAAACCCCGAAAGCACACCGATCAGTTTTAGGGCGCAAGTAATATAAAAGCCGATGCTGCGCTGTAAAGCGCTCATAGGCAAAAGCCGAAGCAGCCATTCATGTCGCAAAGGCTTTTCGCGGAGCCGGGACCTTACGTTTTGAAGAATCTGTTGTTTTTGGTCTTTCCTGAATAGTTCTTTAAAAACTTCTCCAGCACCTCTTCTGTGCGTCTTTCCTGATTGAAGGCTGAGTCAAAACTGGGCATGCACAGCCTAAGGAGGCGTGACCAAAGAGCTGATAGGCTGAGTCAGCCTATGATCAGAAGAGCAGAAAAATCCATGTCTTGGATTCTCTCCTCAGCACAATGGAGAACAAAACATTTTGGCTTTATTTTCTTTAGCTACCCTGAAACAGGATTTGATGGTAAAAATGTCCATTGAAAAATTTGAGGGGCACAAATCTGCAAAGCTTGGCATTAGTTATAGATGAGACATCAGCAGTACTAATTTCCAACTTAAGGCTTTCCACAATTGAAACATCTAGTCCACATAGCTAGATCATTTATTTGCAATGTTATTAAATTGTCGCATTTGTAATGCAATGAATAATGAATTATTAGGACTGAGGATATTACCTAATTTGGGTAATGAAATGTCTGCAAGAAAACAACCAAGCTTAGAGAGCACCAAGAACTATGCAATGAATAATCTGCTAAAACTTTGATAATTCTGGAGTTAAATGTTTTACAACAGGCTAGACTTTTTGTCAAATTACAGATTTATGATTCTTAAAATACACTGTGTATCCTATATATAATACCCTGGCAATTACCTTCAATAATTCAATTAAATTACGTAACAGGGCCTGAAGGGGTTTTTTTTTTAAAGATTCAGTCAGTCCTAGTACTCTTTAATATAGTTGTTTCTTTGAAATAATAATGTACAGGTCATAGTTCTTTTATTCACAATATGTCTCACCAGAGATGATTTCTCATTTCAAATCAAGAGACTGGACCAAACCTACATGTATATATTTAGCAATGTATGAACAGTAAAGTACTTCTATAGAGGAGCCCAACATATTTCTTATTTTCATATTCTGTTGTAGTTTACCCATGTCTAATTACTGTCCTGAAGTTTCAACAACAAAAAACAATATTTATTGTTTTTAATATTATAAAAGTTTTATTAGTCTATCTCTGGATCCAACTCTTGCCATCAATATGTTTATAAATCATCCAAACAAAATATATAATCTTATTAAAAGGAAAATGTTGATAATTTAAAAGATGTTGGATAACCATTTGTCTGAAGTGGTGTAGGGTTTCCTGCCTAAGCAGGGGGTTGGACTAGAAGACCTCCAAGGTCCCTTCCAACCTGTTATTCTATTCTATTCTAAAACTTCCATTATTTTAATGTGATCCTGGAGACAAAGAGGAAAGGTAGACTAACTTCTTTGGGCTACTTCAGGGACCATGTTTTATAAAATATTGTTCAGATTTAAGAATTGTGCATAATCTCATATAACTCTTTAATTTTATCAATTATAGGTAAGAGATTACATGAAATCTGTAGTCTGCAGAAAGAATAATAATTGTTTAGGAATTTATTTGAGTGAAAAAAGTTTATACCTATTTAGAAATGTTCTAGTAGCAGGATTAATTTCAATTATACTCCAACTTTGTCAAATACATGCTTGTTGATTAATTCACAATTAAATTAAACATTAAAGCACAATGTTAAGTAAGTCAGTCTGTGCATACATTTGTTTCTCTTCTATTAAACTGCACCTGTCGTATTTTCATCATTTTTCTGAGAATACTTTATCACGTTCTTCTGCTAGAAGACTACAGTGTTTACAAACAAAACTGTCTGAGAACTAGCAATTCAAACTATAAAAAGTCAATATTAGTATATAAATATAGCTAGTTCTAATACTCATATTACTAATGTCTATCATTGCGACAGCATTAGCTAAATAGATGACAGACTTTGGGTGAAGTGAAAGAAATCCGTACATATTAAATAGTTTATTTAAAAAGATTAATTTCAAAACTATAAATGAAGCATAAAAGTTAAGATTTTATACCCCTACTATTTATTAGAGCATCAATGATACAATTAAATGCCTTCTGCACACTCTGGAACAATTTATAAGCTAACGTTTCAAGATGTGTAAAATTTGCTGTGTTATGAAAATCTATTTTCATGCTGACCCATCATAAAATTCTATTTTCATACTGACCCATCATACCATATCATGTGCCAAGGACGGCAATTGTCAAATGGAAACAAGTATGTTACAAAAGCAAAAGCAAAAGATAGATGAGATTTTATGCAAGTAATAACATTTTGGAATTCATAAATCTTCAACAAACTTGCTATTTTCCTAAACCCAATATTAGTATATTATATAGTTTTGAGGAAGAGTTAAGCAAGTAAATTCAGATCTTTAATGTCTCGGTAAAAATAGTTCCTCATAGTAGCAGAGCAGTAACTCAAACAATTGTCTGTACTGCTATATCAGAGGAAGGTACATTATACTAGAGCAACAGAATCAGATATTTATCACTATAAAATAATATAGGTTTAATATATTATTAAAATAGATATGTATTGTTGCCTAAGTTAAAAGGGTGCAATTCTGAGAACACTATATGTAAAACACTTATTCACATATTTACATTTATTTCAATGTAAAGTACAGCTTTACAGTACTAGCAAGAAGTCCAGTGAACACAAATGCATCAATTCTCATCGATTTGCTTTACAGAAAAATAGTCAGAGCAATCCTAAACAGGGATGGTGGTGGGGGAGGAAACTACTGTATGATTGAGTTATCATTATGGCAAATCCTTTCCAGCTCCAAGAGACTGGTGTCACTTCAACAATTCCTCAAATAATAGCTTGAAGCTATCTCAGGGTTATCTTCGTGACCAGCATCCTTCAAATGTGAATACGGAGTATAAGACACACCGAAGTACACCTTAGTTTTGGGGGAGGAAAACAAGGGAAAAGGGCCTCTGCCTCCAAGCAATTTGCCAAACAGCAAACAGCACAGATGATATACACTGTTTGCTGTGTATTTCTGTGCATGTGTGCCTGACTCCTAGAAATAGCAAAGAATTGGAGAAATGTACATTATGCCAGAAAGTTTTCTTAAATGTAGGCACACTAACTCTTCCCAATTATTTAAATAGATCTACTCCAAGGTAACTAAACTCTAATACTAAACAGGATACTGTTACATTTCATACTATACTTGTACAGAGCTGTTAAAATTAATTAAAATTTCTGGAAGTATATATTATTCTCTATTATTTAAAAGAAGATACAATAGCACTGGGCCTCTTCAGAGCAAGCATTTATTTTAAAAAGCTTCTTTATTTTGTTGTTGTCTAGATTTACAGGGATCTCCAACCTTGGCAACTTTAAGACTTGTGGACTTCAACTCCCAGAATTCCACAACCAGCAAAGCTAACAAAGCTGGCTGTTGAATTCTGGGAGTTTAAGTCCACAAGTCTTAAAGTTGCCAAAGTTGGAGATCCCTGGCTCTAGAACAGTGGTTCCCAACCTTCCTAGTGCTGTGACCCGTGACCCGCCCCTGCGACCCCACCATGACCCACCCCGCCGCCGCCATTTGGGGTGCGGTGGGGGCGCAGGTTGTGGGGCACGATATGGCCAGGCTTGTGGCAGTGGGGAGGGGAGCTGAGAATGCTGGGGTGACCCTTGGGAAATGGTCGTTCGACCCCCAAAGGGGTCCCGACCCCCAGGTTGGGAACCGCTGCTCTAGAATAATAAAGCAGTCTTTAAAAAGTAAGTCTAATAATTTGAACATTCTACAGACATTTAGTTATTCACTTACCCCCTTCCATCCAGTTCAGCAAAAAATAAAAATCTGTGTGTCTCTGCCAGCTAATTGCCTCTTTGTAGTTAGTTTCACTTTCATTTTTCCACTTGGCAAACCTAATCAGCTGTAGATCGGGAAACTGCTACTGACTTGCTTGTCTTTGCAGGCTCTTCCCTCTTTCCTGCAAGCAGGTAAATTGCTGGAAGACAGAGGCCAAAGGGTGGGGATGGCTGGGGCTGCATTCAGTGTGTAAGACGCACCCAAGTTTTCACCCTCTTTTTGGGGGTAAAAAGGTGCATCTTATACTCCGAAAAATACGGTATTTAGGAGAGATGTATATGATGATTCCCAATCATCCAGGGCCAAAGGTGCTTTTCCAAAAGGCAAGTGGACTTTCCTGTTTTTTTTCCCTTCAAAAAATTTCACTTCTCATCCAAAAAAGCTTCAAGGTTAGAACTGAGGAAACCTTTTGGATGAGAAGCAAAACCTTTTCAAAGAAAAAAACCCAAGTCCAGCTGCCTTTTGGGAAAGCACTTTTGGGATATTTAGGACAGATAGCTGAGAGAAAAGTTATTGCTAAAATGGGAATGGTCTCTTCAAAAGTACTGAAGAGCTGCATCATCTTAGAAAAGACTGGATATGGTGTAGCTTCACTCTACAGGGTAACTTTAAGAGAGAGAAAAAGGTGCAACTCCCATACTCTGCAAATATAGTGAGAATTGGCAGGTCCGGACCTGATTCCAAATTGTGCAAAGACTTCTTTGAAAGGACTCTGGGTTCTTATATGCAATTCTTGGACTAGAAGGATCTAGCTAATGAACTCCAGTCTAACACATTCTATGGGCCTTCTAGGAAAATGTTAGGGAAAGTAAAATATAGTTTCCTTCAAAATAAGTTCAGCTCTGGTGATTTCATTGACATGGAATTTGAAATCAAAACTACAGTCCTGTATTCCCTGGTGGTCTATTAATTAGGCCCAATCCTACCTAATTTTTCAATGTCAATGAAGGTTGGCTGGTAGGATATTACGAAGTCACGATTCCCAACACAATCTCAGACCACTTTTGACCCCTGCAACATAATAATGTGGCTGATTCAAAAGCTTTCTGCTACAATGTTGGGGAAGCCTCCAAACTTTCATTAGCAAAAGGAGGGGGAATCCAAAGCATTCTATTTCCCCCTTAGCTCCCTAATTCACCTCAGAACTGGCTACTGCAGTCTATCCTATGCAGCTATATTTTAAGGTAATTTCATGAGCAGCTGGTTGGCTTCCAAGCTCTAAGACAAATTCAAAGTGGTAGTGATCACCTAGAAAGCTCTATGTATTATGCCACCTACCAACCTTAGGACTTAGGGGTACAGGTGGGCCTTCTCTTAACGTACCTGCCTCCCAGCTGCGTAAGTAAGGCCCTGCCTGAGCTGCTCGAGGCAGTAGCTGGCTTGGCAGTTGAGTTCCCTAGGCTTATGGTGCTGGGGGACTTCAACTTGCCCTCCGCTGGTGAAACCTCTGGGATAGCTCAGGAGTTCATGGATTCCATGACAACCATGGACCTGACCCAAGTAATCCAGGGTCCGACTCATGAGGGTGGTCACACGCTCGACCTAGTGTTTCTCTCGGGGCAGTGGAGAGATGATCTGAAGATAAGGGATATAGTCATCACCCCTCTGTCATGGTCAGATCATTTCCTACTGAGGTTGGATTCCGCAGTTCCATTCCTCCCCCGCAGGGAGGCGGGACCAACTAGGTGGTTCCGCCCCAGGCGCCTAATGGAACCAGAAGGATTCCAGAGGGAACTTGGGGAAATACCTGAAACCCTGGTACGCAGTTCGGCTGATTCCCTGGTGGCTGGTTGGAACACCGCAGCATCAGGGGCTTTAGACCGAATTGCGCCTTTGCGACCTCTCCGCGGCAGTGGATCCCGGAAAGCTCCCTGGTTTACCGAGGAGCTCCGGGAGATGAAACGCCAGAAGAGACGTCTGGAGCGCCGCTGGAGGTCCAGCAAAACCGACTCCGACCGAACACTATTAAGAATTTACATCAGATCTTATTTAGTGGCGATAAGGGCGGCGAAACGATCCTATTTCTCCGCTCTTATTGCGTCCGCAGATTCTCGCCCAGCCGCCTTGTTCAGGGTGACTCGCTCCCTCCTTGCAAAAGGGGGGAGCGAGGAGCACTTGCAAGGCAGAGCTGAGGAATTTGCCGAGTTTCTGACGGATAAAGTCGCTCGGATTCGGTCGAACCTGGACTCTGGCTGGGCAGAGTCCATGGAGTTGACAGGGGCTAGTCTTAGTCCACCGTTGTGGGAGGAGTTTGGGCCTGTTTCTCCTGAGGATGTGGACAGAGCCATGGGGGCGATGGGGGCCTCCACCTGTTTATTGGACCCGTGCCCCTCCTGGCTGGTTTCGGCCAGCAGGGAGGTGACACGCGGCTGGATCCGGGCAGTGGTCATCGCTTCTTTGGAGGAGGGATCCGTACCGCAGTCATTAAAAACTGCGGTGGTGAGACCCCTCCTGAAGAAGCCTTCCCTGGATCCAGCCGACTTGAAGAACTATCGTCCGGTCTCCAACTTGCCTTTTTTAGGGAAAGTTGTGGAGAAGGTGGTGGCCACTCAGCTTCTGTGGCTTCTGGATGAAACAGATCATCTAGATTCCTATCAGTCGGGTTTCAGGCGCGGCTACAGTACAGAAACTGCCTTGGTCGCTCTGATGGATGATCTCTGGCGGGCCCGGGATGGGGGAAATTCCTACATCCTGGTGCTACTTGACCTCTCAGCGGCTTTCGATACCATCGACCATGGTATCCTTCTGCATCGTCTCGGCGAGCTGGGAGTGGGAGGCACCGTTTTACGGTGGTTCTCCTCTTATCTCGCTGATAGGATGCAGTCGGTGTTGGCAGGAGGGCAGAGATCCACCCCTAGGCCCCTGTTATGCGGGGTGCCTCAGGGGTCGGTTCTCTCGCCCATCCTGTTTAACATTTACATGAAACCGCTGGGAGAGATCATCCGCAGACATGGGGTGTGTTTCCATCAGTACGCTGATGACACCCAGCTGTACATCACCACCCCGTCTGACTTCAGTGGGCAGCCGATGTAATGTGCCGATGCCTGGACGAGGTTAGGATCTGGATGGGGAGGAACAGACTCAGACTCAACCCCGACAAGACTGAGTGGCTTTGGATATTGCCTCCTAAGGATTATGACAACTATCCCTCCTTGGTTCTCGAGGGAGAGAAACTGACTCCCTCGGATCTGGTCCGCAACTTGGGCGTCCTCCTAGACCCACAGCTAAAATTGGAACACCATCTCACCGCTGTGGCTAGGGGGGCCTTTGCACAGGTTCGCCTGGTGCACTAGTTGCGGCCATACTTGGAGAAGGAGGCTCTACTCATGGTCACTCATACCCTTGTCACCTCCCGTTTGGACTACTGCAACGAGCTCTACATGGGGCTACCCTTGAAAAGTATCCGGAGACTCCAGTTGGTGCAAAATGCGGCTGCGCGTGCTGTGGTGGGTGTGCCAAGGTACACCCACGTGACACCTATACTCCGCCAGCTGCATTGGTTGCCCATTAGTCTCCGGGTCCAATTCAAGGTGTTGATCATCATCTTTAAAGCCCTTCATGGCTTAGGACCAGGTTATCTCCGGGACCGCATTCTGCCTCATACTTCCCTCCGACCGGTTAGGGCCCACAGAGTCGGCCTCCTCCAGCTCCCGTCAGCCAAGCAATGCCGGCTGGCGGGTCCTAGGGGGAGAGCCTTCTCTGTGGCCGGCCCCGCACTCTGGAACCAACTCCCCCCAGAGACCCGAACTATCCCCACCCTGCTGGCCTTCCGAAAAGCCGTTAAGACATGGCTCTTCCTGCAGGCAGGGGGAAGAGCTTAATTCCATCTACACTCTCCCCCGGGTATGTCTGGTGAGTGAATGGTGCTTTTATATTGTAATTTTTTAACTTTTAACTTTTATATTTTGATTTTAATTGAATTTATTGGTTTTCTTGTATTTTTTCTATGTTGTAAGCCGCCCTGAGTCCCTCGGGAGTGGGGCGGCATATAAGAAACCATAAATAAATAAATAAATAAATAAATAAATAAATAAATAAATAAATAAATAAATAAACCTATGTCTATATGTTTGAGAGAGAGAAAAGGGGAGGGGCTGCTTTGCTAAGCATGATTCTTCCATCAAGTTCAAACATCATGAAAGGGATAAGACATTCTTAAATAACATTTAAGATATTCTTAAATGACATATACTATCCCTATACACATGCCTGGCTCCTTAAAACTGTTTTATTTCAGCAAACTTATAGGCAGCCATCTGAGTGCAATATCGCTAATTATTTTTAAATCAATGTTATTATTGAGTGGGTCATTATTTTGTCTTCCTTCGTAGAGTCTTTTTGATGGGGGTGGTTTACAATTATTGCAAAATAAATAAATCATGAAAAGGCTAACAATCTTTCCTAAATTTTGCTAAGAGATAACATTGCTTTCAAACTGAGACAAAGAAAATGTCAGTGTTCAATGTGTCTGTAACTGTCAAACTATATCAAGATTTTATTAGATAAACAGAATATAAATGTCATGTTTTTCTTACATGTCTAATATTGAGCTACACCCAGTCCTGGTGGACATTTTACTAACCACATATATTACAGCTAATGTCTATATTATCTTTGCAAAATAATAGGAATCACAAATAATTCAATCTCCAATTACTCTATGAAATTACTGAGAAATTTATCCATAAACATATTAGGAAACATAGAATAGTAATTAAGCTCTACTAAATATTATTAATATATTATTATTTATAAATTATTTGTGCTTAGATGTAAGGAGAGTAGATGAATAAAGGATTTCGATATTACAGAAGCAACTCACTTTTTCTCCCCCCCCCATTTTTCTACACATTGAATATGCATTTCCACATCCTTTATAAAGTTCTTTCTAATATTATAATTTGTATCCAATTAAGAAGTTTAACTTCATCAATCCCTAGATACACAGGAAAAAAATACTGAGAAGAAACCACTTATGCTATGTTCATTTTCAATCTCCCTCAAAAATTAATTACTGGGTGAGTAGATGGAAACATAGTTTAGCTAGTAAAAAAATAGGTTTCAGCCAGCAGCTAGCAAAACCAAACAAAGCAGGTGCTATTGGAAGGGAGCTACTGATGTCTAGCAAGTCTCATGGGTTTAACAAGAATTACATGAAACATCAAGAAAATGAAGTCAGCTAGTTTCTTGATAGCGCAATCCTATACATGCACTGCCAGTGAAATGGTATAATCCTCATAAAATCTATAGCCGCTGAACAGAGAACATAGAATTTGAAATCTCCATTTGCCAACAAAGCTTATTTGGACCATACTATTTCTTAATGCCACCTATCTTTTAGGGTTGATTTGATGAGTGTGAACTTTTGTCTAGAGCAGTGTTTCCCAACCTTGGCAACTTGAAGATGTCTGGACTTCAACTCCCAGAATTCCCCAGCCAGCTGGCTGGGGAATTCTGGGAATTGAAGTCCAGATATCTTCAAGTTGCCAAGGTTGGGAAACACTGCTCTAGAAGGAGGGCACTGTCCTATTTGGGATACAAAATTTGAGGCAACCACTAGAGGGCAGCGTTGGGACACAGAAACATAGGGGCACTCTGCTACCATCTAGTGGCTGTCTGCATATTTGCAGCTCAAAAGGCCTTTAAAAAAACGAAACTCCCTTCGTTTGCAGAGCTTCCTGCAGAGTGAAGTCAACAAGGGTTGTGAGCAGAGACGTGTTACACAATTGCGATGTGAAAGCACGTCCCAAAAATACCCAGAGCCCCTCCTCCGTGCAAAAACCCCACCAGGCGAAAAGTGCCGCTTACGTCCCTTGTTTTTAAACCCAGGGCTCCCCAAATTCAGCTCATCAAGCCTTCCGTGACATTTGAGTTTCATCTATTGAAAACCCCAAATAATCCAACACTGCTTGAACTAACCAGCACTACGAATGATAACAACAAAAAACCGACGACGACCCCTTGGACAGTCCCATCGATCCTTGTTGGGGAGGGTCAATACTGACCACGTTGGAGAGCCCCGTTTTAAACCCTTCCCACCCCTCGCGTTAAAAATATTTAAACGTTTCAGCGGCCCCCGCCTCCGCCCCGACTCCAACGGTGTGAGGAGAAAAACGCGAGTCCCAAATCCCTCCTTTCCTTCCCTCCCTCACCGCCCCCCGCCCAAAAAAGGGGGTGAGGAAAAAAGAAGGCCGGAGCCACAACGACGGTCGGCTGGGACGAGGCGGGGCCTTCCTTCGGGCTCACCTCCCCGCCAGGCCTGGAAAGCCTCCCCTCCTCGTCCCATCCAGGAGAAGCGAGGCCGAGAGCGATCCTCCGCCTCGCTCGCCCGGGCCTCTCTGAGGAGGACGACAGACGACGGAGGCGCCGGTCGGAGAAAGGCGGCGCCGCCACGTCACGAAGCCCCTTTTGACGTTAAGCGATTGTGGGGTCACCTCCGGGGAGCGCAGAAAGGCCGCTTCTCGCCTGCTCCTTCCCCGCCCGTTCTTCCGTTTTCCAAGCAGGCCCCGACGCCCCGGGCTCGACCGCTTGCCTCACTCACCGGAGAGGAGGGGAATGGGCCGCGCAGAGACGCTGAGGGGGGAACCGGGGGTCGCTGCCTCTCCGCGGCCTCGCCGCCTCAGCTGAGAGCGGCGGCCGTCGCCGCCATTTCCTCCTCCTCCTCTTCTTCTCCTCCTCCTCGCGGCTCGCTCTCGGCAGCGCTGGGCGGGGGACTTGTTGCTCCGCCCGCGCTGAGGCAGCTGCTGAACCCGTCGCCAAAATGGCCGCCGCCCGATGAGGCGGCCAACGTTCGCAGGCGCCGACGAAAGGGATGGCCGCTCTCGCGGGCGGACACACTGGCACTTGGGAGGACTGTTCGGCGCGAACCATAGAGACGCGCTTCTTTCCTTAGGAGGAAAAGGGAGGGAGGGCGCGGCCGAGGGAATTAAAAAAGGAGCGCGTGCTCCGCCGAGTGGGGAGGCGCCCCTTGTGGTTGGAGAAGAAAGTGCTTATATGGGAGGCGGGAACAGCGCCTTTTCAATGCGCACTGTAGCCAGAGCCGGAATCCGCAAATCAAATCCTTCCTCTAAATCTAAATTCTAAAACATAAAAACTATATGTCTATGGAGATTCTCAGTCATCCAGGTCATGGTTGTCCCAAAGGTGCTTTTTTCTTTTTTTCCCCTCAAGAGGCAACTGGACTTTCTTGTTTTTCTTTGAAGACATTTCACTTCTCATCCAAGCTCAGAGCTGAAGAAGCTTCTTGGATGAGAAGCGAAATGTCCTCAAAGAAAAACAAAGTCCAGTTGCCTCTTGGAAGCCCCCCCCCCCCCCCAAAAGCACCTTTAAATATAAAGCACATAGTTTTATCCCAAACGCAAGTCAGTATCTCATGCAACTGAGTTTTGCTCCTGATGTTTTTGGAAATAATACAAAAGCGACTTGCAAGGGAAGAGAATGTGGAAGCTGTTGTTGCAATGAAGTCTGTAGAGGCAGTCCTCGAGTTACAATCACAACTGAGCCCAAAATTTAGGTTGCTAAGTGAAACACTGGTTAAGTGAGTTTCACCCCATTTTATGACTTTCCTTGCCGCAGTTATTCAATGAATCATTGCATTTGTTAAATTAGTAGCATGGTCTTTAAGTCAATCTGGATTTCCCCATTGACTTTGCTTGTCAGAGTTTGGCAAAGCCCTGCAACCATCACAAATATGAACCAGTTGCCAAGCGTCTGAATTTTGATCGTGTGACCATAGCGATGCTGCAACGGTCGTAAGTGTGAGAAACGGTCGTAAGTCACCTTTTCCAGTAACTTTGAACGCTCACCGAATGAACCATTGTAAATCAAGGACTACCTGCATTATCCGTGCCTTTCAACATTTCCGAAGGAAAAAGCGCCATCCATAAGGCTGAAGCAGGTGAAATGCTACCGGTTCGGCTTGGTTCTGGCATACTGGTAGCAGCGGCCGCCCGTGGTTCAGAGAACCGGTAGCAGTGGCTCTGCTCACCCGCCCAGACATTGCCATTTTTTAAAACCCTCTGCGCATGCACAAAGCCTTCTGCGCATGCGCAGAGGGTGAAAAAGCACGAGCGATGGTGCCGCACGCGCACAAATTGTGCGCTTCCGGTAGGGAAGTTAAGTAGATTTCACCGCTGGGCTGAAGCCCACGAAATTAAAAGAGCGTAAGGCCAGACAAGTTATCAAAACATCCGGTCCGATGCTCTGGACATCCAAGGCTGAGAAATGGGCAGCAAAATGTACTTTTCATCACGTCAGGGCTGGAGAATCAATCAATCAGGGTGTCAACGCTGAAGCTGTCCTGACCGAAGCCATTTTGTCCGCTTCAGTGTTGCCACACTGGAGCTGAGGGTCAGGGAGGGGGGATTTGAGATAGAGGAGATTTTGTAGCCCAAACTTTCTCTTGGGAACCAAGGACATTCTCACAGCCGGTCGGAGGAAGGCGGAGTGATGCCACCCGGTTGTTGGACTGCATGGGTGATTGAACCATGTGACTGATTGTTTTGAGAAAATAGAAAAACTTTTACTTTTAATAAGGTGAAAACCGCGGGAGTTTTCAGAGTCGGTTTTCACCAGATATGTGCCAATATGATACTTCCAATAAAAGTATTCTTTGAGAAGCTCAACTGCCTCGGAGTCTTGCTTGCTATGGATTTATTACTTGGAACCCTCACAGAGGGTTTAAACCAGGGGTCCTCAAACTTGGCAACTTTAAGACTTGTGGAGTTCAACTCCCAGAATTCTTCAGCCAGCTGGAGAATTCTGGGAGTTGAAGTCCACAAGTCTTAAAGTTGCCAAGTTTGAAGACCTCTGGTTTAAACATTCTGTAGCTTGATCCTTGATTTTGCAATAACTGACCTTTTTTCTTGCAAGAGCTTCTGAAGAAGCTAAGCCAAAGCAACATCTGAATTCACCAGCGTGTCTTTGCATTCCTAGAGAGAGACAGAGAGACAGACAGATTTAGCACAGGGTGGAACACCATGAAAAGACAGCAATTTATATCCGTTTCTAAAGTTTTAGAGCGCTTCCTGCACATGGTTCATTGGATTTAATACAGGTAGGCCTTGAGTTATGACCACAATTGAGCCCAACATTTAGGTTGTGAAGTGAAACATTGGTTAAGTGAGTTCACTGCCCCATTTTTACGACTTTTCTCGCCACGGTTGTTAAGTGAATCATTGCATTTCTTAAGCTGGTAACATGGCTGATAAGTGAATCTGTGCTTCCCCATTGACTTTGTTTGTCAGGTCGCAAAAGGGGATCACGTGACCCCAGGACACTGCAACCGTCATAAATATGAACCAGTGGCCGAGTGTCTGAATTTTGATCATGTGACACACACCCCTGGGGAGGCTGCAACGGTCGTAAGTGTGAAAAACGGTCAGAAGTCCCTTTTTTCAGTGCCGTTGTAACTTTGAACGGTCATTAAATGAACTGTTGTAAGTCAAGGACTACCTGTAGAGGCAATCCTCAACTGCGACCAAGAATTTCCGTTGTTAAGCAAGATGGCTGTTAAGTCGCACCTAATATTACGACCCTTTTTTGCCGGGATAATTTATTGAATCAATGCAGCTGTTAAGTGAATCACTGCAGTTGCTATAGTCAGGAGACTGCAGGATCTGACCTTCAGTGGGTGACTCCGGGATGGGAGTGTTGGAAGAAAATGTCCTGTGTTGGTTTCCCAGCTGGGAAGCAGTCACCGATGCTGAGAAGAAATAGACATGGAAGCCAGTTGCCAGAAAAGGGATCCTTTAATTAAGGAAGGCAAAAAAAAGTAGTGACACAGCTCCAGCGTTCCTGGATTGCAAGCCAACTTGGAAGTGTGACTCTGAGCCTTTTATGCGATATAAAAGGAGATATTTTAGGAAATATTAAAAGGGCAGAATATTATATTTCCCTGGATTGGAGAAACAGGTTTTTAGGCAGGAAATAGACTCACTCTTAATAGCCCCCACCTTTGTCGATGGACCATTAAGGCCAGAGCCCAGCTCACTCATTCCCCCCCCCGCCTTTATCAATGGGCAGTCTATTCTACATATCAAAGATCTACCCCCTTCAGGCAGACCCATCTAGCAAACAGAAGCTCAGCAATGGCACCTGGGAAGATTACATCAGCCAAGCCTGGGACACAGACAAAAGCCTACAGAGTTAGTTACCCCCTGGGAGTCTGACCACCAATCAGAGTGCATTTCTTATACAGGAACAGGAAACTCTGATTGGTGGTCAGACTCCCAGGGGGTGGGGGTCTTAGCTAACTCTGTAGGGTTTTGTCTGTGTCCCAGGCTTGGCTGATGTAATCTTCCCAGGTGCCAATGCTGAGTTTCTGTTTGCTAGATGGGTCTGCCTGAAGGGGGTAGATCTTTGTTATGTAGAATAGACTGCCCATTGACAAAGGTGGGGGGAATGAGTGAGCTGGGCTCTGGCCTTAATGGTCCATTGACAAAGATGGAGGCTATTGTGAGTCTATTTCCTGCCTAAAAACATGTTTCTCCCATCCAGGGAAATACTGTATAATATTCTGCCTTTTTAATATTTCCTAAAATATTTCATTTTCTATGGTGTTTCCCCGAAAATAAGACAGGGGCTTATATTTTTTGACAACCCCCCCCCAAATATGCCCTTGGCCTTATCGGGGGGGGACTTATTATTTTCGGGGTGCAGGAGGTGGCGAGCGTGGGACCGGATGTCCCATCACCGCCACCTCCCCTCCCTGTTATTGGTGCCGGCCGAGCGGCTGGCCCGCCGCCACCGCCTCACGGAGCAGGACTCTGCAAGGCTTGTTGTGCCGTTGTATGCATGAACTTCAGGACTGCCGCGAGCTTCGCCATACAGCACAGCTGGGGTCCTGCTGCCGTTCGTGCATGCAACGGCACAAGCCTTGCAGAGTCCTGCTCCACAAGACAGCGGCGGTGGCGTGACGACTCTCACAGAGACTCATTTCTGGCAGGTGGACGTGTTGGGCCGCGAGACACGCGTCCTACCTGGGACTTGTAGCTCTGTCGTGTTCCTCGGCGTTCTGTCCAGAGAAGTCCATTGTAAAAGAAAACTTCTCGCAAGTTCAATCAAACTTCTCAAACTCGCAAGAAGTTTTCTTTTACAATGGGCTTCTCTGGACACAAAGCTGAGGAATGCGACGAAGCTACAAGTCCCAGGTAGGACGGGCATCTCGCGGTGGGGCGCAATTTGGGGGTGGCAGGCCGGGCCGGGCGGTGAGACGCCCGTGTTACTGGAGTTTGGCTGGTCTGTTTAGGGAAAAAACCTTGCACAATACAGAAACTCTTCTCGCGAGGGTGAGCAATTAACAAATTCTCGCAGCGAGAAGTTTTTCTGTACTGTGCAAGGTTTTTTCCCTAAACAGACCAGCCGAGAGAAACCACGGAGCTGCCAACTCCAGTAAGATGTGCGTCTCACGGTAGGGCGCAGTTTTGGGGTTTTGGGCGAGGCGGGCCGCGAGACGCGCATCCTACCTGGGACTTGTAGCTCCGTCGCGTTCTTCGGTGTTCTGTCTACTGATCCTCCCCCGCCTCTGGCTCTTGAGCGAAGCGTGAAGGGGAAGAAACTCTCACGGGCTGCCTGAGGAAGCCGAGCTGACAGCTAAACTTCTAGCCGGGCTCAGCGGCAGAAACAGCCGGGCATGCATTTCCTCGTCTCTTCCAAACACGCACCTCTCTCTCTCTCGGCAAGTGGGGGGGAAGAGTGCACTTAAGACATAGCACGAGGAGAAGGAACCATTTGGCTGCCCACTGCCCGCAAATCTTTCTCTTCCAAACTCCGCCAGAAATGAGTCTTCGTGAGACTCATCGCGCCTGCGCAGCCTCTTGGAGCGAAAGGGGAGAAAGATTCGGCTTTCTCAGGCAGCCCGCGAGAGTTTCTTCCCCATCCCGCTTTGCTCGAGAGCCGGAGGCGGTGGACACAACACCGAGGAATGAGTGGCTGTTCCTGCAGGGGATTCCCACGCACCGCTCTCTCCTTCCTGAAGGATGCGGGGAGGGCTGGTGGAGGATGAACGGCCTGAGGCGGCGAGAGAGCGAGGGAGGCAGCGGCGGGAGGCAGAGCCGAAGGAGCGGCGAGAGGGACAGGCTGGTTGTGCCCGTCTGCTGCTCAAGCCTTGCGCTTGTGGGCTTGCTGTACCCGACCGGCCTCGCCGCCTCCTCGCAGGCAGAAGCGTGTTTCAAATTACCATAGGCAGAGCCCAGAGGAGCCGAGCTAGTCCTGCAGGGTGTTTGTGCACCCGCCTATCGCTTGCTCTCGCTCTCACTCTCCCGGCGAAAAAAGTGCCCGCCGCAAAAAGAGCGGCTCCCGGCATGTCCCCCCCCTTTCCCCGGAAAGTAGTTGGGGGGGGGCCTTATTTTCTGGGGGTGGCTTATTTCAACGCATGTCCTGAAAAGCCCTATCAGGCTTATTATCAGGATATGTCTTATTTTCGGGGAAACACGGTAGGAGAGGGGTGGGTGTTAACTTCCTACACTACATAACAAAGATCTACCTCCTTCAGGTAGAGCCATAGTAGGAATTGCCCAAAGCCCTTTCATTACATCATCACCCAGCAAGAGTCAACCAAGCCTGGGACTCAAAACACAACCTACAAATTTACATCTCTCTCTCTCGCTCTGTCTCTCTCCTCTCTCTCTCTCTCTGCCATGTGCTTTTTTTTGCCCAGGACCTCAAAACCATGTGGTCCTGTCCACCATTAAACCATCTTTCCAAGCAGCCTCCATGTTTCCAGTGTCTTTCTCCCCACTTGGAACGGAACCCAGATGGACATTTCTTCCAACACACTTTAGTCAGATTATTTGCTAACATTTTAAATTCAGTGAGCGTTTTTCAGTCTGGTAGTTAAAAGATGCTACAATAGCTTTGATGACAGTTTTCAAGTACCAGATGCAGGTAATCCTTGACTTGGGACCACAGTTGCATCCAAAATTTCTGTTGCTAAGTGAGACATTTGTTAAGTGAGTTTTGCCCCATTTTGCGACCTTTCTTTACCACAGTTGTTAAGTGAATCATCGCAGTTGTTACGTTAGTAACATAGTTGTAAAGTGAATCTGCTTTCCCCCAAAAGGTGATCACATGACCCTGGGACACTGCAACTGTCATAAATATGAGCCAGTTACCAACTGTCTGAATTTTGATCACATGACCATCGGGATGCTGCAGCTGTCATAAGTGTGAAAAATAGTCATAAGCCACTTTTTTCAGGGACGTAACTTTGAACAGTCACTAAATGACTTGTAGTTAGTCAAGGACTACCTGTATTTCTTTGCTATAATTCTGTCTTCTGTCACGTGTAACTTTCCATGTGATGAAAAGTACTATGATTACTATTCTGAAGTTAAGTCTCCTTTGTTAACTTTGGGATTAGAGAGATGGATTTTATCTGTTTAGACAGCACAATGCTTGTCCAATACTGTTAAAAGTCAACAAAAAAAACCATTAAACATCATTGATCAACTTGGAATATTTTATGGATTACAAAATGAATTTGTTGTGTCTTTCCCACTGCTTTCAAATCATTCAAATTCAAATTAATAAAGGTCAGCAACAAAGACTAAATAAAACTTACTAAATAAAGCTACAAACTAGAGCTACAAACTGGAACATGCAAAATAAACATTGTCTAGCTTCTCTTCCGATCCTATCAATCAGATCAGGAAACCCGGAAATTGTGAGTCCTAGTCCGGCCTTAGGCACAAAACCAGCCGGGTAACCTTGGGCCAATCCCACTCTTTCAGCCCTTGTTAGAATACAATCACAAATCACTTCTTAAATCTTGCCAAGAAACTGCAAGGACTTGTCCAGGCAGTCACCAGAACTCAAATATTGACTCAAAGTGTACATATACACACATTCCAATACACACCCTATCACATTTGGCCTGCAGTTTCCAACAACCACTAGAAAGCAGCAAATAACAGTACTCTAGGGAGATATTTTTATATCTCTTTGCTGCCATCTAGTGGTCCAGAGTTTTGCAACCCAGGTATGGGAGACTTAAGCAAATTTGCTCAAGATAGCCCCAGAAGTGCTTTTTCCCCAAAGGCGACTGGACTTTGTGCATTTTTTGTCTTGAAGACGTTTTGCTTCTCATTCAAGCAGCATTTTCAGCTGAGAAAATGAAGATGCTTCTTGGATGAGAAGTGAAACATCTTTAAGAGAAAAACCACAGAAAGCCCAGTTGTCTTTTGGAAAAAGCAACTTTATTTATTTGTGAGATTTATATACCGCCTCACAGTGCAAGCACACTCTAAGCGGTTTACACCAGTAAGCAATGTATATTTATATTGCCCCCAACAATCTGGGTCCTCATTTTACCTACCTCAGAAGGATGGAAGGCTGAGTCAACCTTGAGCCCGTGAGATTTGAACCGCTGACCTGCCGATCACAGTCAGCTAAAGAGGCCTGCAGTACTGCACTCTACCCGCTGCGCCACCTCGGCTCAACCATGACCTAGATGGCAGAGAATCTCCATAGACATTCTGTAGACACTCCATAGACATTCATAGATAGTCCATAGAGGACAGACTCAAAATCCAGAGGGACCTCGACAGACTCGAACACTGGGCCCAAACCAATAAAATGAAATTTAACACAGAGAAAAGTAAAATTCTGCACCTAGGTAAGAACAATCAAAAATACACATACAATCTGGGCAAAACCACACTCAACAGCAGCGATTGCGCGAGGGATCTCGGAGTCCTGGTAGACAGCCAACTAAATATGAGCCAGCAGTGTTCAGCAGCAGCCAAAAAGGCCAACGCAGTCCTGAGCTGCATAAATAAAGGGATACAATCAAGGACCAGAGAGGTACTAGTACCACTCTATAAAGCCTTGGTCAGACCACATCTAGAATACTGCATCCAGTTTTGGTTACCACACTACAAGAAAGACATTGAAACTCTAGAGAAAATGCAGAAGAGAGCAACCAGGCTGATAAAGGACCATGTCGACTGTCCCTCCTTGGTTCTTGAGGGAGAAAAACTAACCCCCTCAGAACAGGTTCGCAATTTGGGAGTTCTCCTAGATCCACAGCTAAAATTAGACCAACACCTTACAGCTGTGGCTAGGGGGGCTTTTGCACAGGTTCGCCTGGTGCACCAATTGCGACCATACTTGGAGAAGGAGGCTCTACTCACGGTCACTCATGCCCTTGTCACCTCCCGATTGGACTACTATAATGCGCTCTACATGGGGCTACCTTTGAAGAGTATTCGGAGACTTCAACTGGTGCAAAATGCGGCTGCGTGTGCTGTGGTGGATGTTTCAAGATACACCCACGTAACACCCATACTCCGCCAGTTGCATTGGCTGCCCATTGGTCTCCGGGTACAATTCAAGGTGTTGATCATCATCTTTAAAGCCCTACATGGGCTTAGCACCAGGTTACCTCCGGGACCGCATCCTGCCTCATACTTCCCTTTGACCGGTCAGGTCCCACAGAGTGGGTCTCCTCCAGGTCCTGTCAGCCAAACAGTGCCGACTGGCGGAGCCTAGGGGGAGGGCCTTCTCTGTAGGGGGCCCTGTTCTCTGGAACCAACTCCCCCCAGAGATCCGAATCATCCCCACCTTGCTGGCCTTCCGAAAAGCCATTAAGACATGGCTCTTCCTGCAGGCAGGGTTCTGAGACAATTTTACATCTGAGGCCTCCCCCATGTATGCATAGTATGTCTTTCTTTTTAACTTTTTAAAAATTGTTTTTAATGATTTTATTGTTTGGTGTTCTTTAAAATGCTGTATGCCGCCCTAAGTCCTTAGGGAGTAGGGCGGCATAGAAGAATTACCAAATAAAATTAAATAAATAAATAAATAAATAAATAAATAAATAAATAAATAAATAAATAAATAAATAAATAAATAAATAATAAAGGGTCTGGAAAATAAAACATATGAAGAGCGGTTGCAGGAACTGAGCTTGGCCAGTCTGGCGAAGAGAAGGACCAGGGGTGACATGATAGCAGTGTTCCAATACTTGAGGGGATGCCACAGAGAGGAGGGGGTCAGGCTGTTCTCTATGGCACCAGAAAGCCAAACAAGGAATAACGGATGGAAGCTGACCAAGGAGAGATTCAACCTGGAAGTGAGGAGAAACTTTCTGACGGTGAGAGCGATCAACCAGTGGAACAGCTTGCCAGCGGAGGTTGTGAGAGCCCCAAAACTTGCGACCTTCAAGGAGAGACTGGACTGCCATCTGTCTCAAATGGTGTAGGAACTCCTGCTTGAGCAGGGGGTTGGACTAGATGACCTACAAGGTCCCTTCCAACTCTAATAATAAATCTAAAATCTAATAATAAATCTAAATCAATAAATTTGCCCCAAATAGGCAAAGCCTATTTTAGTCAACATTTTCTAGCCCCATCTCCTAATCCGAGGTGAGAGCTACCCTTGGCCCTTGAGGGATATGCAACCATTAAATTTCAGAATTAGTGGATAATGCCAGAATTTTGTTTTTAAAAAAATGTTTTATTTTATATTTCATTTACATGTAATAAAATTAAAACCAAGTTGGACAATGAGCAAGAGCAAAGAGAAAAAAGCCTTTGAATTATGGATGAAGATGGTGACTAACTGGACTTCAGGAAGAAAAAAAAATTGATTACTCCTAGATTAAATAAAATTTCTGGAGGCATTGAAGAGCAATCAACAAGCTCATTTGCTTTGGTCATGTGATGATGTCATAGGAAAAAGACTAGGTCGGCAAAACAATATATAAGCTATGCCCTTTTAAAAGCTGTGCATTGGCACCAGGGATGGGTTGAAATGAAGGATACATAGTTATGAAAAGTCACACCCAACACAATGGCATTTAATAACTGATCACTCCCTAGTGATGTAATGTTTTTCCTTATGTATTCAATAATATATTAAAACTACAATTTGGAATTACATTCTAGATACCTCTAGGGCAGGCTTAAGGCTGATAGATTCCAAAGGTTGAGCATCCTTATCCTAACCCAAAAAGCAATACGTAAAAGGATTACTATTTTAAAAATTCAGATCAGCTGCCCCCAATTAAATGCCTCTAACATAATGCTGCTGCAGCCACCAAACTCCTCTGCAAAACATAACCGTGTTTCCCTGAAAATAATCCCTCCCCTGAAAATAATCTCTCCCCTGAAAATAACCCCCCCAAAAATACCATTTCCTCTGGTTAAGGTTAGGGAAACAGAGCTGGAAATCAAGTAAGATGGCAAGAGGAGCCCCGTCTTGCTCCACGCACCCAAAATAATAAGACCTCCCCGAAAATAAGGCCAAGCACTTATTTTGAGGTTCAAAAAATATAAGACAGGATCTTATTTTTGGGGAAACACAGGTAGGTGAGCAGGGTTTTCCAGCTGACTGGAATTTGACTGAGGACGTATGTTGGACAGTCACTCTAAATGACCGACCAAACCTAATACTATTTATTCATTCAACTTCCTTCATCTCTCTGAAAGATGCTGCATGTGTTGAAATTACATTACATTATTATTACATTATCTGCCACCCAAGATTTTAGCATAGACTACCATGCATCTAACGAGCTGCATTATTTTCAAGGGTCCCTCACTGGTACCAGTGGTGTGGGTAATATGTATATACCATGATATAAGATCATACACCAGAGTAATGTACATGTTGCACAGAATATGCCGCACATATGGAAACGTATGACTAGTTTCCCCCCCCTAACTACTTCTATAAGGATTATTCTTTATATTATTCATGTTGTCTTGTATTCTCGCATGGACTGCACCAGTAGAGGCTAAACCAATTTCGTTGTATACATGATGTACAATGACAATAAAGGCCGAGGTGGCGCAGTGGTTAGAGTGCAGCACTGCAGGCTACTTCAGCTGACTGCTAGCTGCAGTTCAGCTGTTCAGATCTCACCCGCTCAAGGTTGACTCAGCCTTCCATCCTTCCGAGGTGGGTAAAATGAGGACCCAGATTGTTGGGGGCAATATGCTGAACTCTGTAAACCGCTTAGAGAGGGCTGGAAAGCACTATGAAGCGGTATATAAGTCTAAGTGCTATTGCTATAAAGGCTTTGAAAAAAGGTTGTTTTGTTTATTTGAGAAATATCTTTCTGTTTGGGTTGGAGTTTCTGATACGCAACAAAGTCCAAGGGGAAATTATTCTTTTACTTGCAAAGACCATTGGAGTTGAATGTATCACTGGGATTCAAATGGTAAGAGGTTCAGAATGGATGAATAGATTGTTTAAAGATTGGAGGCGGCAGTCGATTTACTTAAGAGAAGCACAGTGTGCTCCCTTCCCTCAGCAGGTAGATGTTAAAAAAGAAGGTTCTTTTAAATCAAGGGATATCTAGTCACAACATAATACTATTTCAAAGGGCCACAACTAAAATCTCACCATCATGGGTTGGATTCAGTCATTTCGCTGTAACAAAGAGAGTTGGTTTGCTTGGAGCTTACTGAATTTGATACACTCAACCAGCACAGTTGTAAACTAGAACTTAATAGTTTTATGTGTTATGAACCCTAAAAAATACGATTTGGACAATTAATAAATGTTTAAACAAAAAGTTTACTACAGGGTGTCTAAAGAAACAATGAAAGATACCAGAATCTCTAAAATACTTTACATCAGGGGTGTCAAACTCACAGTGTCATGTTTTCGTCACGTGACGTATCTCGACTTTTTTCTCCTTCACTAAAATGGGGTGGGCGTGGCCAGCGCGTGATGCATCTGGCCCACGAGTTTGACACCCCTGCTTTACATCCTGAGGAAAAAACAATTTCCACAACTACATCTGTATTGTGGTGTTGGGAGTAATGGAGAGGTAATCAAAAACAGTCATCAGATGAAGAAAAACTGTTTTAGTACAGTAGGCTGGATTAGCCCCAGAAGTAAAATACAGTTTGCCTGTTTGTGGCTTAGGATACAACAAAGGAAGGGGGTTTAAACTGTGGATTTGTATTTATTTTACTTACTAGATTTTTATCCTACCTTTATTACTTCGTAACTCAAGGCAGCCAACATCAGCGGTGGATTGCTGCCAGTTCGGATCGGTTCTTTAGAACCGGTAGCGGAAATTCGGCAGTTCGCTGAACCGGCAGCGATGACCGGAAGTCCACGCTCCCGAACCGGTCCTCCGGTCGCCGCAGATTGAAAAAAAAAAACCCTCTGCGCATGCGCAAAGGCTTCTGCACATGCACAGAGGGTCAGTTCTGGGAAGGGACGCGCACAAAACGTGCACTTCCGTCACGATGCGAACCAGTGGGGAAGGTAAGTAGAACCCACCCCTGGCGAACATGTCCAACACACCTTCCTCCTCCTAGTCCCCTATTTTCCCAACAACAACCCTGTGAGGTGGATTGGGCCGAGAGAGTGGGTCTGGCCCAGGGACACCTAGCATCTTTCCTGCTTAAGGTGGGACTGGAACTCACTTGTCTCCTGGTGATTGGGCCAAAGTCACCCAGCCGGCTTTCACGTTTCAATGTTTTCAATGTTTTGTATCACTGAGTTGGGCAGCTGTATAAATCTTTTTAATAAATAAATAGCCAGCCCACTGTAGTTCATGCAGTAAACTACCGTTAAACAAACTGATTGAGTGTGTCAACCACCATTAAACAAACTGATTCAGTGTCAACCACCATTAAACAGGGATTCAGTGTCAACCACCATTAAACAAACTGTGATTCAGTGTGTGTCAATCACCATTAAACAGATTCAGTGTCAACCATTAAACAAACTGATTCAGCGTCAACCATTTAAACAAACTGTGATTCAGTGTGTCAACCATTAAACTGTGATTCAGTGTCAACCACCATTAAATAGTGATTCGGCGTCAACCACCTTTAAAAAACTGTGGTTCAGTGTCAACCACCATTAACTGTGATTGTTTGTCAACCACCATTAAACAACTGCGATTCAGTGTCAATCACCATTAAACAAATTCAGTATCTACCACCATTAAACAAACTGTGATTCATCGTTAACCATTAAACAAACTGTGATTCGTCAACCATTAAACAAACTGTGATTGACCACCATTAACTGTGATTGTTTGTCAACCACCATTAAACAACTGCGATTCAGTGTCAATCACCATTAAACAAATTCAGTATCTACCACCATTAAACAAACTGTGATTCATCGTCAACCATTAAACAAACTGTGATTCGTCAACCATTAAACAAACTGTGATTGTGTCAACCATGAAACTGTGATTCAGTGTCAACCACCATTAAACAGTCATTCAGTGTGTCAACCGTCATTAAATAAACTGTGATTCAGTGTCAACCACCATTAAACTGTGATTCAGAGTGTGTCAACCACTATTAAACAAACTGTGATTACAGTGTGTGTCAACTTCAGGAACCAGACACCAACCACATGAAAGCTCGCTCAGAGGGAATAAAGTACGAATTCAGAGTTCTTGCTCCGGGCCGAGGCTACGAAAGACGCCACTCTCATAGATTCCAAACCACTCGCTTCAATCCTCGCGTTTCTCCGGGCAACCATTTCCTCTTCCTCTCCTCGACGCTTCCAACCTCGCACTTCCGGTCCCTTTCCTTCATTCCCGTCTCTATGCTTTCCCCCCCCACCTCCACCAGGCGACCTTTCCGAGGCTCGGCGCGGCACGATTGGCGGCGGCGTTCTCGCGAGAGGCGCGGCCTGACGGGGTGAGAGCGCGCGGGCGAGAAAAAAGGAGAGCGGGAGGGGGGGCGGAGCGGGTGAAGGGGCCTGGCTGGCGTTGAGGTCCCGGTGGCGGAGGCGGCGGACGAGGCGGCTGACTGGCTCGGTGGGTGAGTGGCGGAAATGGCGGCCGCGGAAAGCTTCATTCTGGCGAGGGAGCTGCGGAGGCTGAGGGGAAGGAGCCATCTTGGGGCCCGCTCGGCTCCTGTGAGAGGCTCGCTTGGCCGCGCGGAGGGCCCCGCCCCCTCCTGGGCCTGCCGCGAGCGCGGAGAGAGACGGGAAGCCCCAACTTGAGGCGCTCGCAGGCCCAGAGCGCTTGCCGGCCTACCTTCATCTCCACACACCCTCCCGGCACCCACCCACCCACCCCCCTTCAAGCGACGCCGCTTCCCGAGGCGCCTTTCCCGCTCTTCTTCCCGCGACGGGCCTCGCCTTTAAAGCTGCCCCTGGTAGTGTAAGAAGGGCGTCCCGGGGAAAGGGCGTTTAGGCCTCTTAAGCCTTAAGGACCGAGCTGGAGCGCCCCAAATTGAGACGCCCGCCTCTTTCGACCCAAGAGGAAGAGAGCCTGCCTTCCTTCCTTAACTCCGCCAAACTTAAGGAAAATGGATAGTTATTTCTGTCACTCGGATACGTAAGGTAGAAAATGGCTTGGCGGGTGCTAGTTTCCGGCCTTGTACAGGTAGTGCCACCACTTACCAGTTCGCTTAGTGACCGTTTAGGGCAGTGTTTCCCAACCTTGGCAACTTGAAGATATCTGGACTTCAACTCCCAGAATTCCCCAGCCATCGAATGCTGGCTGGGGAATTCTGGGAGTTGAAGTCCAGATATCTTCAAGTTGCCAAGGTTGGGAAACACTGGTTTAGGGGGTTGGACTAGAAGACCTCCAAGGTCCCTTCCAACTCTGTTATTCTGTATTCCTCCCCCCCCCCCCAAATATTAGGTCCTTCAAGAGATACAGGTAACAACAGTCCCTTTGGGGACATTTTAAAGTTAACAACGGCACTGAAAAAAGTGACTTATGACCGTTTTTCACACTTAACGACTGTCACCGCATTCCCCCGTGGCCTCCTAATTTACATTCAGATGCTTGGCAACTGACTCACACTTATGACAGTTGCAGTGTCTTGGGTTCGTGTGATCACCCCTTCTGCCACCTTCCGACAAGCAAAATCAACGGGGAAACCAGATTCACTTAACGACCGTGTTACGAATTTAACAACTTAAGTGATTCACTTAAGAACTGTGGCAAGAAAAGTTGTAAAGCGCGGCCAAACCCACTTAACAAATATCTAAATTTTGGATTCAATTGTGGTTGTGAGTTGGTTAAGCTATAATTGGATTAAAAGTTCCTTCCCTTTCTAAAAGATGTTGGCTGGATGTTGCCTGGTCGTTCATAGAATATAATAAGTCGTTTTGGAACTTTCTGGAAGTAAATGGACTTCGGCTTATGGAGGATTTATGTGAGACACCAAGCTCTCAGTCTAACAATTAAAATTGCAAACAAATTTGTGCTGTAAATAATGGTAGCGTCTTGTAAAGATGGTGCTGGTGGGTATTTTATTATTTTTTTTATCCCACCCATCTCCCCTACAAGTTGAATCTTGGGTGGCACAATATGTTTCTAAGATTTCCCATTTATTTGGTTCCAATTAGATGTCAATCACTCAACTTTTCTTATACTTGCAAGTTATTGATAGGGACCATTTCCACTAATTCATGGATGTTCTTTTTGAAGAGCTATTTAAGTACAAATCATGATTATCATGACTCGGCAGGTGGCAGCACCTGACTGATCTTGCCTCAACAAAGAAGAAAAGTAGAATTGGGCCTGAGTGAGGGATGGGAGACCATCAAGAAATGCCAGGGTCATAGGCTAAATGTGAAAGTAAAAAACAATTGTGGGGAAAAAAGCAATCATAAGTCCCTTTCTTATTGCTGCTAGAAAAAACTACAGAAATGCTTATGTTGGTGAATTCTATTAGCTATATATGCTATTTGAGAGAAAGTTAGATAAGCTAAAGTTCTAGAGCAGTGATGGCGAACCTATGGCACGGGTGCCACAGGTGGCACGTGGAGCCATATCTGCTGGCACGCGAGCCGTTGCCCTAGCTCAGCTCCAGCGCACATGTGCGTGCACGCCAGCTGATTTTTGGCTCGTGCGGAGGCTCTGGGAGGATGATTTTGGCCTCTGGAGGGCCTCCAGGGTGGCAGGGGGAGCGTTTTCGCCCTCCCCAAGCTCCAAGAAAGCCTCTGGAGCCTGGGGAGGGCAAAAAAAGGGCCTACTGGGCCCACTGGAAGTCGGGAAATGGGGGAGTGGGGGGGTCATGCACGCATGCACAGGGGGGTGGGGCAAGTGGGGGGCTTTGAATTATGGGTGTGGGCACGCACGAACGTGTAATAGCTCGTGTGCGCACTATTTCGGCACCCGAGGGGAAAAAGGTTCGCCATCACTGTTCTAGAGTTAACATTGTTTGCAATTCTAGTAAGTTCTTGAGCTTCACTTTCTAAAGTAAAATATCCTTTTCCACTTAGTCTTCCTTTGCCATTCTTCAAATCATTTTTTTTTCAATCTGGGACAGTTTGAAAAGTGGTTTTTAGTTATAGTAGTATATATCACTTTTAAAGAGAGGAGAACAAGAGATTCTGAGTATGCAGATAAACTTGGGGCATATTTACGTCATGGCAATTTGCTTAATTACTGTGTGCTTAGAGATTGTTAAGAGATGAGCTGTGAACCAGCAAGTCAAAATCGTACTCTGCTATTTCACCTCAGTACATGTCTTTAAGATAGTCAGCATTACCTAACTTTTCAACTGTAGCTCAAAGATAAGATTCCAATAAGATAGATGACTATTATTATGCTGTATGGTGTAAGAATTACTGAAGAAAACACCCCAGAGCTGCTACTTTTGCCTTTATTCGTGTTTAAATAATTGCAGATAGAATTACATATTTTGATGAATGGTCATTCAGCATTTTTTTTATCTGTCTTCAACATTCCTATGTTAGAGAATTGCTGTCTTAAATTTATCCTGAAAAGTATTGAGGTTCCCATTTTGTCACTTCTATTTGGCCATATATTTTGGAGAATGAACAATATTGTTGGCAAGTTATGGCATATATTGTGTTGGAAAGCAAATAAATATAACTCCCTGATTAAACCAATTATACTGTTAGAGCGGACTGTCCCGGAGAAACCTCTGAGGCGAGCGGGGAAGGGTCCCCAGCCTTTCCGCCCCCCTCCGACCACCGCGAGCACTGCGTTCCCCCCTCCGGCCCTGCCACGCAGCAGAGGGTGCGACCAGAGCTGGCCCGTGCTGTCGCCGGCCGCCCCTTCACCGGCTCCGATCCCGCGCAGCTTTGACGGCTACCTGGTTGATCCTGCCAGTAGCATATGCTTGTCTCAAAGATTAAACCAAGCATGTCTAAGTACACACGGGCGTGACAGTGAAACTGCGAATGGCTCATTAAAGCCTGTGAATCTTAAGGAAGCGGACAGGTTCTTAGTGCTATTAGCATTGCCTCCTATATATAAAATTCATAACCCTTCTAGCTGGCACGGGCACCTGTAGTTGAATTTGAATAGTAGCAAATTCATCCTTGAACAAAGGCATAGTGAAAGAGCTGGTGGTTCACCCATCCTCAAAAAAACCTTCAGTGGATAAAACCTTCAGTGGATACAATAATACTGCACAATTTCAGCCCAGTCCCCAATTTTCCTTTGGGGGCGGGGGGAACAGTATTGAGAATATGGTTGGGCTCATCTCAAGAGGGGTATAGAGGAAACATTTGGACCATTTTGAGTCACCTTTTAGGCCGGGATATTCTACTGAGGCAGCATTGATTACATTTGAGGTAGAATAAGAGTGGTCCAGTTCTCCTGGCTGTTCATCTCTTGGTGACTTCCTGCACCACTGATCATCATTCTTTGGACCAGTTTAGTATTTGAGTATGGAAAGCTCTGTTTTGCAATAGTTGTTCTTTCTCTGCAGCCCATTCTAGTCAGTGTTGATAGGGAAAGGCAGGTCAAACCCATGGACTCTGCTTTCTGGAATTTCTTAGGGTTCAGCAGTTTCCACATCGCCTTTAACAAGTACATGAGTATGCACAGTCTATATGAGCATCCATAATGGCTTATGGTGTTACGGAGGCAGTTATCATCGGAATCCATGTGATGCTGTTGAGGTGCTAACCTAGTGCCTGGAGATTTTTAGTGTCTGGGTGGGGAGAAACGGGATCAATCCTAGCAAGATAAAGTGGCTTTGATTCAGGCATTGGACACCTCATCTTTAGTTCTCAATCAAGTTCTATTTCCCCAGACTGAACTAGTACACAATTTGGGAATCCTTTTGGACTCATGGCTCCTGATGGAAGAGCGAGTGGCAGCTATGGCTGGGCAGATTTTTGCAAGGATCAATCTTATGCGCTAGTTTCATCATTTTAGGTCCGACAGACCATTGTAGTGGTTAAAGTACTGCAGTACATTCTATGTAGGTGTCAAAAACCAAGGATTCCACTGTTCAACCCTGATGTACTCATTTTGGGACTTATCACCAAGAAGACTTTCTGGACATGTCTGAAATCTGAAGATAGCTTTAGATAACCACTTAATAAACCCCAGATCAGAAAAGATCTTAGTGTCTGAAGGAGACCTAAGCCATAAGGAAGCCTGCCCAATGGGAGTAGTACCAATATTGAAAGAGGAATTTCTTGTTTTACAAGTATGTATAAGATTGAAGTATGGAATGAGAGAACTTGAAATTGTTGCATCAGAATTGTATACTAAATTGCATATTTTTTAGGAATATATGACCTTAGCTTTATGGAATGGGCCACTTTAAATCAGATGAGTATGTGAGATTATGCAAAGGAATAGATAGCAATATTACTCAAAAAACATTGCTTAAGTATATAGTTGGCTATAACTTAACAGCAGATCAATCAGAATAGAGCTAGAAGGGACTTTGGAGTTCTTCTAGTTCAACCCCCTACTCAAGCAGGAGATCCTATACTATTTCAGAAAAGTGACTATCCATATATAGTAGAATTTGTGGTTTTACAGTGAATATCATGATTTCCACATTCATAAGAGGTAGAACACATTGATGAATTCTTTGGCAAATAGGGCTAAAAACTACAGTCTTAACAATACAGTACAATATTTTTATTGGGTGAATGGAATGCAGGTATTTAAAAAAATAAAGGATCTTGAAAGTACTGGAATATTTGCATTGAATTAATGCAATAATGCAGAAGATGGATTAATAGTGTTTTATAAAGAGAAGTATTTATTGCTGACGCTTGCTTCAAGTTTCAAAAATTCAGATTGTGTACATGAATGGCACTGAGTGCCCATGACTCTAATTGGCTTGATCACATACGTAACAAACACAGGAGGAAGAAGTGCAATGGAATAAGACAGGCATTTCCAGAAACAGACTAAAAGTTGTTGGCATTTTATCTGTATAATTGATAGAAACTTAGTAAATTAAATAGGTATGGCAGCAAGATTTGTTCTGGAAGATACACAGTGAGAATATTACTTCATACACATCCAGTATGCTTACCTTATATATGAAAGAAACTTGAACAATGGAGAGAGATAAGAGATGTTATGAAAATCGAAGTGGGAAAATAATCCCCAAATTTGTAACAACAAAAGATCCAAGTGGCTTTCAGAAGAAATTATAACAGACAAGAAAACAAGGAAGCTTTGTCACACAGTAAGGATAAATTATATAAATGTAGCATTTTCAGTGTCAAGCAATCATGTCTGAACAAGGCGCTATACAGTAATCCCTCGTTTTTCGCGGGGGTTACGTTCCAAAAAGAACCCGTGATAGGCGAAATCCGTGAAGTAGGAACCTTTATTTTTTTAACCCCTCCTACCTGGCTTCTGCGTTTTCGGCGCCCAAAAAAAGCCTGAAAAATCCTCCAACCTCTCCCTCTCTTGATGTCTGCTGTGGCTGCTTGGCACTGATCTCCTGAGCGAGCTTGTAGGCCGTTCCCTTGTCGATTTGGCGCGAACGGCCATTTTCCCTCAGGGAAAGCTGACAGCGAGGCCCGCCCTACAGCTGATGAGCGGCAGTCCTTCTGCGCACGCGCAGAGCTCATCAGACCGCTTTACTCGCCTGCCGCTGCCAGACTGAAGCAGGAGACCACCACACAGGCGCAGAACTCATCGGAGAGGTTTGCGAGTCCCGGAGCCGTGCGCTTTGCGGCTGACTGCCTGGCCGCCCACGCAAATCCGTGAAGCAGCGAGACCGTGAACGGTGAACCGCGATATAGCGAGGGATTACTGTATACCTCGGTCAAGCAAGTAGGGGAATATAGTGCAAAAATGAGAGATAGTTTTAAGACTGAGAAATTGTAGGAAAATTTACAGCTAAGGCATGAATAGTTGACTAAGCCTGGAATACAAGCAAAGGATATTTAAAGAAGATGGGAAGATACATTATAGATACAGGATTTACTTGTTTAAAAAAAATTAGGGCCATGCATCTTATATACAATAATCCAGGGTGGCCCCATAAGCAAGATCAGTAAAACAAAACAAAATTTAAAACGCAATACATAACGACAATGCCCTGTGGTGCCCTGTATAACAATGCTTCCACCAAACGGTTTCATTCTATATTTGCTTGTGGCTTATAGAAAAACAAAACACTTAGAGAGACTGTACACAACAGCTGACTGCAATAGAAAACAAAGTGCAAAATGCAGTGGACCAGCTGTTAAATACCAGGTGCTGCTGAAATGCCTGTTGTTTAAAGTTGAGGGTGAAAGGCAGGTAAAAGTACTAACGGTTCTATGTCAACAAATAAGGAACAAGTTTATATGGCCTAGAGCCGTGATGGTGAACCTATGGCACGCGTGCCACAGGTGGCACGCGAAGCCATATCTGAGGGCATGCGAGGCGTTGCCCTATGTCAGCTCCAGTGCGCATGTGCGCGCTGGCCAGCTGATTTTCGGCCTTTCAGAGGGCGGGAGGGAGGGCATTTTTGCCTTCCCCAGGCTTCAGGAAAGACTCCTGAAGCCTGGGGAGGGTGAAAAATGGCACAACCGGAAGTTTGTTTCCGAACTTCTGGTTGGGTCCGTTTTTCGCCAGCTCCAGAGGCTTTCCTGAAGCCTGGGGAAGGCGAAAACGACCCCCCCCCCCGCCCTCCGGAAGGCTGAAAATCAGCTGGGATCCATTTTTCACCATCCACAGGCTCCGGAGGCTTCAGTGATCCCTGTACGGATGTGGGGGGGGGGGTTATGCGCGCGTGGGGGAGGGCATTGCATTATGGGTGTGGGCAGGCGCGCGCCCTTTTGGCACCCAAGCAAAAAAAGGTTTGCCATCACTGGCCTAGAGGTTGGAAAATATGCCTATACCAAACAAAAAATATATATAAGGCAATGTGTAGATTGTAAAACCAGGCTAATTCCTTACACAAGTCAAAATATTACTTAAAATCTTACAGAGTAGAGCCATAAGGAGAAGCAACTTTTAGAAAAGGCAGTAGGCTACAAGGTCAGATAGGTACCCTAAGATGGAATACAAAGACAGCAAGTGGGATTTCCTTTTGCATTATTGACTACAGCAAGGCTTTTGTGTTAAATGTACCAGAATCTAGGTTAATGGGTATATACCAGAACACTCGCATATTCTTCTGAAGGCTCTTTATCATGAGCAAGAAACCATTATAAGGATGAATCTGGAGAAACAAAGAGGTACAGAATAGGAAAGAGAGTAAGTCAAGGATGCATATTGTTTCCATATCATCTGTTCAGCTTATTCAAGGAATAGAAGAATGGTAAGATTGGATAAAGTGACAGCTTGAGTCCAAATAGGCAGCTAGAACATAACCATCTTCAGAGTGGAAAGTGACAGCAGCTTGCTAGCCGAAAATAAAGAGGAATTTGAAGAAGTTGTCAATCAAGTCAAAATGATAGATTCATGTCGTCTAGCACAGGGGTCTTCAGCCTTGGCAACTTTAAGACTTGTGGACTTCAACTCCCAGAATTCCTCAGCCAGCTGGCTGAGGAATTCTGGGAGTTGAAGTCCACAAGTCTTAAAGTTGCCAAGGTTGGAGACCCCCTGATCTAGTATGCTTATTGAATTTCCATTTGACAGCAGAGAGGTCCACTAGAAAATGCAAGTCTTTCATCAGAGTTAGAGAGCTGCATTTAATCTTATGGCTTAAAATTAAACTTTACTTTTTGATACCACTTTTTTTTACTGATGCTAAATGATTAGCTACAATGAAATCTCATTCTAATTGACCATTCGGGGTTGTGTGTCCCTCATTCAGAAAGTATGTCAGCACAGTAATTTACATCACTTGAGTAATGAAATACCTGTGGTTCTGCAAATATTGCAAGGAAATATCTTCTGCAAAATAACATTGTTTCATGGAAATGTGGACTACTATATGGAAAGTCTCTTGTAAGAGATCTGGTAAATTCAGGGTTCACTATATTTTTTTAATTGTTCTTGTTTCATCTAACCAAGGTTGTTTCTCAGCGCTCAGATGGATAAAAATCTCATCCTCTCTTTCTAGTGAAGGACAAAAATGAGTTATGCAGAAAAACCCGATGAAATTACAAAAGATGAGTGGATGGAAAAACTCAATAATTTACACATCCAAAGAGCTGACATGAATCGCTTAATTATGAACTATCTTGTTACAGGTAACAATAACTAGATTTACGATTGCCTCTTAATTTAAGAATGGTATTTAAGAACATTTCCGGCACGTGTTTATATTCATTGATGGCTCTATGCTAGAAGAGTCTAATGAAGACCGAAAACACAGCTGCTACCCACTCCACAATCTGTAATTATGTGCCATATTATTATATAAACTCTAGAAAGGTTTCTTAAGTTTTAACAATATAGTCTGTTCCTACAAGCTTACAGGCAAAAGGACAAGTAGGAAAAAGAGGAAAAAGGAAAAAAACAAGGAAGACGTCCTACACAGCTACTAATTTTTTCAGAAAGTTTTTATTAACTTCAAGAACTGGCCACTGAGGAAATTAGTTTTGAGAAGGGGCTTTAATAAGAGAATTACATCTTTTAATCTTTTTTGCCCTTTTTTGCAGTTGGAAACTTCAGCTCCCTTTTTACTGTAAAAACAAAAACACCAAACGTCATTCAATGCCGAAAGCCTTGTAGATGACTCCCTCCCCCACTTTCATAACCAGTTTCTTCTTCCATTTCATTTCAGAAGGTTTTAAAGAGGCTGCCGAGAAGTTTCGAATGGAATCTGGAATTGAACCTAGTGTTGATCTAGAGACCCTGGATGAAAGAATAAAAATTCGGGAGATGATCCTCAAAGGTCAGATTCAGGAAGCCATTGCACTGATCAATAGCCTTCATCCAGAGTTATTAGACACAAACCGGTACCTTTACTTCCATTTGCAGGTAAGCTAACAGATTGAAAGATGCAGGGATTATAGTTAATGTATCTAAATAATAAATTTATTGGTTATTTAAGAACTACAATAATTGAATTTGTAATTTAATTTGTAGGATAGACATTTTGAATGCCCTTTGGCCTTGTGAGAACATAATTGTGATAGATAAAACGTGAACAATGGAACTCTCTAGATCAGGGATGTCAAACTCAAGGCCCGCGAGCTGGGTGCAGCCGGCAGGGTGCTTAGATCTGGCCCCTGGGGCTGCCTAGAAACAGCGACGGACCGGCCTGTGGTGCCTCTACCAGCAAAAACAGAGCTCCGTTTTTGCTGGCAGAGGGTTGCAGGAGGCTGTCACAGCCAAAAATGGAGCTCGGGAGCCTGTTTTCGCTAGCAGGGCGCTCGGGCCACCACAGGCGCCCACGACACGAGTGACGTTGGGCTGGCCATGCCCACCCTGGCCACGCCCACCACGGCCCCCCGAGATCAAACACAACCCTGATGTGGCCCTCAATGAAATTGAGTTTGACACCCCTGGTCTAGATGCTCCAGTCCTGTAACAATATTATATACATATTAGCCTTGACATTAACCTGAATCAATTTGGGATTGGGATTGGGGAGGATTTTCTATCCGTGTTCTAGTTAAAAGCATTTAAATGTACTATCCCGTGCAGTTCTTTAGATGACCATTAAATCTCTAAATACCTTAAGCCTGAAAAGGCAATATTTGAACGATAGAATCACATTAGAGAGGTCTAGGACATGAAGTGTCCACATTCTTCTTTTATTGACCCAAGAAAAGCTTGAAAAGCTAAGTTGCATAGCTTTGCTCCTGACCGTTAGATTTTTATTTATTTATTTAAAGATGTTTGATCAAAGCCAAATATTCAAATGATGCTTGCAATATAGGATAGAAACGTGCTCGCTTTGGCAGCACATATACTAAAATTGGAACGATACAGAGAAGATTAGCAATATAGGAGAGAAACTGTGTTTAACTTCCTATTATTATTTTTTCTTCGAACTGTGCAGCAGCAACATTTAATTGAACTGATTCGGCAGCGGGAAACTGAAGCTGCGCTGGAGTTTGCTCAGACTCAGTTAGCAGAACAAGGAGAAGAGAGCCGGGAATGCCTGACGGAGATGGAGCGCACCCTTGCTCTCCTTGCTTTTGATAATCCAGAGGAATCCCCTTTTGGAGACTTGCTCAACATGATGCAGCGGCAGAAAGTAATTACTAGATATGGAACTAAAATTAAAAGATTGCAGAACTCTTAACTGCTGGTGCATTTACATTTATCTCCTGGTGTGTTGTGGGCACTGTTTCCCAACCTTGGCAACTTGAAATATCTGGACTTCAACTCCCAGAATTCCCCAGCCAGCGAATGCTGGCTGGGGAATTCTGGGAGTTGAAGTCCAGATATCTTCAAGTTGCCAAGGTTGGGAAACACTGGTTGTGGAGAATAGGTGGCTTTATGTCTTTTTCTTAGTCGATTAAGTTTTTCTTTTAAGTGCTTGCTCAATCAGCTAAATTGTTTAATCAACTTATTTTTTAAAAAAAAATAATTTTTATTTGGTATATAAACATTAAAAAAGACAAACATACATTGAAGACAACACTATATGTACTGACGTGTACATATATACATATAAACTTTTACAGTAAACATCTTGACCTATAGGTTTTGGTAAATTAATACATATATAATTATATTTATAATACTTATACTTATCTATTATTCCATCAGTTAATAAGTTCTCAGTTATGACTTATCTATCTATCTAAACATTTCTATGTTTCTTTTGTTCCATTTCTTTTTTCTAGCCAGTTATAGAAGAGATTCCAAGTTTCAAAGTATTCTGAGTTTTCTTTCTGTTTCAGTTCTAGTGTTAATCTGTCCAGTTCTGCACATTCTAAGATTTTTCTGATTGTTATATTTTCTGCTGGTACGTCACCCTGTTTCCAATGCTGCGCTAATACTATTCTTGCTGCTGTTAATGTGTGGGTTATGATATACCAATACTTTTTTTCTAATAAGTTTAATCAACTTATTTTAATTAATCAGTTGTGAGGATTCAAGTTGAGTGGTGAATATGCCTGGGAGTGATGAATATAAAGAAGAAATTACTGCCTACTTTTCTAGTAGATCGCTATAACAATAATAGAGATTCTAATAAAGGAGAATATTTGTAGCTCAGGGATGACATAAGGGGTCCTTGGTGCTCTCTGAGTTTTCTTGCAGATGTTCCATTACCCAACTAGATAACATCATCAGTGCTGATGTTACCTAGTTGGGTAATGAAACGTCTGCAAGAAAACAAGCAAGCTCACAGAGCACCAAGGACCCCTCATAATAATAGAGATTCTTGCCATGATAGGTTTCATGGTATCTGCCCCAAATGGATCAGCATACAATTGTAAAATAAACTTGTATTAGTGTAGTCTAGTGGTTAAGGCACCAGACTAGAAACCAGGAAACTGAGTTCTAATTCTGCCTTCGATACGAACGCCGGCTGCGTGACTTTGGGCCAATCATACATTCTATAGCAATAGCACTTAGACTTATATACCGCTTCATAGTGCTTTACAGCCCTCTCTAAGCGGTTTACAGAGTTCAGCATATTGCCCCCAACAATCTGGGTCCTCATTTTACCGACCTCGGAAGGAGGGAAGGCTGAGTCAACCTTGAGCCTAGTGAGATTTGAACAGCTGAACTGCTGTGCTGCATTTTAACCACTGCGCCACCTCGGCTCTCAATCCACCCCACCTCACAGAGGAGTAGTTGTGGGGAAAATGCGATCTGACAAGCAGAGTCAATGAGGAAGCCAGATTCACTTAAAAGCTGCAGTGATTCACTTAACAAATCTGGCAAGAAAGCTTGTAAAATGGGGCAAAAATCAACTAACTCTCTTGCTTCACGGAAATACGTTACTAATCTAAGTTACTTGTCTCTTTCTCTAGGTGTGGAGCGAAGTAAACCAAGCTGTGTTAGATTATGAAAATCGTGAATCAACCCCCAAACTGGCTAAATTATTGAAGCTACTACTGTGGGCTCAAAATGAGCTGGACCAGAAGAAAGTAAAATATCCCAAAATGACAGATCTCAGCAAGGGGACAATTGAGGAACCCAAGTAAAATGTGCAGATGGACACTAAATCTCACACCTGCACAGTGATTATACATTTTTAATCAGTCTGTGACTGAAATATTTTTACTACAGTTCAGGACTTTTGCAATTTGGTTGTGTGTTTTGTTTCGTTTCTTTCCTTGGCAAGGGTCCCTTTTAAAATGCAGAAAATAAGCATTGGAAAAGCATTACATCACTTTGTCCATCTGACTTAGGCTATGCACTGTCATACTTTTTTTAGCCAAATACCAATGTTCTTTTTTAAATACTGTGCTGAAGGTTTGCAGCGTCTGGCCACTGAAGCATATTTTGGTAGCCAACGAATTGATGTTAACGCTCTTGGCAACTCTCCAGTTAAACTTCACCTGTTTTTCACTTGAAACATGGACTTATTTCTGTGTTAATTTATAGCCAAATATGCATTCCCTATTTATAAGCTAGCGATTGGTTAAAGTGATCATTTTGTAAGCCTCCTGCCAGTGTTGTTTACTGCATAGACTATAGTATAGAAAGCTTGTAAGCTGTAATTGAAAATAACTGCCCTTGCTTTTCACACCTTGGTGACTTATTTATATGGGGCTGAATGTTATGTTCATGATGGGCCTAGTTCTCTCAGAAGCGTTGCTAAAAATAAAAGCATTTTCTTTTGTAGTTTTCAAGAATGACCAAAATAGCCTCTGAAGAAAGACATAATCACATTATAGGTAGGCGTTCTTTCCCCAGAGTTTCTTTGTGGTTCTATTTCTTAATGCCAGTTGCAGTCCTTAGACTGCTTGGGGTGACAATTACAGCCTTAAAGCCTGTAATATATTTACGGACGATATGGAAATGGAAATAATGTTAGCCATTCCCGGTAAGAAGAAATAGCTTAATGTAATCCAGTGGAATAATATAAATATTTGGGGGGGCCATAATTTTTAAATGATGGAATTATTTTAACAGTTTATTTCTTATCTTGGGTAATTAGTACTTTGATTTTACAACTCTCTTCCCTGGAGCTCCCCTCTTTATGGTGGGAGTATTGTTATCATGGTTAGGATTTATTTCCGCCCTTGTTAAAGCCCCTGTAATTCCATGAGTTATTTCTTACTCAGTTGCTGCATTGCAGTTTCCTTTATGGATAGTTAATGGCAATGCAAGGCTGGTTTAAAAACATTGTTCCCCTCTTAGTGCTAATCTGGCCAGTTTCAAGATTATCATCCTGCAACTAACTCAGTTATCTCCAAGGTTGCTGAAGCCTAGGTATCTCCAGCTGCCAAGCTGTTACTAATCTTATTGCCAGCTAGGATAAACCTGCCTCTCTGTGCTCATTTTACACATTTTCTGCTGAAAGGAGAAAAAAAAAAGAAATGAGAGTAGTCCATTTAGGTGTAGCCTAGCACTACCAGTGCTCTTGGTGAGTAAATGAGCAAACTATAGAACGCAAAGGTTTGGTTTTCAGCAAGGTTTTGCTACGGTCATTGCTTGGTGTAATAGACTACCAGAAGCTTCTCTATATTCCTCATAGAAACAGTTGAGAGTGACGCAACGGAGGGATATGTATTTGTATGCAGCTGCATTCTGGGTAAGGCCCACGGGTAGACGTGTGTGAACAGTAGTTCGAAGATAAGATGGCACTTGTATTTTGCACTGATGCTTGTACAGCCTATCGGAGAGAGAGCTCTGACCGAAAATTACTTAACATTTTGGGAGATCACTCAACATGGGATTTTAGTGTCCTCAGTTATTTTATTTTCTTCGGGAATGTTTCCTAACAACTCAACTTGGACTGATAAGTTCTTTTAATTAAGCATAGCTACATTGAAAGTCAAAATGTCTTGGCTTTCTTCAGATACGACCAGTTTTATCTTCCCTCTTCTGGAAATGTAGAAGGTATAAAGCAGGGGTTTCCAAAGTTGGCCGCTTTTAAGACTTATGGACTTCAACTCCCAGAATTCCCCAGCCAGAATGGCTGGCTGAGGAATTATGAGAGTGGAAGTCTACGAGTCTTAAAGTGGCCAAATTTGGATACCCCTGGTTTAAAATATCAGCTTTCAGTATAGTCCTGACCAACAGCTGGTTTCTCTACCAGATATCCTGTGTTTAAGAGGTCTCCTTTATGCTCAAGCATTCTGTTGAAGCCATGGTTGCATAATAACTGGAATATGTTTTAAGAGCCAAATATGTGATATAACTATGACAGTTTACTTAATTTGGTTTTTGTTAAAACATCTCACACTGAAGCAGCTTTAATCTGTAAAGGTTTCTTGGGGGTAACTTTAGAGAAAAATATTTAAAATGGTATGAAAGAAAGCTATGCATTTTACAGAGGCGTGGAAAGGTGTAGTCCCCGTGGTACTTTTAGGGATCTTTATATTCACATGTATATAAAATAGTTTGCATATACAAAATATAATATAATCAATTTGAATTATTCTCAGATGGGGAGGGTGTAAAATATAACTTATGAAAATATTATTCACAAAAATAAAACCCCACAGCCCTCACTACATAAATGAATTTTTTGTCATACACATGAGAAATGTCTTACTTAGTGGCTGTGAAAAATGGTTGCAATTTATCTCCATAATGTTAGATCACCACTCTTAACTGCATAGCATTAAATACAACTTTGATCAATATGTTTCCCATTTGGTTTTTCTTCTAGTTTCTTTTTATGAATCTCTTTGTAGAAATAATATTTCAGAGAATATAAGTGTGCTGATCACTCCTATCATTCTGAGTAAGTTTTACAATCGATGTAGCGAAGACTGTTATATGTACATTGTGTGTATTTTTGAGAGGTGTGTGCAAAACATCTCAGATTCAAAATAGGTGGTTCTGGCTACTCACAAGGGATCCAAGCTTGGAAGGTAGGTTCAACCTCCACAGCAACATGCATAAAAACAGGTAGTCCTCAATGTACGGCCACAATTTAGCCCAGAATTTCTGTTGCTAAGTGAAACATTTGCTAAGTGAGTTTTGCCCCATTTTACGGCTTTTCTTCTCACAGTTGTTAAGTGAATCACTGCAGTTGGTAAATTAGTATGGTTGTTAAGTGAGTCTGACTTCCCCATTGTCAGTCGGTCACCAAAGGTGATCACATGACCCCCTGGACACTGCAACCGTCATAAATATGAACCACTTGCCAAGCATCTTAATTTTGATCATGTGATTGTGGGGATGCTGCAATGGTCGTAAGTGTGAAAAACGATCATAAGTCAACTTTTTTCAGTGCCGTTGTAACTTTGACCAGTCCCTAAATGAACTGTTGTAAGTTGAGGACTACCTGTAAGATAAAAATGTGCAGTTTTTGGAGAAGGAGCTATGTTTAGTAGGAACATTGTTGGAAGGAATGAAAAGGAGAGAAAGCACCTCTTAAAGGTAATGGGATAAGAAGAGCATGTGAAGGAATTGGATCGGCATATGTTGGACAAAGCTATTCGGATTTGTTTTCAGTTGGATCCCATCTCATGGCACGTCTGGTGGAGATGTCCAAGGAGGAGTCTTGACCCCATACCTGGGAACAATTTGAACCTGTTGGGCCTGAGGAAATGGACAGAGGCCTTATATGAGCTCAGCCACCTGTTGTATTCCTAGATTAATGCAATTATCTTAAGCAGTTCAATAACGTTTGGGTTTTTTTTTTCACAGGAAAAATAAACTATTATCTAAATTATTACTATTTTGTAATGACAGAGATTTTACCTTTTGTGACCTTTTAAGGTTAGCATTTGAAAAAAAAAACTTTTGTAATGGAATGCAAGCTATCAGGTTTTTGGTTACTAAACTCTGGCCACAATTAGTCACTAGTTGATTATTTTGGCATCATATCGGTGGCTTGGCTCCATTTCAGCCATTGTATTCTCTGTACTAGAGCCTGTCAGGGACATTTTGATGGCATCAGGACAGAAGAATACCTTCAACCTTTATTCACTTGTCATGCTTTCATTCTAGGTTCATCCCAATTTGATAACAGCAGGTAATATTTTTGTGTCAAACTTTTGATTGACTCCGTCACTTTGATTGTGCTGTCAAGTGGTTGCCAATTCCTAGGAATTGCATAGATTTTCCCCCTCCCCCTTAATCCTCTAGAGTTGGAGTCTCCAACCTTGGCAACTTTAAGACTTGTGGACTTCAACTCCCAGAATTCCTCAGCCAGCAAAGCTGGCTGAGGAATTCTGGGAGTTGAAGTCCACAAGTCTTAAAAGATGCCAAGGTTGGAGACCCCTGCCTAGACCCAATCTGGTCTTCCAATGGTGCACCAGAGGGCAGGACAAGAAACAATGGATGGAAATTAATCAAGGAGAGAAGCAACCTGGAATTGAGAAACTTCCTAACAGAACAATCAGTGACTTGCCTTCAAACATTGTGAGTGTTTCATCACTGGAGGTTTTTAAGAAGAGACTGGACATTTGTCTGAAATGGTATAAGGTCTTGAGCAGGGGGTTAGACTAGAAGACCTCCAAGGTCCCTTCCAACTCTTATTATTCTGTGTCCTATGCCCTCAGATCATTACTAATTTGCAACACCACCACCATCTCTCTCCTCCTCCAGTGTTCCAATATTTGAGGGGCTGCCACAGAGAGGAGGGGGGGTCAACCTATTTCCCAAAGCTGCTGTGGCCTAGCGGTAGAGCGCTTGCCTCACAATCAGGAGGTTGTGAGTTTGATCCTAGGTAGAGGCAGATGTAAGGGTCTCCTGCTTGGGCAGGGGGTTGGACTAGATTACCTGCAAGGTCCCTTCCAACTCTATTAATCTGTTAACATCTGTTAAAGCACCCGAAGGCCAGACAAGGAACAATGGATGGAAACTGATCAAGGAGAGAGATTCAACTTAGAAACAAGGAGATATTTTCTGACAAGAACAACCAACCCATGGAACAGAAGTTGCCTTCAGAAGTTGCGGGAGCTTCATCCCTGGAAGCTTTCAAGAAGAGACAGGACTGCCATCCGTCAGAAATTTGTATTTGTATTTGTTTATTTGTCAAGCATAAATGATTATAAGCAAAGTACAAACACTAAAACATGATTGAATATATATGTAATAGTACAAGCATGAATAAGAATAAAAGAGGTAAGAATATATGGGTACATAGGACAGGAACGGTAGGCACGATTGTGCGCTTATGCATGCCCCTTACTGACCTCTTAGGAATGGGGTGAGGTCAATGGTAGATAATAAGAGGTTGAGGTTTTTGGGGGTTTGGGGAAGAAACTACTGAGTCAGATAAAGTGTTCCAGGCGTTGACCACTCTGTTGTTGAAGTCGAATTTTTTGCAATCAAGTCTGGAGCGGTTTACATTAAGTTTGTATCTATTATGAGCTCGTGTATTATTGCGGTTGAAGCTGAAATAGTCGTTAACGGGTAGGACATTGGTGTAGTAGGGTCTCCTGCTTTTGGGGGGGGGGGTTGGACTCGGGTCTTCAACCTTGGCAACTTTAAGACTTGTGGACTTCAACTCCCAGAGTTCCTCAGCCAGCAAAGCTGGCTGAGGAATTCTGGGAGTTGAAGTCCACAAGTCTTAAAGTTGCCAAGGTTGGACACCCCTGGACTAGATGACCTACAAGGTCCCTTTCCAACTCTGTGAAGCTGTTCAATCCCCGCGCGCCACCAGCTCTACAACGGAGCGGCTGGCGCCGGAGAGAAGGAACGGAGCGCTCAGCTGAATGAATGGGCGCCGCTGCTCTCGAACGACCCGCCCCTAACGGCGAAGGGGAGCCTCCCCCCCCCCCACGCCACCTCCAGCATCGCTTCCCCCCCCCCCCCCCCCCCACGCCACCCGCACCGACAAAGAGGAAGCCGCTCCGGGACAGCGATGACGCCTCCAGTCCGAAGTTGTCCCTTCGGCTCTTGCGGCTGCCGAGCGAGACGCGGCCGGGATCGCTTCTTCTTACGCTTCGCGGCAGGCCGATCCGAGCCGGCTGGGAAGAGCCCCGGGTTGGTCTTCTTCAAACAAACCCGAGTTTGACGTTTCCTTTTACACCCGGAGCCCGGTTTACGAGACTTCCTGGAAGGGGGCCCGAGCAGGAAGAGGAAAAAAATTGACACGTGGACCTTTTTTTCCTTCTCTTTTCTCTTGGTCTTTTTTTTTCCCCCTTTCCAAACGGAGGACGGACGGCGAGGTGATGCTTTTACTGTAGTTTGTCTCCGGTGCGAACCTGGGATTAAGGCGTCGTGGAGAGGACTATCCTCAGGGAGGACCCCCTCCTTTCCCCAAATCAACCGACACCCACCCAGCCACCCCTCCTCCGGTTGCTGCTTTTCAACCCCCACCAACTCCGAGCCCAACTTTGAAGCCCTGTCTCTTGTGTGGGAAGTAGAGTAGTTGGTGAAGACTTCAGTGGTGAGCAAGTGAGCAAACTTCTCCTCCTCCTGGGCTGCTTTGGAAGGGTCTGGTCTGCCTTCTCAACTTTCTCCCCCACCCCTCCCGGTAGATGGGAGCTTCTGACTCTCTCTTTTTGGGGGTTTGGGGGTTTGTTCATTTGTGGATTTCCACACACACACACACACCTGTTGTTAACTGAGCCGTTGGATGGCCTTGAGCATCGGCAACAATGGAGCGCAGGATTTGGGAGCCAACCTGCTGCCATCCCAACATCACAAGGAGCATCATCAGCTGCCAGCCCCCAGATGCCCCCAGGAGGAAGCCCTGGAAAAAGATGGAGGAATCGGGGATGTCTTTTGGTCCAGGTGAGAATCCAGGTGGTCCTCTTGGCTTTGGGAAGCTTTTCCGAGCCCCCAAACCCTGGTGGCCATCTGTCACTCTGTCCATTCCACTAGTGGAGAACCTTTCAAAGCGACACAAATGGTTGCAAGTCGAGGGATGCCTAGTTGACCTGATCTAGAAAATATAAGCATGGCTCAAATTGATTACAGATCCTTGACTTACAACTTAAAACATATGAAGAACGGTTGCAGGAACTGGGTATGTCTAGTTTAATGAAAAGAAGGACTAGGGGAGACATGATAGCAGTGTTCCAATATCTCAGGGGTTGCCACAAAGAAGAGGGAGTCAAGCTATTCTCCAAAGCACCTGAAGGTAGAACAAGAAGCAATGGGTGGAAACTAAACAAGGAGAGAAGCAACTTAGAACTAAGGAGAAATTTCCTGACAGTTAGAACAATTAATCTGTGGAACAGCTTGCCTCCAGAAGTTGTGAATGCTCCAACTCTGGAAGTTTTTAAGAAGATGTTGGATAACCATTTGTCTGAAGTAGTGTAGGGTTTCCTGCCTAGGCAGGGGGTTGGACTAGAAGACCTCCAAGATCCCTTCCAACTCTGTTATTCTATTATTCTATTATAATCAGTGGAACGACTTGCTTCCAGAAGTTGTGGGTTCTCCAACACTGGAGGTTTTTAAGAAGTGTTCCAATATCTCAGGGGTTGCCACAAAGAAGAGGGAGTCAGGCTGTTCTCCAAAGCACCTGAGGGTAGAACAAGAAGCAATGGGTGGAAATTAAACAAGGAGAGAAGTAAATTAGAACTAAGGAGACATTTCCTGACAGTTAGAACAATTAATCCATGGAACAGCTTGCCTCCAGAAGTTGTGAATGCTCCAACACTGGAAGTTTTTAAGAAGATGTTGGATAACCATTTGTCTGAAGTAGTGTAGGGTTTCCTGCCTAGGCAGGGGGTTGGACTAGAAGACTTCCAAGGTCCCTTCCAACTCGTTGTTTTTATTATTATAACAATTCCTTTAGTGACTGTTCAAAGTTACAATGGCACTGGCAAATGTGACATGACCATTTTTCACAGTGACGACCTTTGTAGCATCCCTTTTAGTTTCTTTTAAATCAAGGGATATCTAGTCACAATATAACACTATTTCAAGTGGCCACAACTAAAATCTCACCATCATGGGTTGGATTCAGTCATTTCGCTGTAACAAAGAGAGTTGGTTTGCTTGGAGCTTACTGAATTTGATAAACTCAGCCAGCACAGTTGTAAACTAGAACTTAATAGTTTTATGTGTTATGAACCCTAAAAAGTACGGTTTGGACAATTAATAAACGTTTAAACAAAAGGTTTAGTACAGGGTGTCTAAAGAAACAATGAAAGATAACCAGAATCTCTAAAATACTTTACATCACGGGTGCCCGCGAGCCACATGCGGCCCGCCAAAGCCATTAATCCGGCCTGCACAGGACCACAAGGTTGCCCCACCCACATCGCCCCGCCCACTCTTCAGCCGAGCACAGGACTTACCTTTGCGAGCCCCGTGGGCTGGAACTAAAAGGTAAGGCCAACAATTTTGGCCTGCAGAGACGTTCCGGGGCTGCATTAGGGCTGCATTTGACCCATGGACATTCCTGTTCTAGAGCTTAACTTGATTTCAATGGAGTTTCCATGCAGTTTTGTTAGTAATAATATGGAAAAGATTTGCTATTACTCTTTTCCAGTAATATTCTTCTTAACTTCCTAATTTAACATTGGCCTGGGGCAATGTTCCCTGTAACAACAGAAAACGGCGCGCGGCAGTTAGAAACTGCCGCGCGGTTTTCTCTTTTCATGTGCGCGGCCACGCAGGCGCGCAGACTCTGCCATTAGAAAATGCCGCGCGGAAGTTAGAAACTTCCATGCAGCGTTCTCTTGTTATGTGTGCAGCCGCGCAGCTTAGAGGGAACAGTGGCCCGGGGGTTTCCTGGTGAGTTCTCCTCCAAATAGATCTGAACTTCCTTAGCTTTTCAAAACAGCCAAAATTTGCCAGATGCCACCCAGCTGTCACTAGCATGGCCAGACAGAAAAGAGCAACCAAGATAATTAGGGGACTGGAGGCTAAAACATATAAAGAACGGTTGCAGGAATTGGGTGTGTCTAGTTCAATGAAAAGAAGGACCAGGGGTGACATGATAGTAGTCTTCCAATATCTCAGGGGTTGCCACAAAGAACAGAACAGAACAGAATAACAGAGTTGGAAGGGACTTTGGAGGTCTTCTAGTCCAACCCCCTGCTCAGGCAGGAAACCTTATACCAGAGTTGGTGAACCTTTTTGGCACCAAGTGCCAAAATGGGAATGTGCATGTGCGTGCGGGGGAGCAACAGAAACCGGAAGAGTAGCTCCCTGGCGCACATGCATGGGAGTGCTGGAAACCGGAAGAGCAGTTCCCCGGTGCACATGTGCATGCCGGGAAGCTGAGCTTCCAGTTTCCGGCATGCATGCGCACGCAAAGACCAGCTGTGTGCCCTGAGAGATGCTCTGTGTGCCACTTCCGGCATGCGTACCATAAGGTTCACCATCACAGCCTTATACCATTTCAGACAAATGGTTGTCCAATCTCAACCTCAAAAATTGATTGAGGACTCTAACAGCTTTGCTTGACGTGACTTCTGTCTATCAATCTATACCCGTGATGGCGAACCTATGGCACGTGTGTTGGAAGTGGCATGCAGAGCCATCTCTCCGGGCACACGAGCCGTCCCCCGTTGCTCTTCCGGGTTCTGGCATGCCGGCCAGCTGGTCTTCACGCGCGCAGGAGCACTGGAAACCGGAAAAGCAGCCGCCTGGTACGCATGCGCGTGCCAGGAAGATGATCTTCTGGTTTCCAGCTTGCACATGCACACTGGCCACCTGGTCTTCTGGTTCCTGGTACGCATGCGCACATGAAGAGCCAAGGTGGCGCAGTGGTTAGAGGCAGTACTGCAGGTCACTTTAGCTGACTGTGATCCGCAGGTCAGCGGTTCAAATCTCACCAGCTCAGGGTTGACTCAGCCTTCCATCCTTCCGAGGTAGGTAAAATGAGGACCCAGATTGTTGGGGGCAATATAAATATACATTGCTTACTGGTGTAAACCGCTTAGAGAGTGCTTGCACTGTGAGGCGGTATATAAATTGCACAAAATAAATAAATAAAATAAATAAAATAAATAAGACCAGCTGGGCAGAGTGCATGCACGTGCCGGAAATCAGAAGATCATGTTCCCGGCACACACATGCGCACCGGGCGGCTGCTCTTCCGGTGTCTGGGATGCATGCGCGCGCGCACATGTGCGCTCCCCGTTTTGGCACTCAGATTGTATCCATGGGAAAATTTGTGTTGGAATAAAGGAGGAAAGACTTCTTGAACCTAGTATAGCTAAGGGTCTCTTCTGGAGGCTGGCTAGGGAATTAGAAAAAGGCAACATCATGATTAAATGTTTAGCAGCCATTGCAGGCTGACTGCTAGTTCAACAGTTCAGCTGTTCAAATCTCACCAGGCTCAAGGTTGACTCAGCCTTCCATCCTTCCGAGGTGGGTAAAATGAGGACCCAGATTGTTGGGGGCAATATGCTGAACTCTGTAAACCGCTTAGAGAGGGCTGTAAAGCACTATGAAGCAGTATATAAGAAAAGTGCTATTGCTATAACACTGCAGAAAAGAAGATTGTTGGGGTCTGTTCCAGCCACAATTACCGTAGGTACAAACGTGGACGTCTCTAAATTAACCTTCCTATAGAAAACAAAATAAGTTGACAAACTGAAAATCCGTAGCGTTAATGCAACCATAACGGCCTTAATTAGCCTGCATGAGTGAGTGACCGCTGATTATCTTCAAGTTTATTTCCTACCTTACTATCTAGAAACCAATTTGGCAATTGTTTCTTAGCCTCAGCCGTGAACTCTTGCTTGAGCAGCTGGAAAAACGTGGACATTTGTTGGTTCACATCTGTTTCCCAACTATTTTGTGGACATTCAATAAAAGCAGTTCAGTGACATGTAGACTGAATTGGATTTTGCAATGATGAATCAAAATCCAAGACAAAGGGAAGAAATTTTCTGGATAGTCTCTCTCTCTCTCTCTCTCTCTCTCTCTCTCTCTCTCTCTCTCTCTCTCTCTCTCTCTCCTCTCTCTCTCTCTCTCTCTCTCTCTCCCTCTCCCTCTCTCCCTCTCTCCCTCTCTCCCTCTCCCTCTCTCCCCCTCTCTCTCCCTCCCTCCCTCCTCTTTTACACACACATACACACACCACATACACAAAAACACAGAGTTTGATAAGAGTTCAGTGTCTTTCTCATGCCCCTCTTTTGCCTGTCTCCAGCATGGATAAAATCAGAATTTAACCTGGGTCTATGATTTGGTTAATCATTTCCCCACCTCCACCCCATGGGATTTTCTACTGCTTAGTTAAAAGATTATAGCGTATTTGCTTTGAAGGCGGCAAGACAAACAAGAAAAGGTGCTTTTGTTCGAGGAGGAGGAGGAAGATGCAGGAATTTATACGCGGCAGTTTCGTTAACGCCTCCCTCATATTATTATTTTTTTAAAAAATATGAACTTGTCTATGTGCATTGATCAGTTAAAAAAATAGCAACAGAAATATACCAACCACAAAGGAAACTGGGTGGTTTTTATACCAGTCATGCTGATCACAATTATGGGATAGTTTAAATCATGTTGTTTAAATCATGATAGTTTAAATCAGAGTTTTTGTTGTGGGCAGGGAAGTTAAACTAGGAGAATACTGGTTGGAAGTGCAGTCAATGGGAGGCAGGAGTGGCCACTAAGTTAAACTATTCTCCTGGGATGGTATATCTGCCTTCCTTCCTTCCTTCCTTCCTTCCTTCCTTCCTTCCTTCCTTCCTTCCTTCCTTCCTTCCTTCCTTCCTTCCTTCCTTCCTTCCTCCCTCCATCCCTCTCCCCTTCCCCTTCCCTTACTGTATCTTGCCTTGTCTTATGTCTCCTTCCTTCCTTCCTTCCTTCCTTCCTTCCTTCCTTCCTTCCTTCCTTCCTTCCTTCCTTCCTTCCTTCCTCTTCCCTTCCCCTTTCCTTACTGTATCTTGCCTTGTCTTATGTTTCCTTCCTTCCTTCCTTCCTTCCTTCCTTCCTTCCTTCCTTCCTTCCTTCCTTCCTTCCTTCCTTCCTTCCTTCCCTTCCTTCCTTCCTCTTCCCTTCCCCTTCCCTTCCCCTTCCCCTTTCCTTACTGTATCTTGCCTTGTCTTATGTTTCCTTCCTTCCTTCCTCCCTCCCTCCCTCCCTCCTTCCTTCCTCTTCCCTTCCCTTCCCCTCCCCTTCCCCTTTCCTTACTGTATCTTGCCTTGTCTTATGTTTCCTTCCTTCCTTCCTTCCTTCCTTCCTTCCTTCCTTCCTTCCTTCCTTCCTTCCTTCCTTCCTTCTTTCCTTCTTTCCTGGAGCAAAAGATGGCCTGTCCTTCTTTCTCGGGTGCAGTTCCTGAGCTTCACCCTAACTGGGTCACCCCAAGGCGTTTGAATTCCATTTTGTGCCTGTCTGCAACCAACAGTCCTCCAGGCAAGGAGCAGGAAGAGCCAGCTGTCCCAAAGGATGCTGGGATAGCAGCCAGCCATGACTTGCCGTGTTGCCCGGTGTCTCTTTTTTTGGTTAGAGGTTTGATTCTGTTTAATCCAGAGAGGCGGGCTACGTGGGTTGTGCCAACATGGCTGCTATCATAGCAGACAAATGTCACATTTGCTTTAAGGGGGCTTTTTTTTTTGAGGAAAGGCCTAATCTAAGTAGATCAGCCAGCCTTTCCTGGCCAGTTTGCTTTCCAGGGATGTGGACTTCAAGTCCCAGAATACTTAGCGTCAGCCAGGAGGACTGGGGAATTCTGGGAGCTAAGACCACCCATGTGCCCAAATTGGGGAAGAATGAATGGAACTCAGAGAGTTTGAGATGTGCATCAAAATGGCACCAAATGGTGAATTGCTTTTTGAATCCTTGGCCTGGATGTTTCTAAGCAAAAGAGGTGGCGGGGAGAGAATAAAAGTGGACATGTTGTTAACCTTGTAAGGTTGTGAGAAGCGATTGCAGGCAGGTTAGGTCTTTTTTTTTTACCATCTAGGCCTTCCCAGCTGTGCTTCCCAGCTGTTTTGTTCTAAATCTCCCAGAATAACCGTGCATAAGCGCACCACTGTGCCTACCGTCCCTGTCCTACTATTGTCCTTTTATCGTTACTTTTTACTTATGTTATGTTTATACTAACTACTACTATCCTATACATGTTTGACAAATAAATAAATAAATAAATAAAATAAAATAAAATAAAATAAAATAAAATAAAATAAAATAAAATAAAATAAAATAAAATAAAATAAATAAATTCCTTGCTCGCAATATGTGGCAGCCATATTGGCTTGGAATGCACAAAATGGCCGGAAGGCATCAGCTTGGGGAAAATCTTCAATCATTTTTTTTTTCAGGCTAGGAATGGGTAAAACGGGAGCCTCTGAACTCCAGATCCCATCTTCCTTAGCTAGGGCCAGTGCTGATGGATGATGAGAGTTGTAGTGTAGCGATATCTGGACTGCCCTAGGTTATGTAAGTAAGGCTGGGGAATTCTGGGAGTTGAAGTCCGCACAGCTTAAAGTTGCCCAGGTTGTAAAACACTTGTGTGATGGATTACGCATTCTTTCAACAGTGCAAGGAGGAAGCTAATATTTGAATTGCAAGCAGTTTTAATCCTATATAAAATGTATTTGCCATGTTTCATTGCCATTGTTCAAAGCTCAAGGGAAAAAAATGTGGGGCAGTACGTTTTGCATTTAAGAGCTGGAATTTAGACTAGAGTTGAATCAAAGTCTTTCCTGTACAGTTTAGTCTTCGGCTTACGACTGACAATTGAGCCCAAAATTTCTGTTGTTAAGTGAGACAGTTATTAAGTGAGTTTTGCCCCATTTTACGACCTTTCTTGCCACAGTTGTTAAGTGAATTGATGCAGTTGTTATAAATAGTTATCTGGTGGTTAAGTGAATCTGGCATATCAGAAGGTCGCAAAAGGGGATCTCGTGACCCCGGGACACTGCAACGGTCACAAATATGAAATCAGTTGTCAAGCATCTGAATTTTGTTCACGTGACCATGGGGGTGTTGCAACGGTTGTAAGTGAGAAAAAAGGTCATAAGTCACTTTTTTCAATGCCGTTGTAACTTTGAACGATCACTTAAAGAGCCATTGTAAGTCAAGGACTACCTGTAGTATTAGCGACATCTGGACTGCCCTAGGTTGCAGGAAATACTATACAGCAGGGGTCCTCAAACTTTTTAAACAGGGGGCCAATTCATGGTCCCTCAGATTGTTGGGGCCCCGGACAGGCTGGGTGGGTGTGGCTAGGTGGTCATGTGACTAAGTGGGCGTAACCAATTTAACAGTCCATTAAACAATGGACACAAATGAAACTTTAATTTGTTTTGCTCCTGGGGGTGTTTTATTTGCTTTTGTTTGCATGTTGCTCTTTTGGTTGACTTTTCTTTTTACTAGATCATTTTCTTTCAGTTGTTTAGGAGTCTAGCGGAGCTTGAGAAATCTCTCTCTCTCTCTCTCTCTCTCTCTCTCTCTCTCTCTCTCCCTCCCTCCCTCCCTCCCTCCCTCCCTCCCTCTCTCTCCTCTCTCTCTCTCATCTGTCCATCCACCCACTCACCCACGCATCCATCCATCCATCATTATGTGATTTCTGGAGGCAACTGGTTAATCTCTCTCTCTCTCTCTCTCTCCCTCTCCCTCTCCCTCTCCCTCTCCCTCTCTCTCTCTCTCCCCTCTCTCCTCTCTCCTCTCTCCTCTCCCCTCTCCCCTCTCCCCTCTCCGCCCCTCTCTCTCATCTATCCATCCACCCACCCACCCACCCACCCACCCATCCATCCATCCATCCATCCATCCATCCATCCATCCATCCATCCATCCATCATTATGTGATTTCTGGAGGAAACTGGTTAATCTCTCTCTCTCTCTCTCTCTCTCTCTCTCTCTCTCTCTCTCTCTCTCTCTCTCTCTCTCTCTCTCTCTCTCTCTCTCTCTCTCTCTCTCTCTCTCCCTCCCTCCCTCCCTCCCTCCCTCCCTCCCTCCCTCCCTCTCTTTCTGTCTCTCTCTCAGTCTATCTTTTTATCTTTATCTTTTGGAGGCGGGGGAAGTGAAAAACAGGCAGTTTTTGTCCGTTTTTTGGCTGGCTGGGGCATCTGTGCGCCCCATTTTTCACCTCCCCCGCCTCCAGCAGCATTCTGCAGGCCAAAAACAGGCAAAAACGGCCTGTTTTGTGGCAAAAAAATGGGCTGTTATCGCCCGTTTTTTTGTCTCCTGGGGCATCTGTGCATCCCGTTTTTCATCTCCCCCACCTCCAGAACATCTCTGCAGGCCAAAATTGTTGGCCTTACCTTTCGGTTCCAGCCCACGGGGCTCGCGAAGGTAAGTCCTGCGCTCGGTTGAAAGATGGGCAGGGCGATGTAGGTGGGGCAGCCTCGTGGTCCTGCGCGGGCCGGATTAATGGCTTTGGCGGGCCGCATGCGGCTCGTGGGCCGTAGTTTGAGGACCCATGCTATACAGGAACTGGGCATGGCTAGTCTAGTGAAGAGATGGACCAGGGGAGACATGATAGCAGTGTTTCAATATTTGAAGGGCTGCCACAGAAAGGAGGGGATCAAGCTATTTTCCAAAGCACCTGAAGGCCAGACAAGGAATAATGGATGGAAACTGAAGAACCTGGAAATAAGTTGAAATTTTCTGACAGTGAGGACAATCACCCAGTGGAACAGAAGTTTTCTTCAGAAGTTGTGGGAACTTCATCACTGGAAGCTTTCAAGAAGAGACTGGACTGCCATCTGTCAGAAATGGTGTAGGGTCTCCTGCTTGAGCAGGGGGTTGGACTAGAAGACTTCCAAGGTCCTTTCCACCTCTATTTGCAACACCACCTCTTCTGTCATTTCTTCTTCTTCTTCTTCTTCTTCTTCTTCTTCTTCTTCTTCTTCTTCTTCTTCTTCTTCTTCTTCTTCTTCTTCTTCTTCTTCTTCTTCCTTCTCCTCCTCCTCCTCCTCCTCCTCCTCCTCCTCCTCCTCCTCCTCCTCCTCTTCTTCTTCTTCTTCTTCTTCTTCTTCTTCTTCTTCTTCTTCTTCTTCTTCTTCTTCTTCTTCTTCTTCTTCTTCTTCTTCTTCTTCTCCTTCTCCTTCTCCTCCTCCTCCTCCGCCTCCTCCTCCTCCTCCTCCTCCTCCTCCTCCTCCTCCTCCTCCTCTCTCCTCCTCCTCCTCCTCCTCCTCTTCTTCTTCCTCCTCCTCCTTCTCCCCCTCCTCCCTCCTCCCCCCTCCCCCTCCCCCTCCCCCTCCCCCTCCCCCTCCCCCTCCCCCTTAGGTAGTGCCTTGTGGTGGGTTATGCCTTCTTTCAACACTGCAAGGAGGAAGCTAATATTTGAATTGCAAGCAGAGTTAACCCTATAAAACGTATTGGCCGAGTTTCAGTGCCATGGTTCAAAACCCAAGGGGGGAAAAATGTCGGGCAGGGCCTTTATTACAGATAGTCCTCGACTTACAACAGTTTGTTTAGTGACCGTTCAAACTTACAACGTAACTGAAAAATGTGACCGTTGCAGCATCCTCATGGTCACCTGATCAAAATTCCTATGCTTGGCAAGTGGTTCATGTTTATGACGGTTGCAGTGTCCTGGGGTCATGCGCTCCCCTTTGGCAACCTTCTGATGTACAAAGTCAATGTGGAAACTAGATTCACTTAACCACCGTGTTATTAAGTTTAAAAACGGCAGTGTTTCACTTAATAATCCTCGCAAGAAAGGTCATAAAATGGGGCACAACTCAACAAATGTCTCACTTAGCAGAAAAAGCAATAACTAGCAAATAATTTACAGACAAGTAGTCCTTTGCTTACAACCTTCATTTAATAACCAAAATTACAATGGCACTGAAAAATGTGACTTATGACCAGTTCTCATACTTAGGACCAGTGGTGGGTTGCTGCTGGTTCGGACTGGTTCTATGGAACCGGTAGCAGAAATTTCCCACTGCTCGCCGAACCGGCAGCAATGACCGGCGGGCGGTCCACGCTCCCCAACCGGTCCTCCGGTCGCCACGGATTGCCAAAAAACCCTCTGCGCATGCGCAAAGGCTTCTGCGCATGCACAGAGGGTCATTTCCAGGAAGGGACACGCAAAATGTGCACTTCCGTCATGATGCGAACTGGCAGGGAAGGTAAGTAGAACCCACCCCTACTCAGGACCCTTGAAGCATTTCCGCTGTCATATAACCCAAAGGTACTTTTTCCAATGGCAACTGGACTTTGTTTTTCCTTGAAGAGGTTTCACTTCTTATCCAAAAAGCTTCTTCAGTTCTTCCTCACTACAGCTTCTTCTTCAGAACTGAAGAAGAATAACAGAAATTTTGGGCTCCACTTTGGTCGTAAGTGAAGGACTACCTGTTTTTAAGAGTCGGAATGTAGAGTAGAATTGTAACCATATCTTTCCTGTATTGTTAGACAGTGGAATACCCTTTTGGTCTGTTGGGACAAGATTTGTTTGTTTGTTTGTGTCACGATGTGAATATTGCCAGTTGTGCATCTCTATGTTTTCTACTGTTTCTTGTATTTATGGTCAAGCAGACGTATGATATATTCTACTACGCATGCCTGCATTCCTGAGGTCTCCTCCTTTTTCTCTTCGCCATTTCTGCCGAAGGTAGAAGTGATTTATTCATTAGCCGATACAATGTAGCTTAATAAGGATTCTTTTTATTATTTTCTACTGAAATAAATATTTTGTTAATTAGATTTGAATTTCGGTTTTATTTTCTAAGTAAGTATGTTTTCAAAAGGGAAGCAAAGATCCATCGACCTCCGGAGGATTTATTCCTCCCGCTCACAGTTTTTTGTTTGTTTGTTTGTTTGTTTGTTTGTTTGTTTGTTTGTTTGTTTGTTTGTTTGTTTGTTTGTTTCTCTCTCTCTCTCTCTCTCTCTCTCTCTCTCTCTCTCTCTCTCTCTCTATCCATCCAAGGGTGTATATGAATAGAAACAAAGTATAAACATTAATATGAATATATAAAAGTACAAGCATGGTTTTGTGTACACGACATTTTACAAAATACATGGGGACTTTAAGGACAGGGACGGTGCGCTTATGCACGCCCCTTACAGACCTCTTAGGAATGGGGTGATCTGAACTGGGGGGATAGTTGTGTAATTGTAATGAAAATAAATAAATAAATTCCCTTTGGGAGTTAGGCGGCATATAAATTTTATTAAAATAAAAATAAAATAAATACATTTAATAACCAATAAAAGGAATAAAAAGATAAGTTCTGAAGCCCAAGCAGTACAAATTTAGGTTGTTTTTCTGCCCATTAGCTTTGCAGATCAGGCCTCCTGGTCCCCCCCCCCCCACCCATGGTGACACTAACTTAATTATAGGTTGGCAATTAAGTGCTATTTACTAAGTGGGTCTGCTTAGAAGGAAGTTGGAGTTCAGGAGTGGCTTAAAGAGAGGATTTGGGTTGTAAAATTAGACACTTGTTCGCAAACAGCTCATAACCATCTGAACTCTTCATTTTCTTATTAAATGTGATTCACTGGCATGGTCACGGATTCCCTCTAATCTAGGGATGGGCAACCTTTCGGTATTCATCATTTCTTTATTCTGGTTGATTTTAGAAAAAGTGTTGAGATGAGAATAAAATCTCATAGAGGCGATTTAGATCTTTTCTTGGAATTCAGACAGTTAAAACCGAGATTAAAAGTCTAATAGAAAATATTTATTTCAGTACAAAAACAATAAATCCTGAATAATTACATCTTTGCTAAGAAAACACGACCATTCAGGTCAAGAGCCAAGTCAGAAGAAAAATAATGGTGACTTAGGAATGCACACATGCCTACAACTCATATCACGTGTTCTGCCTGTATTGGAATGTACCATAATATTAAATAGGGGTGCATCACCCTGCATAGACATACAACTGACAATATTCACACCGTGACAAAAAGGAGGATCTCACACACACAAACACACATTTTTTAAAAAGTAGGATAACTCTATTTTACCACTTGTAGCAGAGTTTTCTAATTTTCTCTTTAAAATGGAAGATAGCTATGGCAGTGATTTTGGGAAGCGATGTTCAAGAGAGAGTTGGTGGCCCCTAAAGAAGATTCTTATTGCTATGTAAAATCATGTTATGTTTTTAACCATAGTTTGTGAAACTGATAAATGTGGGATTATGTTATGCGCATCACAATGGATGGGTTGATAGTTTAACCCTAAAGCAAATAACCACATGATATCAGCTATGAATTCTGTAAATGGTTCTTTATTATTTTGTTTTTTCCTTCTCATTCTGGATTATAATTTGATCATTTCTGCTGCAAATAGTTGGTAGTCCTTGACTTTCAGCCATTCGTTTAACGGACATTTGAAGTTACAAAGGCACTGAAAAAGGTGACTTATGACAAATCCTCACATTTGTGACCGTTGCAGCATCCCCCAAGTCACATCAACGAAATTTGGGTGCTTGGCAACTGTCATGTGTTTACAGCGTTCCAAGATCCTGCGATTGCCCCTTCTGGCCTTCCCAGCTACCTTCTGACATTTGCAGGGATTCGCTTAATATCCATGGCAAAAAGGGTTGTAAAATCGGGTGTGACTTGCTTAAAAACCGCCTTGCTTAGCAATGAAAATTCTGGACTCACTTGTGGTCGCAGTTGTTAAGTAAATCACATGGTTGTTGTTACACAGATCATGCTTTTCACATTGACTTTGCTTGCCGGAAGCTGGCTGAGAAGGTTTGCAAATGGTAATCACGTGACCCCCCGGATGCTGCAACTGTTGTAAATATCTACTGGTTTGCAAGTGTCCGAATTTTGAACTTATGACCATAGGAATGCTGTGATGGTCATAAGTGCAAGGAATGGTCATAAGTCACTTTTTTCAGTGCCATTGTAACTTTCAATAGTTAAGGACCACCTGTAGTTATTTAAGCTCATTCTGGAAAAGAGATTCCCCAGTGTTGGAAGAAATATCCAGGTCCAGGTCCAAGCCGGGAAAAAGGCACTGGAGACAAAATGGAGGCTGGAGGCTGATTGGAAAGAGGGTCCATTTATTGATGAACAGAAACACTTGTTTGTGGTTCGGGTGCAGCTGACCACATGGAGTTGAGAGTGGGGAGGTATTTATACCTTCTCTTGGGCTTTGCACTTGAACTTCCTGTTCCTGTGCAAGAACATGTATTCTATTGGCTGTTGTAGGGGTCATAGCTGGCTATGTAGGTTGTCTGAGCTAGGTTTGGTTGAAGTTTGGAGAGTGATGCAATGTCTTTAGGAGAGCTCTGCTGCTAGATGGTAGTGGGTTAATCCTATTATGTCCTGAAGGGTGATGTCTTAATCCCATCACCCTGGAGCTGAAGATCTTTTGTTTTGTAGATAGGTTGGCCCACTCTCTCTTAATAGACATAAAATATCTGATGGGGGCTATTAAGAAAGGTGGGGGCTGCTTTCCAAGAGCATGTTTCTCCATTCCTCCTTTAGGAAAATATAATATTCTGCCTTTTTAATATTTCCTAAAACATTTCATTCTTCTAGGAGAGGGGTGGGTGCTAACTTTCTACACCAGTAAAAAGGATTATGAAACGATCTCAACCATAAAAAATGATCTCATTTGATCTCAGGATGTATCAGGCATGAAAAAAATCAGGACCACACATTACGTTCCAGTTAATATAATTTATTGCTCATGTCTATAGACAAAAATCTAGTCAACTCATGGTCAGCACAAAATTGATGCTAAATAAGAGTTAATGGAATTCAAGAGGAGTTGGACTTAGACCATTTGTGGGAACATAACGATTCTAGGCTGATTCCTCTCTTGACTCCACCCCAAATTCCGCCCCTTGCCTGTCCTTCTACAGGGGTGTCAAACTCGATTTCATTGAGGGCCGCATCAGGGTTGTGTTTGACCTCAGGGAGCCGGGTTGGCTTGGCCAGGGTGGGTGTGGCCAGCTTAACGTCACTCCTGTCGGAGGCGTCTATGGTGGCCCGAGTACTCTGCCAGCGAAAACAAACTCCCGAGCTCAGTTTTCAGCCGCGATGGTCTCCTGCTGTGTCCGCTCCACCCTGAGCTCCATTTTTGCTGGTAGAGGGCGGCATGAGGCTGTCGCAGCCAAAAACGGAGCCTGGGAGGGCCACGCGCAGCCCTCCCAAACTCCGTTTTTACTGACAGAGGCACCGCGGGCCAGTTCTTTGCTATTTCAAGGGTAGCCCCAGAGGTGGGTTCCTACTGGTGCGGTCCAGTGCACCGCTCCGGTAGGGACCCGCCGATTGCCCAATTTGCATGTGACGGCTCTGGTGCCATCTTCGCCCGTTCGTCACGTGACACCATCTTTTTTACGGAATTTTCTGGTGATTTTTTGCTTCCGCACATGCGCGGAAGCAAAATCTCACAAGGGGACACGCACACACGTGAGATTTTAGCAAGATTTTGCTTCTGCGCATGCATGGAAGCAAAAAAATTGCCGAAATCGAGCGCACACGCGCGTCCCCTCACAAGATTTTGGCGAGATTTTGCTTCTGCGCATGCGCAGGAAGCAAAATTGCATGAGGGGGTGCGCGCGCGCACAACATGGCAGCACACCGGTAGCGAGGTAACTGCAACCCGCCCTGGGCAGCCCCATGGGCCAGATCTAAGCACCCCACTGTCTGGATCCGGCCCACAGGCCTTCAGTTTGACACTCCTCTTATTTATTTTATTTATTTTATTTATTTATTTATTTTGTGATATTTATATACCGCCTCACAGTGCAAGCACTCTCTAAGCGGTTTACACCAGTAAGCAATGTATATTTATATTGCCCCCAACAATCTGGGTCCTCATTTTACCTACCTCGGAAGGATGGAAGGCTGAGTCAACCCTGAGCCGGTGAGATTTGAACCGCTGACCTGCGGATCAGTGTCAGCTAAAGTGGCCTGCAGTACCTGCCTCTAACCGCTGTGCCACCTCGGCTCCATACACCTCTTCTACACAGCATGGAGGTTTTTTTTAGGACTGGACTATTTGACCGAGGTACCTAAATACATAACATGCTAATATTCTCTCTCTTCTGATATTAACAGGCCTGAATCCCGATTATGGACCACGATGCTCCTGCTAGGAACCTGCCTGCTTTACTGCGCCAGGGTCCTAATGCCCATCTGTGTGGTCGCCATGAGCTCTCACTTTGACTGGGACAAGAAACAATCCGGAATTGTGCTGAGCAGCTTCTTTTGGGGTTACTGCCTGACTCAAGTCGTTGGAGGCCACTTGAGTGACCGGTATGGACAATATTACATTATATCAGGGGTGTCAAACTCGATTTCATTGAGGGCCGCATCAGGGTTGTGTTTGGCCTCGGGGGGGGTGTGTGGTGTGGCCAGGGGGTGTGGCCAGCTCAATGTCACTCTTGTTGGGGGCGCCTGTGGCGGCCACAGTGCTATGCCAGCGAAAATGGGCTCCCGAGCTCCGTTTCTGGCTAGGACGGCCTCCGATCCCTTCTCGAGCTCCAATTTTGCTGGCAGAGGCACCATGGGCCGGTCCTTCACTGTTTCCAGGGCAACCCCACGGGCCAGATCTAAGCACTCCGTGGGCCAGATCCGGCCCACGGGCCTTGAATTTGACACCCCTGCAAAGCGCTGCTTTGGCACCAAAGAACGTATTTATTTATTTATTTTATCATTATTCAGCATTCAATAAAAATAATATTCAGTCATTCATTAACGACAGGAATAAGGGTTGTGCCACTCGCCTTTCAATGAAACGTGGGTCAACTTGCATTTTGGATAAGAATTCGAATTCTCTCTTTCATTGTTTTTTTATTATCTTCCTGGCCATCATCTAATCTATTTTATTGATCCTTTCTATCCGTTGAGCATTCAAAGCAGCATATTACAAAACCTCATAGACTATCAGCAATTACATATTTATCTCACTGAAGCCAATTGTCTATGGAGATTCTCAATCAACCAGGTCCCAAAAGGCAACTGGGCTTCTCGGTTTTTTTCTCCTTTGAAAAAGTTCTGAAGTGAAGAAGCTTCTTAGATAAGAAGCAAAATGTTTTCAAAGGGAAAAAACAAACAAACCCAAGAAAGTCCAATTGCTTTTTGGAAAAAGCACCTTTAATTTATTGAAGTCAACTCTTGAACGCTTTCAGGTATGCAGTTCCACTGCATGTCAAACATCAAATATTCTGTATAATATCCGTGCATCATGACCGTCTCTTGAAGAGATAAACCTGGTTTCTTAAAAATAACCCTGTAGGTGAAATGCCACATAAAATAGTGCAAGCAAATTTTCCTTTGGAAGGGATTAATCCCATGCTTAAACCATGGGAGACACAGGAAACATTTATTCCTTCTGCAAGGATTTTGGTGCATGCATTCTCAGATTCTCAGGCATCCAAGTCCTGGTTGTCCCAAAGGTGCTTTTTCAAGTGGCAACTGGACTTTCTAATTTTTCTTTGAAGACGTTTCGCTTCTCATCCATAAAGCTTCTTCAGCTCTACACGCACCTTGCGCCATGCCCAGTGTTCTGCCCCAGCTACGGCCCACAAAGAACGCAGCACACACAAATTCTGTCCAAACCTTTGTTTACTAAATTAAAGACTACTAATGAGCTTTCTTAGTAGTCGTCAAACAAAAATACAGTTTAAAGCAGTCTTTGCTGAACATCGGCTGTTAATTCCAATTCAAATTAACAGCCAGCACCAGTCCATGAAATAATAAAGCAAGTCCGAGCAAACAGTCTTGGAGATATCAGGAAGCTTACAATGGTTGGCAAAATGCCTAGAAGCACTTTGCAGAAGAATGCCAAGAGCGAGAACAAGAGCCGAGCAGACGTTTCAGATTTCCAGACACGAAGGCATATAAAGGAACACGTTGTTTCCTGCAAAGTGCTGCCTGCATCGTCATCCCTTAAATAGGCAAAGGGAGTGGCCAATTAGCCCCAAGCCTACTCCCGAGGAGACCTCCTCCTGAGGAACCATTCCTGCCTTTTGGCAGCTCTGCGTGCCCGTGCATTAAGAATAGACTCCTCCTCTTCTTCCTCGTCACTGATGGGAGTTTCTGGAGGTTCTGAAGGCCCTGGCTGAATCTCTGCCTCTGGCACCGAGTCCTCTCCAGCCTCCACACTGTCCGACTCGGGTGCCAGCTGCACAGGCCGCTGGCGCATCACCACATCAGCCTCTTCTCGGGCGGGATCCGCTACCAGCTGTATGTGCTGCTGGCGGGCCACAAGACCCAGTTAGTGTTTTCAACCTCTGCTTCTTGCACTAAACCAGGGTCTCCAAACCTGGCAACTTTGATACTTCTGGACTTCAACTCCCAGAATTCCCTAGCCAGCCATGGAATTCTGGGAGTTGAAGTCCACAAGTCTTCCAAGTGGCCCTGTCCTGAAGGAAAGGTCAACGAGCAATTTTGGTGTGGAGAAAACGCTCTTGCTGACCAATGTCCTAACTGTCTTTCAGGATAGGAGGAGAGAAAGTCCTTCTCCTCTCTGCGTCGGCCTGGGGGTCCATCACTGCCATCACACCCCTGCTCATTTCTTCAAGCTCCGCCCACCTGACCCTGATGACCTTCACGCGCTTCCTTATGGGACTATTGCAAGGTGAGACCATCTGTTTCCAAATGCTTGACTCACCTGAGAAATTGGAATAATGGGGACTTTATTATTATTATTATTATGAGGACCCAGATTGTTGGGGGCAATAAGCTGACTCTATAAACCGCTTAGAGAGGGCTGTAAAGCACTATGAAGCGGTATATAAGTCTAAGTGCTACTGCTATTTCACACTCATAAGGATAACACAATATTTTTAATTCGCTGCATTGCCAAGCTTGCCTATGGTAGAAGTCTGTTGCCACAGGAAAATGATATTGGTAGTCCTCAACTTGCGACCACAACTCAGCCCCAAATTTCCATTGCTAAGCGAGACAGTTGTTAAGTGGGGTTTGTCCCGTTTTACGACCTTTCTTGCTGTAGTTGTTAAGTGAATCACTGTGGTTGTTAAGCTATTAAGGGATTCTGACCTCCCCATTGACTTTGTTTGTCAGAAGGTGGCAAAAAGAGATAGCAATAACATAAAATAATTAATTATTTTAGTTCCCATAGATGAGTGGAGCCTTTCATTTCAGAGCAAAAATAGCAATAGGACTGAGACTTATATACTGCTTCACAGGGCTTTGCAGACTCCCTCTAAGTAGTTGCAATCTGGGTCCTCGTTTTACCCACCTCGAAAGGATGAAAGGATGAGTCAACCTTGAGCCAGTGAGGATAGAACTCCTGACTGTGGATAGAGTTAGCCTGCAATATGGAATGGAATGGAAGGGAAGGGAAGGGAAGGGAAGGGAAGGGAAGGGAAGAGAAGAGAAGAGAAGAGAAGAGAAGAGAAGAGAAGAGAAGAGAAGAGAAGAGAAGAGAAGAGAAGAGAAGAGAAGAGAAATATGGAATGGAATGGAATCGAATGGAATGGAATAGAATTGAATTGAACAGAACAGAACAGAATAGAAATAAGGAATGGAATGGAATGGAATGGAATGGAATGGAATAGAATAGAATAGAATAGAATAGAATAGAATAGAATAGAATAGAATAGAATAAAAATATGGAATGGAATGGAATGGAATGGAATGGAATGGAATGGAATGGAATGGAATAGAATAGAAATAAGGAACGGAACGAAACGGAATGGAATGGAATGGAATGGAATGGAATGGAATAGAATAGAATAGAATAGAATAGAATAGAATAGAATAGAATAGAATAGAATAGAATAGAATAGAATAGAAATAAGGAATGGAACGGAACGGAACGGAACGGAACGGAACGGAACGGAACGGAATGGAATGGAATAGAATAGAATAGAATAGAATAGAAATAAGGAATGGAATGGAATAGAATAGAATAGAATAGAATAGAATAGAATAGAAATAAGGAATGGAACGGAACGGAACGGAACGGAACGGAACGGAACGGAATGGAATGGAATAGAATAGAATAGAATAGAAATAAGGAATGGAATGGAATAGAATAGAATAGAATAGAATAGAATAGAATAGAAATAAGGAATGGAACGGAACGGAACGGAACGGAACGGAACGGAACGGAACGGAATGGAATGGAATAGAATAGAATAGAATAGAAATAAGGAATGGAATGGAATAGAATAGAATAGAATAGAATAGAATAGAATAAAAATATGGAATGGAATGGAATGGAATGGAATGGAATGGAATAGAATAGAAATAAGGAACGGAACGAAACGGAATGGAATGGAATGGAATGGAATAGAATAGAATAGAATAGAATAGAATAGAATAGAATAGAATAGAATAAAAATAAGGAATGGAACGGAACGGAACGGAACGGAACGGAACGGAACGGAACGGAACGGAATGGAATGGAATAGAATAGAATAGAATAGAAATAAGGAATGGAATGGAATAGAATAGAATAGAATAGAATAGAATAGAATAGAATAGAATAGAATAGAATAGAATAGAATAGAATAGAAATAAGGAACGGAACGGAACGGAACGGAACGGAACGGAATGGAATGGAATGGAATGGAATACAATAGAATAGAAATAAGGAATGGAATGGAAGGGAAGGGAAGGGAAGGGAAGGGAAGGGAAGAGAAGAGAAGAGAAGAGAAGAGAAGAGAAGAGAAGAGAAGAGAAGAGAAGAGAAGAGAAGAGAAGAGAAGAGAAGAGAAGAGAAGAGAAATATGGAATGGAATGGAATCGAATGGAATAGAATTGAATCGAACAGAACAGAACAGAACAGAATAGAAATAAGGAATGGAATTGAATGGAATGGAATGGAATAGAATAGAATAGAATAGAATAGAATAGAATAGAATAGAATAGAATAGAATAGAATAGAATAGAAATATGGAATGGAATGGAATGGAATGGAATGGAATAGAATGGAATGGAATGGAATAGAATAGAATAGAATAGAATAGAATAGAATAGAATAGAATAGAATAGAATAGAATAGAATAGAATAGAAATATGGAATGGAATGGAATGGAATGGAATGGAATGGAATAGAATAGAATAGAATAGAATAGAATAGAATAGAATAGAATAGAATAGAATAGAATAGAATAGAATAGGGAATGGAATGGAATGGAATGGAATGGAATAGAATAAAATAGAATAGAATAGAATAGAATAGAATAGAATAGAATAGAATAGAATAGAATAGAATAGAATAGAATAGAAATATGGAATGGAATGGAATGGAATGGAATGGAATGGAATAGAATAGAATAGAATAGAATAGAATAGAATAGAATAGAATAGGGAATGGAATGGAATGGAATGGAATGGAATGGAATGGAATAGAATAGAATAGAATAGAATAGAATAGAATAGAATAGAATAGAATAGAATAGAATAGAATAGAATAGAAATATGGAATGGAATGGAATGGAATGGAATGGAATGGAATAGAATGGAATGGAATGGAATAGAATAGAATAGAATAGAATAGAATAGAATAGAATAGAATAGAATAGAATAGAATAGAATAGAAATATGGAATGGAATGGAATGGAATGGAATGGAATAGAATAGAATAGAATAGAATAGAATAGAATAGAATAGAATAGAATAGAATAGAATAGAATAGAAATATGGAATGGAATGGAATGGAATGGAATGGAATGGAATGGAATAGAATAGAATAGAAATAAGGAATGGAATGAATGGAATGGAATGGAATGGAATAGAATAGAATAGAAATAAGGAATGGAATTGAATGGAATGGAATGGAATAGAATAGAATAGAATAGAATAGAATAGAATAGAATAGAATAGAATAGAATAGAATAGAATAAAAATATGGAATGGAATGGAATGGAATGGAATGGAATAGAATGGAATGGAATGGAATAGAATAGAATAGAATAGAATAGAATAGAATAGAATAGAATAGAATAGAATAGAATAGAATAGAATAGAATAGAAATATGGAATGGAATGGAATGGAATGGAATAGAATAGAATAGAATAGAATAGAATAGAATAGAATAGAATAGAATAGAATAGAATAGAATAGAATAGAATAGAATAGAATAGAAATATGGAATGGAATGGAATGGAATGGAATGGAATGGAATAGAATAGAATAGAAATAAGGAATGGAATGAATGGAATGGAATGGAATGGAATGGAATGGAATGGAATAGAATAGAATAGAATAGAATAGAATAGAATAGAATAGAATAGAATAGAATAGAAATAAGGAATGGAATGGAACGGAACGGAATGGAATGGAATGGAATGGAATGGAATGGAATAGAATAGAATAGAAATAAGGAATGGAATGGAATGGAATGGAATGGAATGGAATAGAATAGAATAGAAATAAGGAATGGAATGGAATGGAATGGAATGGAATGGAATGGAATGGAATAGAATAGAATAGAATAGAATAGAATAGAATAGAATAGAATAGAATAGAATAGAATAGAATAGAATAGAAATAAGGAATGGAACGGAATGGAATGGAATGGAATGGAATGGAATGGAATGGAATGGAATAGAATAGAATAGAATAGAATAGAATAGAATAGAATAGAATAGAATAGAATAGAATAGAATAGAAATAAGGAATGGAACGGAATGGAATGGAATGGAATGGAATAGAATAGAATAGAAATAAGGAATGGAACGGAATGGAATGGAATGGAATAGAATAGAATAGAATAGAATAGAATAGAATAGAATAGAATAGAATAGAATAGAATAGAATAGAATAGAGAATGGAATGGAATGGAATAGAATAGAATAGAATAGAATAGAATAGAATAGAATAGAATAGAATAGAATAGAATAGAATAGAATAGAATAGAATAGAATAGAATAGAATAGAATAAGCATTTAGACTTATATACCGTTTTACAGTGCTTTACAGCCCTCTCTCTAAGCAGTTTTCAGAGTCAGCATATTGCCCCCAAAAATCTGGGTCCTCATTTACTCGAAAGGAGGGAAAGCTGAGTCAACCTTGAGCCGGTCAGAATCGAACTCCCGACAATGGGCAGAGTTAGCCTGCAATACTGCATTCTAACCACTCCGCCACCACGGTGATCATGGGACCCCGGGACACTGCAACCGTCATAAATATGAGCCAGTTGCCAAGCATCTGAATTTTGATTGCGTGATCGTAGGGAGACTGCAAGGGTTTGTAAGTGCGAAAAGCCGTCATGAGCCACTATCCCCGGTGCTGTTGTAACTTCGAATGGTCACTAAATGAATGGTTGTAAGTCGAGGAATACCTGTAAATGGGATATTTTTTTTCTGTCTTTCTGTTTCCTATTCTGTATTAGGGGTTTATTTTCCCGCCTTGGCTAGTCTGCTTTCCCAGAAGGTAAAGGAGAGCGAACGAGCATTGACATACAGCACAGTTGGAACTGGATCTCAGTTTGGGTGAGTTTCTCACACACTATAAAAAAGATGTTGAGACTCTAGAAAAAGTGCAGAGAGGAGCAACCAAGATGATTAGGGGACTGGAGGCTAAAACATATGAAGAACGGTTGCAGCAACTGGGTATGTCTAGTTTAATGAAAAGAAGGACCAGGGGAGACATGATAGCAGTCTTCCAATATCTCAGGGGTTGCCACAAAGAAGAGGGAGTCAAGCTATTCTCCAAGGCACCTGGGGGTAGAACAAGAAGCAATGGGTGGAAACTAATCAAGGAGAGAAGCAACTTAGAACTAAGGAGAAAGTTCCTGACAGGTAGAACAATTAATCAGTGGAACAGCTTGCCTCCAGAAGTTGTGAATGCTGGAAGTTTTTAAGATGATGTTGGATAACCATTTGTCTGAAATGGTGGTAGGGTTTCCTGCCTAAGTAGGGAGTTGGACTAGAAGACCTCCAAGGTCCCTTCCAACTCTGTTATTCTATTATTCTATTATAATCAGTGGAACGACTTGCTTCCAGAAGTTGTGGGTTCTCCAACACTGGAGGTTTTTAAGAAGAAGTGTCCCAATATCTCAGGGTTTGCCACAAAGAAGAGGGAGTCAGGCTGTTCTCCAAAGCACTGAGGGTAGAACAAGAAGCAATGGGTGGAAACTAAACAAGGAGAGAAGCAACTTAGAACTAAGGAGAACTTTCCTGACAGTTAGAACAATTAATCAGTGGAACTGAAGAAGTTGTGAATGCTGGAAGTTTTTAAGATGATGTTGGATAACCATTTGTCTGAAATGGTGGTAGGGTTTCCTGCCTAAGTAGGGGGTTGGACTAGAAGATCTCCAAGGTCTCTTCCAACTCTGTTAATCTGTATCTGTATCTTCAAGCAGAGAGCGGGACAATAAAGGAAAAGGGATTGAAAAAGAATACAGGTAGTCCTCGACTTACGACCACAACTGAGCCCAGAATTTATGCTGTGAGGTGAAACATTTATTAAGTGACTTTTGCCCCATTTTACGACATTTCTTGCCACAGTGGTTAAGCGCATCACACTGCAGTTGATAGGTTAGCCACCCGGTTGTTAAGTGAATCTGGCTTCCCCATCGACTTGGCTTGTCGGAAGGTCGCAAAATGTGATCACTCAGGAGACCACAATCGTCATAAGCATGAACCGGTTGCCAAGCAACCGGAATTTGGATCACATGATCGTGGGGATGCTACAAAGGTCGTAACTGAAAAACAGTCGTAAGTCACTTTTTTTCCAGTGCCGTTGTAACTTTGAACGGTCACTAAACGAACTGTTGTAAGTTGAGGACTACCCGTGCAGGCACTTTTCTCCCATCCTGCCCTCTAGAGCCATTTCCTGCAACCTGGTAAAGTTTTTTTTTAAAAAAACTGAATAATGGTCAGAATTGACGAGCTCAATGTGATATTGAAGCAACTTGGTTTTATTTATCAAATAGCAGCTATGGTGAAACCTGGCCAGCATTTATGGGGGTTAACAATCTGTGGTCCCGATCTGGTTTTCTTGAAGGAAGGGATTCAGTCTCCTGGCCATTTTCCCACATAGATTCTGTTCTGTCAATTCTGTGTACCGTCCTCATTCTCTCTCCCCTTTTTAGGACATTGGTGATGGGGGCGGCTGGCTCCCTCCTGCTTGACTGGTATGGGATGGGAAAGCGTCTCTATCTTTCAGGCCTGCTTACCTTGCTCTGGGTGTACGTGCATGTGTAAATTCATCCTGCCACAAAAGGGGTAAGTAACATTTTTTTTAACCTATTTATAGGACAGCTCTCAATCAGAATAGAGCTGGAAGGGACGGGCTTGGAGGGTCTTTAGTCCAGCCCCTGCTCAAGCCAGCGGTGTGAAGTGCCTATGGGACTGTATTGCGACAGCGGCTGTCCAGTCTGGGGTTGAGAGAGCGCGAGAGAGAGGAGAGAGAGAGCTCTCTCTCTCTCTCTCTCTCTCTCTCTCGAGAGCGAGCTAGAGCTCGAGATAGAG